>CAOKZL010002658.1:0-171059 GCA_948472985.1 Iguana delicatissima | reverse complement strand
AGGTACTTAAAGGGGACCAGAGACTTGTGCCTAAAGGTGGAAGGCAGTGAAGCGGGCATGGAGTGTCACGTAGATAGCTCATTTGCTTCAGAGGTGGACAAAAAATCTGTTATTGGGTTAGCGATTAAGTACGCTGACACTCTGATCACGTGGAGATCTTGAAAACAAAGTTGTGTGGCACTAAGCACGACAGAAGCAGAGTTTGCTGCACTGTCGGAGGTAGTGGGAGAGCTAAAATGGATCAGACAGTTGCTAGAGGATGTTGGGGAAGACTGTAAAACCCCGATTACAGTGAATGAGGGTTCACAAGCCTGTATAGCCATGGCAGAGATGGAAAACCTAAGGAACAAAAGAAAGTACTTGACAGTGAGGTATCAGAACATAAGACAGTTAGTGCAGGAGGGGCTAATTAGATTACAGTACTGAGAGGCTGAGAATAACACAGCAGACATCCTCATGAAACCACTACCAGCCACAAAGCACAAACAGATGGTGTGGGAGTTGAGGCTGGAAA
This sequence comes from Iguana delicatissima, assembly GCA_948472985.1. Classification (NCBI taxonomy): domain Eukaryota; kingdom Metazoa; phylum Chordata; class Lepidosauria; order Squamata; family Iguanidae; genus Iguana; species Iguana delicatissima. Next base: position 170,545 of record CAOKZL010002658.1, on the reverse strand, counting down.
GGTATATTGGTTTGGAATAAAGTACTAGGTTTGCACATCAAAAGTATTTTGGAGGGGATTTGTCAGTAAAGGTTGGACCAAACCTGTAGAAAATACTTTGTGATGTGGGTTATTAAGTGCACCTGTGGAGAGCCATCTGACTTCAGCTGAGTCATACTGAGTCATGCTGATGAGCAGCCAGGGGAGAAGGTTGCATCAGGTATGGAGAGAATGCAAAGGTTGACAGGATTGCATCAGCTAGTGCGAGTATAAATGTAGCTGAGTGCTAGCCAACAAGTGCACATGGTGCCTGACATGTCTGCCGGAGGCTCTGTCAGAAAGAGCAAGCAGGGAAATGCTGGACTGCCTTCTGGAGGTTCTTGTAAATATGTACACATTGCAACTCAAGAGTAAATTGCATCCTTGATGGAAGAAAACAATTGGCATGGGTTTTTCCTGACTACAGTGTATTGCTGGTAAGATATTGTCAAGGTCAGAGACCTGGGCAGTGAGCCAGCCCGGAGAAGAGAATGGGAGAGCCAGCAAAGTCCAGATGGGAGGAGACAAGCTAGCACTTTACACAGGGAGTTCATTTACCAGAGCACCAAGCGAAGCCGTAGTCAGAGTTCCAAAGCCAAAGGTCAAGAGTCCAGAGATCAATTCAAGGTATCAGGAACTGGGTGCTGGGAGCAAGGTACAGGCAAGAGGAGGCTGATTGGCACAGGCTCCAAACCATCTTCAGAATCAGATCCCTGTTGCTCTAAAGGAGCAGGTAGAGGGACATCCACACCTGCTTGGTCCATGGTAGCAGGAGGAGTTCTTGAGCTGCAAGACTCATCTGCAGCCAGAGCCACAGAGACCAACAGCTGCTGCTCGTCATCTCCACCCTGAGCAACAGGGACCAACAGCTGCTGCTCGTCATCAGCAGCTCTGACAGGGGCTTCAGTTATCCCAGATATTCTCGGCTGCTGGGCATGCTTCCAAAGCTGTGGGAGCAATTTCTGCTATATTTTGGGTGTGACATACATTTCCCAGAATGTTAATTACCCAAAGTCTAATTCTCTTGGATTTTTTTTTAAATGTACTTTGTGTGTGTGTGTGTATGTGTAGGAGGCTGCTTTCTTGCTTTTTGTTAGTCACTCAGGATTGGGTGTTTAAATCACAATATTTAAATTGCTTACTTGAGCATAGAGATGTAATCCTTTACTTATTTCTTTCTGAAAAGAAGCAACAAGTAATTTTTGCAATTTTCTTTTCACTATAAGAAAGTCTTCAAAACCTGCTCTGCTTTCAAAGGCTTTTTGCAGTTCAGGACTTACTCCGCACAAAAGTTGCACATTTTGGGTGGGAAAAAACTTTTCTCTCACCTCAGTAAACAGCAAGTTTTAACAGAAACACAGTGGACCCTCCATAACTGTGGGGCTTCTGTTCCAGGACCCCTCACTATTGGTGAAAAATGTGAATGCTCTTGTTTCATGTTATTAAATGATGTTGATGTGAATGGGGATGCTTCAGTGCTTATGCATTCACGTCACTCCATTTTAGGTACAGGATGCAATTCTCCACAATTGCTGGAATGCTGGAATTCACAGATGTGGAGGTCACATATACAGAGGGTTTATTGTGTTATTTTCTGCAAAGAAAATTGTATTTACTTTGCAAATAGTATGTGTGAATTTTGTACAGAATAAGTCCTAAATATCTTTTTCGCAGAAGATTTTCAATATTCCGTGATGAGGAAGTACTCAAGCAGTTCCAGCAAGGTGAATTATTTTAAGGGCTTCTCAGGTTAGCAGTCTTACCAAATGATCTTTTCTATCTTCACCACATTTATAGCTATAACAAAGGGGACTATACCACTGAATTGAGAATTCCCTTTATAAAACATGAATGAATTGAGAAATGGGGAAGGATTTGCTCCTCATGCAAAGTCAAGTAGGGGCCATAGGTTGACTCCTTACACAAAAAGAATTTCAGGGTCAATCCCTGGATGAAAGTTCCTAATGTTTACTAATGTCACTTTTGGAAAGCAAGGCAAAAAAGGGCAGTTTGAGTGTACAGCAAATAAAGACACAGGGTTATGGCATATTTAGGCATGGAGCTGGCATGTGCCATTGAATTCAACCCCCTGATCAATGCAAGATCTCCAACTAAAGTATCCCCAGCAGGTAGATCTCCAGTTTCATTTTGAAGATATTCAGAGAGGTAGACAATTGTGTTCATTGCTGAACTGTTCTATCTGTCCAGACATTCCTTCAACATTCAATCAAAATCTACCTTCCTGTAACCATTAGACCCAGTCCTTCTCTATGAGGTAGAAGAAACAAGCCTTCATTTTCCTCCCCATGACAGTCTTTGAGGAATTTAAAGAGTGTAATCTTCATGTCAGTCTTCTCTTCGCCTAGCTGAACAAGCTCAATTCCTTTAACCTTACCTTTCTTCCTGTGTTTTGGTCTCTGTACTGCTCTTTTCTGAACCTGTTCTAATTTATCTATATCTTTTTTAAAATGAAGCTCTCAGACCTGAATTCAAGTCTCCAGATGAGCCCTGACCAGTCCAGAATGCAGTGGGAATATAACCTCCCTCCACTCATAAACTATTGTTCTATTAATGCAGACTAAGACAGCATTTGTCTTCTTTGCTGTGGCATTACACTACTGGCTCATGTTGAATTTATCATCGAAAAAAATCCCAAAGTCCTTCTTGCATGTAGTACCGCTGAGCCAAATGTTTCTGCATCTGTCCATTTGGTTTTTGTGGCCTAAATCTCAAATTTCACCTTTGTCTCCATTGGATTTCATTATATTAATTTTTATGCCCAATTTTCTAGCTCATCTACATCCTTTTGAATTGTGCTCCTGTCTTCCAAGGTGTTCACCACTCTTTCCAGTTTTGTGTCATCTGCAAACCTGATAAAGATTCCTTCTACCCCACCTCCCTCACCATCCATATCATTAGTCTTAAATAGGCACTGAAACAGAACTCTAGAACTCTCCCCCAAAACTCTGCTGAAAAACTACCACACAAAATGCCTGTTGACCTTGCCTGTTAGCCAAGTTCCTGTTCAACCGAAATGTACTCCCTGACCAGGAAGACAATTGCAGGAATTTGGAGCATCAAGATAAAAATGACAAAGACGAGTAAAAGAAGAGGATACTCTTGGTCAGATGACAAACATGGAGTTTGTAGAATAAATATCCTGAGGATGGTGATAAAGAGAAATGGAGGCTGAAAGACAGGAAGAACTAGATCATATAAAAGGGATTAAAAGTTAAAACACAAAGCTAGTACTGGATCCTAAAAGGAATAGTGACCAATGAAGGGACATCAAAAGTGTACTGATATGATCAAAATGTTGGGCCAAAAAGATAATCATAGCAGAAAATGCAAAGGAAAATTGCAGTAATCAAGACAGAAAATGACCAAGACATGAATGAAAGTGTTTGCAGATGAAAAAGATAGAGAGGTCTGATTCTGGCAATAAAATAAAGAGACATGACTTAAAGCTTCAGTGTGAGGAACAAAAGACAAAGAGGAGTCAAAAATCAAAGCAAGACTATGTGTTTCCTCCACTGAATTGAGGGGGATATTATTATCAGTAATAGAAATTTTTTTATTAGGAAGAAGGCTTTGGATGAAGAATAAACAATTTCATTTGTTGTTCTGATGATGAAGCAACCATGCCTAAATAGCTGAGAGACAAACCGGAATGTGATGTTGAAAACCATAGAAAATGCTGAAGTAGAAAGATAATGCTGAGCATCAATAGAATAAAGATGATAGTGGAGGCCATAATAATGTATAAGATTACTCATAGGCAGTATACAAAGAGAAAACAGAAAAGGGCTTATAAACAATTCTTGTTGAACTTGCCCCAAAGGGGGGAGAGAAGATGGCACATGACCTCCAGCCACCACTTTAAATCACTGTCCTGAAACACAAACCAGCTGAAGACAGAATTAGGATTTTATCACACAAAGCAGTAAATTTCACTTACAGCTGGATAATAATGTCTTTGACAGGAGATTATTACATGACATTGTTGTTGTTTTGTTGTTGCATTCACTGGGCTGTGGATGATGAAATGTTAGCCCACCTCTAGTGATCAGGGGATAAGGAAAGGTGGTGGAGATTTCAACTTGATTTTCTTTCAGTAGGCAAAGTAACTAAGAAATGTTTAAACTTTTTTTCTATATAAAAAAAAATCCATTGCCAAATGACCGCTTCTCCCTCCCAACTGGGGATTGTCAGGGAAGCCAAAACCTTGCTAACTGCCACTCTACCTTCTTTCCAGTCCTATTCCACAGTCTGTCTGTCTATCTGTCTCTTTCTCTCTCTCTCTTTCATTTTCTCTTTCTCACACTCCCTCACCCTCACACATGCGTGGAAACAGAAGTGGAAAAGAATCGTACATTATTTTATCAATCCATGGTTCCTTGCTTTCTTCTAGCTTCAGACTTCACTAATCACTGGCAGATGAAAAGCTGTTGAGATAGCTAGATCAGTAGCTGTTGGCTTTCATCTGCCAGCAATTACTTAACTCTGAACCTAGAATAGTCTCTCTATCAGGAAACCCTTTTCCCCAGGAATAAAATACTTTTTAAACATAAGGCCATTTTTATTTATATTTCAGGGGGTCAGTTTGTGACAAACTAGGGAAAAGGGTAGAGATACTGTCTTGGAGGTGATAGTGGGGCAGTCCAAAATGGTGTGCATGATAAACTTTTAGCACAAATGAATGCTGCAATCCCAGAATGGTTCAGAAGATGCAAAACCAAACAGTCTAATTTGATTCAATGGCATTTTTACAACAATCCTATTTTAGCAGGAGAAGAGTCTGGTGTGATAGATAAAACCTTCAATAAACCCCTGGTCAGAAAGGGAGTCCAATGGAAGAACATGATCAGCAATGTCAAATGCATCAGAGAGGTCAAGAAGAATAAAGGCTGAATATAGACCCTTTGACTTGGCTAGAAGTTCATCTATGATCCTCTTCTGCCAAGACAAAAGGTTTGAATTCAGTTCTTGTTAAGCCCAATAGTTTTCTGTTAACTGAATATACTTGAGGCATAGTCAGCTGGATTACAGACGTTGTCAGTTAACCCAGCACTCCCACATAATGCCTCACCTCTGCTCTATTACACTGAAACATAAGGGGTGCTGGAGGAGGGTGCTGATATACAGACCTTTCACTAAGTAAAATACTCTTGTTTTCAGATTTACAGTTCAATAACATGATACACTCTGCTCACTGATTACTGCACAAAGGATGTGCTTTATTAATATACCTTTCTAATGAATTTTAAATGCATTTAACTCTTGTTTAACTCTTTAAAATAATATGTGTGAGCATGTGTGTGTGTAGGCATATTGGTATGGTTTTTAATCTGTATGGCTTTTAATAATTGCTTGACTCCCACTGTAGGGAAAAAGGTGGGATATAAAGGAATAAAATAAATAATAAATTCAATCAATTTTCTCCCCACTGCCAGGCAACTTCAAAACCTATTCAGTCTTTGAAGGTTCCGCAGGTGGAGAGAGAAAGTCTCCAATGAAAGGGTAGTGTAGTGGGAAAGCCAAACAAGGACTGGGGAAGCTATAGCCTCATCACTGAGTTCTGATAGCTGGCTCATCACCATGCATAAGGTATTGGAACAAAGGCCCCTGGCAACGCTCTTCACTGCACTGCCCGCACTCTTCTGGCTGGTGGGAGTAGGAAATAGGTGACTTTGGAGTGCAGAGCAGAACTAGTCCTTCTGTCTATTTGAGGTCTATAGGAAAAACAAGAAAGAGGTTTCAAGAGGATTCTCATTGTCAGAGTGTTGGAGAAGACTTCTTCATGATTTTGTTTTCATAGAATCATAAAGCTGGAAGTGACCACAAGGGCCATCCAGTTCAACCCCCTGCCATGCAGAAATATACCATCAAAGCATTCCTAACAGATGGCCATCCAGCCTCTATTTAAAAACTTCTGAAGAAGGAGACTCCACCACACTCCAATGCAGCTTATTCAACTGTCAAGCTGTTCTTACCATCAGGAAGTTCTTCCTAATGTGTAGATGGAATTGCTTTTCCTGAAGTTTGAAGCCATTGCTCTGTGTTCTCTGTGACTGGAGCAGCAGCAAACAGGCTTACTCCATTCTCCATTCTCCATATGACATCACTTCAAATATTTAAACATAGCTAACATCCATTTTTTCTCCTTCATTCAGTATTTGAATATTATTTCTATCTCTGTGCTGAACATGGTTTCATCAACATGGGAAGAAGTAAGTAATGACCCTCCTCCATTGCTTTCCACAGATGGAGATAATCCACAAGTAATGCCTCTGATTTTCCAGGATTCCTCCTGAGGTGGAGAGCCTCTCCTCCTTAAACCATGTCCCTCCACTGGAAGATACAGTAAAGTCCAACAGCAGACTTCAGTCCTTAGGGAGATGTTGGAAGAGGGGGGACTTAAATCACCAGGACCTTGAATTCAGCCTGGAAGCATATTCATAGTCAATACTCAAGTCTATCATAGAATTATAGAGTTGGAAGAGACCCCGGGGCCATCGAGTCAACCCTCTGCTATGCAGGAACATCCATCAAAGCATTCCCAACAGATGGCCATCCAGCCTCTGCTTAAAAACCTCCAGAGAAGGAGACTCAATCACACTCTGAAGCAGTATATTCCACTGCTGGACAGCTCTGACCATCAGGAAGTTCTTCCTTAGGTTCAGGTGGAATCTCCTTTCATCCAGCTTGAATCCATTGCTCCCTGCCTTGTCTCTGGAGCGGTAGAGAACAACCCTGCTCCCTCCTCAACATGACATCCCTTCAAATATTTAAGCATGGCTATCACATCCCCTCTTAACCTTCTCTTCTGCAGACTAAACATACCCAGCTTCCTAAAGTGTTCTTCATAGGGCATGGCTTCCAGACCCTTCATCATTTTGGTCGCCCTCCTCTGGCTTGTTGACATCCTTCTTGAATTGAGGTGCCCAGAACTGGACAGAGTATTCTTACAGTCAACGTATCAAGAGAGAAGGTGCAATTCTGTAGTGGTTATAGGTACTCCCTCAAGTTCCCACCCTAGCTAGATGTTGTGAACAGGCAGATTGAGTCTGGATGGGTTCAAAGAAGAAGCAATTAAGCCTTGCTAAGGTTAGGTAGTAAAAGTGAAAGTGTGCACACCAAAGGTGCGCACCGCTGAAAGCAAAGAGCTGCTAGCTCCTCCCCCTAGCTCATGAGTGAGTCAGCTAGGACTAACAGCTGTTAGCTCCTCCCTCTAGCTAGTCAGTTAGACCATGTGCTCAGGGAGAGCACCGGCCAGAGAAAACAGACAAATGAACAGTCAGTCAAATACAGCCCCAGAAGCCTATAAAAGACACCCGATCAAGATGTCTTCTCAGATGCAGCTCACCTTCTGCTCTCTCCTCCGGAAATGAGTTCAAAGGCTGCTGGAAGCAGAGATAAAGAGCTGCTAGCTCCTCCCCCTAGCTGTGTTAGCTTCACTGACAGATGTTTTGCTTGCTAAGCTGTGGCACTCCTAAATCATTTATGCCTCCCCCTGTGTTTGGACAACAAATAGCATCAAGTAAAGATAAGTAATTCTATTTTTCACTCTCTCTCTCTTTTCTTTCTCCTGTTTTCCAACTCTAACTGCAGTTTTCCTCCTCCCCCCTCCTCTGTAAGGAGAAACAAGGCATAGAGCAAGCCTACAGGAACTACATCACTTCTCAATTCAACTGCTGTCTTTCTTTTTTCCTTTTCCTGGCTAGCCTTCAATAGTTAACTAATATATTGCCAATTTGTTATACTTTATCAATAAAACCTTATACCTGGAAAAGCTCCCATTTAGTCTCTGTTTTTCTACTGAGCAACTTACATGGGCCCTTCTCTGTCCAAATGTAACTATCTGAAGTTACTTGTTGTGTAGAACTTTTCGAGAAGGTATATTTGCATGGTGTGATGAAATTACAGAGAAAAAGATAATTCCATGAAAATGTACAAAAGCTCTCTTCTCCAAATGTCCTCCGTCTTTCAGCTCCTCTTTCAACTGTTGGAAGAATATTTATATGTAAAGGTGGGAAAGAAATAAAAACACAAACTCTATTATAAAACCTGGGAAGACTTGTGTAGACTTCATTTGCTCCTCTAGAATATTAATCAGGATCTGAGATTAGATCATTCACAAACACAGTACAGATATAGGACACAGTGCAAAAAAAAGAGGAACTTTGCCTTCTAATGTTGGTACAGTGATGTGTGCAGACAGGCCACTTGGTAAACTGAACAGCAGCTTACCCCTTTTACAGCAAACAAATATTGTGCATCTGTTGATTCTGTCCTTTCCTTTTTGAACAAGGCCTTTATAATCCACGTAAGTAGTTGACTTGAACTACTACTGCTAAAATGCAAACAACAATTGTGTATTCATTTATTATTAGCCTTATTTTTCTGAACCAAAAAGCAACTGAATGGCAAAATATTTTTCCCCCTTTTCTTTTTAATAATAATGAACCAAGCAAGTGTTATTTTTCTTCACAGAACGGCTGTGAGCTTTGGCAAGAATATTCTCACTCAAGTCCCAGGAAGAAAAAAACGTGTTAGGTGTTAATAAGATCACAAGTTTAATTGATAAAACTAGCCTGGAGGGGGGAAAATCTTTAAAAAAGAGCAGCAACACCAGTGGTACACATACCTTCTTCACCTCAGTGTGAGAAACAGAAGGTAACATCCATTATTTAGCAAAATAATAGAAAACTTCTTAGTGAGAACCCATGTCAAATGGACTTGCAGGAGGAAGAGGAATGTTTGCTGTGTCTAACGCTTTTTCTATCAAACAACATTTGCTTAAATTAGTTAGAAAGACATAGTGTGTCCTCTGTCTCTTTACTTCATCAAAAACATGGCAGGTATAAAGAGTATCTGCTATGTTGCTTCACAGGACATTGTGACATAGGTGCACTGAAGCAATGGGACTACTTTATATTTAGAATCTATATATCCAGAAGGCTTTCCACAACTGGTGCATTGCTTTCTCTCAGCCAAACATTCTCACACCCTTTCAGAGCTGTATCAGTTTTGTTTGACAATTGGAGCCTTCACACCAGCTATCATATGGGCAGTAATAGAAAGGAAGCCCTACCCCCATACATGTACATGCACATACATAAATGCAAACACACACACACAAACACACATATCCTGAAGTGCTATTTAGGCTTTCTCCTAAAGTTAAGCAAATCTGAAAGGAGGAATGTGCTGGCTCTTACATCTCCATTATCACTTTGCTCATATGAATAGCGGTGAGTTTGAAGTAGAGCATCTCTTTTATTTCTGGAGGTTCTTCAGTCGATTCTGATACCTGAAGAGTCTCTTTTCTTCAGACACAGTGATGAGACTAGTCAGGCGCATAGGGATGGGGAGACAGTGGGGGCGGTTCACCCCCAGCAGCGATGTTTTTGGGGCATCCTGGCTCATAGCCTTGTCTCTGAGCACTGTGGCCCTGCACATGCCCCCATGTGCCGTGGCTATAGCCCCTCCTGCCCCCCCTCCATGCACTCCAAGCTCCTCTGCTAGTGCACTCTTTTTCTTGCACTCTTCTTAAGTTAAGCTTAGAGGAGAACATCTTAACAAAGGTACAGTCTAACCAAGTTGAAGACTAAGCACACAAAATTCTGCTTCACAGTGCCAGAGCTATGTACCTTACTTATCACCCCTCAAGGACTACCGCTTACATGATTTTTTTTTTTTCTGGAAGGGAAGGGAAGAGTGTCATGGAAAGTGTAGATGTGCAACTTAGGAAAACTTGGATGTACCACTTTCTTTCAAAAGGAGAATTTCTGACTTCACTACTAATTAGTGACAAAGCTATATCATTATGTTATCCACATACATGGGAAAAACTGTATGACAACACAGGCATATAATCACCACCAGGAAGGCATGAATGGAATTTTCTGTGGAAGCTTTTTAAAGAAATGGTTCTTGTAAACATTGCACAAAATAATTCTAAGCGTCTGTCAATGGGCTTAGGGCACAACTTTATAAAGGATTGGCTTTCTTACTGGATCCTGTGAGATCACAATTTCTCTTGTCATATGTCATGGAGACATATTAAGCCAAAATATTCTGCTCCTACTTATATTAAGAGATTTTCAGGGTTGTGTACAGACAATACAATGACTATTGAATGATGTAAAGCATGTTTGATATAATTAAAACCAAATAAACAAATAAATACAGAAGATAAAATAGCAACGTAACAGGCCAAGATCAAGCTATGTTCACCAAGCTGAAAATGATGAATAGTCAAGCTTTTAACTTAAAAGGTCAATGCTGGTTCCAGTTAGACCTCTGAAGTCTCATTCTGCAATGTGGTAACCACAAACGAGAATGCCCTCTTTTTTTCTCCATGTTAGAGACTGCTCATGATACTGGAACAGGGAGGATGACTTCCTTTGCAGATCTCTGTGCCCAGGAAAGCATATACTAGGAAACGTGTACTTTTGCTACTTAGGAACAATGTACCACAAACATATGACCAAGTTAAAAACCATCAGATGATGAGAACAAAGAAATATTACAGATATAACACTACATTTCTCATCACTTTTGGAAAATGTCACTTTTCTCACTGAAGTGATTATCATCTCAAGAAGAGTCCCATTAATACAGTGGTTCTCAACCTGTGGGTCCCCAGATGTTTTTGAACTTCAGCTCCCAGAAGCCCTGAGCATTCACCATAGTGGCTGGGGCTTCTGGGAGCTGAAGTCCACAAACATCTGGGGACCCACAGGTTGAGAACCACTGCATTAATATGTTGTCTTCATGTAAGAAATTTTCAAGCTAAAGGTGGCATGTGGTTCTCCTTTTAGTTCTGACCCCACATTGCATCTTCTTCCTCTAAAAGTCATACACTGAGTGTAGTTGTCTACAAAAACCAGCAATTAGGATACCTATGCAATCAGGTGTCCAAATAGAAATATAGAGGCCCTGTTTATGAACCACTCTCTGTAACCCTGAATTATTTGGAAGATCACTGCACTTCTGTACTGCAGATGTTGCAGAAAGGAGACTGGATGTTGGAGGCAGAAGTAAAGGCATGCCTCAACCTTCTTGCAACTTGGAAATAGCCCATATGCCAGTAACACATCAACATGGCCAAGGAGGGGAACAGTGCTCAGTAGGAATCAAAGTAAAACAAAACGTGTGGCTTATCTAACAGAAAAATAAAAGGACAAACTAAGATTCATTGTCAACACCACAAGATTTCCCATGCATAAAATGAAACATTTTTTAAGTATATTAATAATACTATGGGAAAGTGAGAAGGACATATTGCTCTTAGGGTTTTGGTACCAGCCATGCATGTCTTGTAACCTGTATTTCCAAACAAGGTCTCAGTACTCACCAACTATGAAGCAATGCATGAGGATCAGACCAAAAAATTTAACAAAAGATGAAGGGAGAAGACTGCAAAGAGCACTCTTTATGACATTTAAAAATGAGAAGACCAAGTTTATTTTGTGTAATAAAAATGAGTTTCACCACAAAGCACTTATGCTCAAAAGGCACAGCATTCCTCTCATATTGCTTTGCACAACTTTGGTGTCCTCCCCTTCACCTTGCCCTGTTTCTTTTGTCATATTTATCTGCTTTTATTGAATAACAAATGGGAAAGTTCTGAGATAGGAAAATGTGCCATTCTGTGTTTTGTTCTTTCGTCTTTTAGTGCACACTGATCATGAAGAGCTCTGTGGTGAAGCTGGATTGCATCTTCCCATGCTAATATGTGCCATGATTTATGACTAGGTGGAGAAGAAAGGGTAAGAAACTTTTAAAGCTTTCTTTGTTTTTTGGCTTCCTCCTATTCTCCACAGCATCCTATATATTTCCTATCCTGAATCACACCGTTTTAAATGTCACCGCTGTTTGGAGCTCTCGACAATTGTCACCATGGCAAGAATACATTTTGTGCATACTTCTTTGTTGTGGTTATGTCAGGGATGTTCAGTGTGCCCTCGTTCCTTTGTAGAGCTTTTAACAACACATTTCATGATTTTCAAAATAAATTAAACATCGTTTGTTGCTTTGTCATGCAAAGTAGCAATTATGACTTCAGAAATAGTCTTTTAACTAAGCACACCTTCTTATCTCCCCAGTCCGAGCAAGCACTTGGGCAGCATGCTGCACAGAATCATAGTGCTATGCTTAACAGTATTCATATTTTAAAACAGATTTACATTTTCAGCCACTGAACAGCAAAGTATAGCTGTGGGGACTGGAAAATTGTCATTTCCTACCTGGTCTTCTAAGCTCCAAAGCAGTCTTTCATTTTGCAATGGCCAGTATTAAACATACTGATTTTGAAAAGGCAGGTGATTTCATTTTAATGCCTGCAATTCCTGTGCATTTCACCACTGAAGGCTCCCTTCTGATGTTTTTATTCACTTTTTCCACCTTGCTTGGGAAATAAAGTATAAAGAATTTACCCTGCTAACTGTTTAATTTCTTCTTGTATTAAGAGCTAATGTGTACTGGAAATATCCACCCTAAATTCCAAAATGTTAAGAGTTTGGAGCCTACATTGCCATTAAAAAAAAATGAGGCCACAAATAAAGACATCTGATACAAAGAAAATCCTGTTGAACATAGTGTACAGACAAGATAGAGCAGCAAGACTCTCAAAATCCTGGGCATCACATTTGCAATAAAATACATAGTAAGTCTAGGACACCTTTCTTCTAACGCTGAGATTCTCAGCCCAGTTTGCTTGGAAACACATTCTAATGAACTTGATTGTATCTGGAATTGTTTTGTATGCTTATATCTGGATTTGTAGGTCCTTCTTTTAAATTCTAGTAGGTGTGAGTGCTTTAGTGCATTTATCAGTATTACAGTACTGCAAAGCACACACACACACATTTTTTTCTACACAGCTGCCACCTCCATCCTTTTTTTACAGGTGTAGGTATCAATCTGCAAATGCTTGACCCACGTCTCTTTCTGCATGGAAAATTTATGGTCTCAATGTTTCCTTGTTTCTAGCAGGTGTGAAGCAGGAGACTTGTGAATTGAGAAAGGCCAAAATTAACCCCTAAGGCCAGTGCGGGCTTATGCATCAATTAAGTTCCACTTAAGCCTTGTTTTGAAAGCTTACAGGGGGGAAAGGAGGGAGGCTTAGGAGTTGCATAGTTCACACTAACCTCCTTTAGGGAGATGGATTTCACCATGATTCAGGGCACCAGTGGACCTGCTTATGGCCTTAGCCACCAAACTTATAGCGTTCACACCAAAAGGAGTGCCTGCAGGAGAGACTGTTTCAACGATCTCTCCCCTTTGTTAGGGAAAGCACTATCTAACAAACCTCTGTTGTCTGCTTAAAAAATGTATATTAAACCCTTTTAAAACCAAATGAGGAGGGAGATTTCACCGTATTTATATATTTATTTAAGGAATTGGGGCGGCAGGGAGGAATGTGGCAATCCAAGTTAAGGCCTTGGAATTAATCAGTCCCATCTGCATGCACAAAAGACATGACACAAGGAACAAAAAACGTCTGAGACAAAACTGTGCTTCTTTTCACAGGCAATAGGGGAAATTAATGTCAGCACTAGGCTGAAGACATAAAGAGAGTCAAAATTAAAAACCCTTTGAAAGCTTCCAACAAGATTCCTATAATCAGCTGAAAGATAAGTAATGATCAAAGCTCCCTTTAAAATAGTATTGTTCACCCCGTTGGAACTGTTTAAATGTACCCTACTATTCAGCAGAAATTACATGAGATTAGGGCTCAAACTATGCTATTGTTGCAATACGGCGACCAGATGTTTTAAAAGTGAGCTTTCCTCACTAAGATAACTTTAAAAGACAGGACCTAAATAAATAAATAAAATGAAAACGGAGACAGCTGTGGTTTAAAAAGTGTTTAATCATTTACTTGCACAACCCATCTCCCACCCATGATACCTGTATCCACCAGCAGTCCATTCTCACAACTGCTTTCAGTAGTATGTGCCACTTAGTAAGAGGGCTGTACGAAAGCAGAGACGGAGCCCTGCTCAAGATTCTGCATGGGGCATTTTTTTAAAGCTATTGCTAGAGAAACATTTCAAGCAGAGTAACACTAATGTGGCAAAATCCTGGTTTAGGTGCAACTGATTTTCTTGGGAAAAGTTATTTTTTGGACTACCAGAATTCCGCATACCAGAAAATTCTGTGACCTACAATTCAAAAGAGTAACTTTTCCAAGCATCTTGGGTAGCAACTAGTGGGGTTTTGGGGATTTCATGCCATGTATTCTTGTGGGGTTTGTTTGTTTTAATGTCTTTGTCCCTGCTTGTATATGTTGTTGTTCCGCCCTTTGGTGTAAAGGGCATTATAAATAAACATTATTATTCCCATACAGTGAGGAAACTTCTATCACTCTCCATATTTTTTGTCTTTTAATCACGCTCAAGAGATAAAAGTAAAGTCCCTACAAGGTAGGATAATGTGAATGGCCATCTTATCAGGTAGTAAGACATATTGTGGTAGTACCACATAGTAGTACCAGCCACCCATTATCTCAGTATCTTTTAACAAGGCTCTGCTTTTCAATTAGGAAGAATGAGGTAGTTGCCTCAGACAACCAGTTCTGAGAAAGGTGAGAAACAGTGGTGAAGTGTTGTGGAACAGAACTATTACACTGTCTGGTTTGTGCCTCCCATGCTAGCTTGTTATTCAAAGGAGTAACTTAATTGAGAATCAATGTCAACACAAGATTCAGCTGCCTATCTGATCTGCTTTTGTACATACAATGCTGGTGGATGCACCCTCTTTTCCTGAACCTCAGACCTTATTTAAGCATATATTTAATAAGCCTTTAAATATGAACACTCTCTTGCTATTGTCCTACTTGCTTGAACAGTAGAAAAGAAGACTATTCCAGCTTCTGCTTTGCAGGCCAGGAGGCAAACTGAGATCTGGTGCATTGCAACATAACAGTTGTATACACTTCCTTGTTCAAATCTCAGCTAGAAAAAAAGTAGCCTATTGAACAGGGTGGTTGCATCATTTACCAGGAAAACATATATGGTGTGGAGCATTTTAATCACTAAGAGCAGAAATGCTATGTGCATTCATACATACGTACATGTTTGCTTCTTTGTATGCTTTATTATTTTTTTCCCATAGAATTAGGTTAGGATTTCACTTTTAAAGCAAAAATGATATATCCTGACCTCCCTTTCCTCCCCTTAAAAATGTTATTTTCTTTCAGTTGACAGGAGAGAAACACAACAGTATATATTCCTTTATTGAGGTTGTTTTGTGAAATAGCCCCAGGGAGGTTGGACACAGGAGTGCCAAGTTGATGTACACGGGTGAGGATCTAAACTGGAGTGAGGAACACTGAATGTTTGATAGTTTTACTAAACTGTTCAAAATATATTATGTGATCCACTTGAGTGGTTTACATCATCATCATCATCATCATCATCATTATTTGTTTGGTATGAATTTGAACAGCCACCTTGTCTCCTTCATATATATGCGCAGACCATATGGTACTGTTTATTAGTGATAGTTACATATCTGGTTGTCAGAGACTGCTTGCTGCAAGAGGTTTCAAAAAAGGAATGCGAATTTTTATTATGAAGTATTATTATTATTATGTTCAACCTAATCTTCAAAAAAAAAAGGGGGAGAGAGAGAGAGATTTAAATTGAGATATATCTGTGTGAAACAAACCCCTAACTCCCAACTCAAGGCAAATACATCTCTTTCAGTCAACAATATGTTCCTCCCACATTCAGAGCAACCAAGCAACAGAAAACATGTTGTGAGTAAAAGCAAATATTTCATCAGCTTACCAAATTCATGTTACCGTCCTGTGTTGCTATTTCTGATTTGGCTTTTCAAGGGATGGAAATTCTGCTCAACCTGTTTAAAAAGCAACTGTTCCTGATCTTTCTCCACCCCACAGGAATTTTTGTTGTTGTTGTTCCTTTATCCAGAGTTTGTTCTTTTTTCTTCTTCTCACTATTCTCTTTCACACCTACACACATTTAGCTACTATGTATGTAAGACAGGAATAGAGAACATTTGGATCTCAAGATATTTTGGACTTCAGCTCCCAGAAGTCCCTGCCACTATAGGCAATGTCAAATAATGATGTGAGTCGTAGTCCAAAAAACAAACAAACAAAACTTCTGGAATCTAGGGAGCCCTCGCAGTCTGCAAAGTCCTCGCAGGGAGTCCATGAACCCTGCTGCTGGACACCAACAGCAGCAACAGGGATATGGCAGTTAAGGGGTGTTGTGGATGCTGAAACTACAGCCTTGTTTGCAAATGAGAGAGCAGTCTGGTTGTGCACACACATACCTCACTGCCACATCCCTGACAAAATGGACATGGCAGCAGGCATGTACACATGCCCAAACAGGTCTCTGGAGACCAGACTTTGAATCTCCACTAGGCCATGGAAACCCACTGGGTGACCTTTGGCAAGTCACATTCTCTCAACCTCAGAGAAAGGCAAAAGCAACAAATCTTGCCAAGAAAACCCCCATGTTCACAAAGGATTATAAGGTTATGGGTAGGAAGCTGAAGGACCTGGTGCGCAGGTTGTAATTTCATCTCTCCTCCCTGTTGAAGGACACTGTTTGCTAAAAATTACAGAATTTTACAGTTCAGGACGTATTCTGTACAAAATTCACACAGGAGACAGTATGATATATTGGTTTGAACAATGGACTATGACCTCAGAGACCAGGGTTTGATTCTCCATTTGGCCATGGAAACCCACTGGGTGACCTTGGGTGTGTCACATACTCTCAGTCCCAGAAAACCCCATGATAAGATCACCTTAGGGTTGCTATAAGTCAGAAACAACTTGAGTGCACACAACAACAATAATTTTTTTCCATAGGAAATATTTTCTGTGAAGAAAATAATATTTCTGCATAGAAAATTCTGGTTTTTCAGTGCAGGAAATACTGCATTGAAATAACAATGGGCAAATTTTGTGTAGACTAAGGGCCTTTCCACACTACTATGTTATAATGCTATTATTCCACTTTCAGCATCCTGTGGAATTCTGGAGTTTGTAGTTTACTGAGGCCAAAGAGCCTTCTGGCTGAGAATTCTAAATGCCCCTCTCTAAACTGCAAACCTCAGGATTCCATAGGATACTGAAAGTGGAACAATAGCACTATAACATGTAGCGCAGAAAGGCCCTAAGTCTCAGACTGTGGAGATTCTCATCAATCCAGAATTCTTGTCAGCAGTGTTTCCCACCAATCATGAAATATGTTTCTTGACTTTTTATCACATATTTTCAAATATTCTTTCCACTCTGATTCCCCTTCAGCATTCTCCTACTTTCCCTCTGCTCTTATTCTTCTCTCCTTCACTTTCACTTTTTAAACTTTCATTGGATTTTCACTCCCTTGACTTGAATACCTCTTCAGCTTTTCCCCTCTGCTTGCTCTTTCTCTGCCACTTACCAGGTAGCAGAAACGTCTCTCTTCTCTTCTAAATTTTTGAAGAATTCAATGGCTCTGCAAAAAGAAACAGCAGTAGCACCTGACATCCTTTTTCTTTCTACCATACCAATGGCCCAGGTGGAATTGCTTAGAAAATCAATATGACAGTCATAATTGAATCTTTCCTATGCTTGTTAGCTGAATCTCTCATCTAGTGATTATAGATGGTACTACAATCTACTGATGGATTTAAGTCAGCTAACATTAATTGATCCATTTAAAAAAAAAACCTCTAATGTGCATGCAAAGTTTTGAATACTGAGGTTTTATGGTGTTGAAGCTATGGCAAAATTACAGACAAAGATGTGTACACACAGAGAGAGCTTTCTTTATTTGTATAAAACAGACATCTCTGTGTTTCCCTTTGCATTACAACATTCTTTTCATCATACCAGTCTTTAAGTACCTTGCAATACAATATTTTTAAAAAGCAGCAAAAGTAATAAAAACCCTTAATAATAATCAAGCACCACTACTATTAAAATAATTCAACTGAAATTGTTGGGATGTCTGGACTGATTATAGGTTTTATTTTATTTTATCATTTTATTTTATTTTTAGGCTTAAAAGCTGTTAAACACCAGAGTGGACTTGTAATTGAAACCAAAATGGCTAAGACTTTTCATTATTAATTTGCTTATTCACAAAAGTGCATGAAATCTGGAGACATGGCAACCCCTTCAAAGTTCCCAAACTGTAAAGAAGCAAATTCAGAGGTTTTTTTATGCTAGGTGCCTTTACTTTTGGAGTTTTCTTTTCTTAAAAATAGATATAACAGCTGACAGAATGTTCTTTGCACTAACAGAAGAATGGGAGGTTAAAGTTGAGCATCTTCCCCATGTTGCAAAATTGAAAGGTAGATCAACTGAAGCTTAAAAAAAAAAAAAAAAGACTGGAAATTGTTTATGGATTTTTTGAGCAATAAGAAGTGAAAAGTTTGCTATCCTGATTTCTGGGGGTCCCGGGAGGGACACCTAAATGCGCTCCAAATATTACAAAGGTGGGGAATTAGCAAGGAGCACAGGCTAGCAATATAATAATAATAATAATAATAATAATAATAATAATAATAATAAAATTTATTTTTATCCCGCCTCTCCCAAATGGATCGAGGCGGCATCACAGAACATACAAATGTTAAAACATCAAAATGTAGCCCACCCTCCCCACCCACCAACCCTACCATCCCCCTAACACACTATTAAAACAGTTTAAAAATAAATTGAAAACTAAAATTAAACAAAAACAATTAAAAAGAATTAAAAACAAAACAAATACGAGAGGCAGGGTAATGTAGCGAGATCTTTAACCCTATGTTTACGGGGTCGGGCTGCGACAAGAACTAGGCAAGTTGTTCAGTTAAACCAGATTTTATTATGATATACACAATTCGGCACACACAGACACATGCACTCATGCACTTATACAAGAACTATAGAAGTAGAAAGTGAGGAAACTGGATAGGGGTTTTCAGAGGGTTTCTGGGGTGATACTCCACCTGATCCTGCAGTCCAGCAAAAGAGAAGATGGAGATTGAGGCTTGGGTTTGTGGTTTCCCAGCACGTGGAGGCTGAGGGGAGACTCACCAAACCAAGCAGCAGTAGTTCAGGATGCAAGACACAAGCGTTCTAACAAGAAGCTCAAGCTTGGGGTTTTTATAGGGAAGATTGTACCTGAAGGCTAGCCCTCTCCCAAGGAGAACAATAGGGATTTGAGTGGAGACAAAGCCTCTGAAAGATCAGAATCAGAATTGATGAGATTTAGCGAGCACTGCCAATTGTTAGAACAGTATGCAGATGAGGAGCGCTTGGAGATTGTATAGACGGACGTGCTAATCCCATCGTGCAGGCAGTTCGGGGCTGACAGCCCTTGCATTTGCTTAATGGTTGGCTGTGTCTGGAGGGCACTACTGACTGTGCGACAGATAGTTGTTTACTGGCCTAGACCTAGCTTGCATAATTGTGGCCATGCAGCCGTGCCTGCCGACACAGGCTCTCCGTGACCCTTTCAGACACATGGAGTTCATCTTATGGAGTGCCATGTGGAAATATTAAACATAAACAATATGAAATTGTAGACCTTGGGCTTGGGCTAGATAACCGCAGTAACAAGTTGTAATAATTTTGGTTATGATTATTAGTAATTCCAGTAAGTGGAGTATACATAAATCTGTATTGGTTGAATAGCACATGGGATACTAATTGACTTTTCTTTTTCATTAGAGTTTTTATGGTGGGGGGGTCAGATTTCTTTTGTATGCCAGTTATTGCTGTGTAGTGTTGTGTAATGTAGCTACTGTAATTAGAATGGGTTTACTGTTGGAGATAGGGCTTTAGTAATAGACTGTGTGTGTCATTATAATAATAGTTTATTTTGAATTGGTTTAGTTTAGTTTTAGTTCTAATACAGTTTTTTGTAAGCTTACAAGTGTTTGCTGGTATATGGTTTGTTTCTCTTTTATGGTTTTCGTTTTCTTTTTTTTTCTTTTCTCTGTCTGGGTTATACGTTAATTAGATTGTATTTTCTATTAAAACCAATTATTTTTATCTTTAATTATGATTTATAATTATCTATTAATTTAACAATCTATAAAAACTAATAAATATTAAATTTAAAAAATTGAGTCAGTTATATATTCAGCACTGCCACTTCATGTTTATGCTTTTTTAATCCTGTGACACTTTTCTGCTTTTTGTATAGCAAGGCACTAACTTTATAGAGACACCATTTCCACACTACACTGTTATAGTGCCTTTATTCCACTTCCAATATCCTATGGAATCCTGGGGCTTGCAGTTTAGGGAGGGGATTTACAAGTCTCAGACAGAGAGCTCTTTGGCCTCAGTATACTACAAACCCCAGAATTCCACAGGATGGTGAAAGTGGAATAATAGCACTATAATAGTGTAGTGCAGAAATGATCAGAGAGAAAGTGCAGGGAGATGCAGGAGAAAAGATAAAGTGTAAGGAAACTCTAAGGCATCCTCTCATGGTATGCATAATCCCAACTTCACAAGTATTGGGAGCATTGTGTTAGTGCCCCCAAAAGCATTCACATGGAGTTCAGAGTTCCAGTACAGCTGCACTAAAAACTGTAGCTAAATGCCAGAAATGATGGCCAATAGTCGAATACTACATTGATGGTGTGGTGGGCATTGAGTAAGACAGTAGGCAGAGATCAGCTGCTATCAGTAAAATCTAGTAGAAAGACTGGAAGAAGAGGACTTATCATACACAGTTGAATGACCTGACATCACTCATTCTCTTCCCTATGACTGGAGAATATTGGTGAGATTATTTTCTTGTATTGGAAGCTAGAGCTGTCACCATGCAAAGTTCAGCTCCCTTACCCTATCATCACAGCATTGCCTTTTTCCTTAGTATGGACTGGTCAGACAGTATCACTCCCTCTGGTGTGGTCCTAGTCACATTGCTGATTCACTCTATATCCAAATCAGGCTGATTTGATTCAGAATTTAGGATTTGTCTGAAGTAGCTGTTCACTGATAGTCTCAACTACACATTGTATTGTGGAATTCAACCATTAGTGACCCTAGAAACTAGCAAAACTAATAACTGGCAACAGAGAAATTGTCTCAGACATTTACCTATTACTATGCTTAACTTAATGGGAGACCAATTGTGTATGCCTGATGCATTGAGGATGGTCTTCTGTCCTGGAGTGGCCCCAGGACATTGGATTCACATTATGCTGAAATATCAGTGTAAGTCAGAATCCTGTTGGGGAGTTATGAATGTGTAAGCATGTTATTACTGTGCTGTACAGTGACATCTATCCCAAGCCCCTCAATCTCCATTTACCAGGCAGTAGGTGCTAGAATCAATGGGTCTCTGTTCCCCTGTTGATTGGTGAGCAGTTAACTGATATTCCCACCTCCTCCCATGAGCGATCTCTGTTATGATAGGCAGAAGCAAGGTTCCTGTTGCACTTCTCCATAGCACAGGAGATCACTCACACAATTGGATGGAACTACCAGCCAGCTGTTTTTACATCAACTGCAATGGCTACTGCCTAATAAGTGGGGATTGAGGAACTTTCACAGTCTCTATGTATCCCCTCAACTAATAACTTACATAGGGTTCATGAATTCAAAACAGTCATAAGAGCATAACTCTGTTATGCACTCATAACTGTCCAACAGAATTCTGACCATGATTTTATAAAGTAAAACATCCCCTCTGTAGAAAATACAGATGTTGTGAATTTTAACTGAGACCTTATACATGAACAACATGCAAAAGTGCTGATGATTGTATGGTGATTAGTTTCAATAATGGAAGCAAGCCATTGAAAAAATATAGGATAGGACACAATGTTAGTGTGCTACACTCAATTACCACTCATAGTGGTCATATTCAGCTACATAACTTCACCAATGGAATAGCTCTGTGGAGTGTTCAGCATGTGTATTGGGGAATGTCACCATAACATCTGCCATGACAGCAGCATTTCTAGTATAAAATGCTTTCATAAAACCCTAACAATTCTCAGCTGACAGATTTCAAATACAAGATAATGCCATCCATTTTTTATCCTCAATAATTTCTTGTGGATTCCATTTACCAATCAGCATATTAAACGCCAAACTGGCAATGGTGCTGTTCTTTAACTTTCTTTTTCTTCTTGAAAAGATCCCATTACTGTGCTTTTATATTCCTGTGTATTCATCACACCAAATTAAGTTTCTGGCTTATGAGCCAATGTAATCCACTGGAAGACCTTTCTGCAATAAGGTGAGCTGGATCATAATATACTGTCTTTAGATTTCCATTTGGAATGTACACATCCCAGGATTTTCAGTACTACTGACAATGGAGTTTGATGCACATTCTGCAGGTGTGTGAGGTAAGCTTCAATTGTCTTACATGTCTCTTTAATCCCTTGTATACAAAACAAACCTAGTGTAACAATCCTTAGTCTCTTGTTTCTTAAAGTGGTTAAAATATAGGCAGATTTGAAACTGAAGCTCTATTTGTTTGAGGGCTTAAAACGTTTGAAGAAGGTTTTGATACTGACTACTGACTACAGACAACTCTACTCAAACTCACATTCCTTTGGCAATTACAGTACTTAAAACAACACATGCAAGCATATACAGCCCAACAAATTTGTAAAGCATCTCTATTTCTTCTCAATACTTGCCAGCCTGGACAATGGTGAGGCATGATGAGGAAAGTAGTCCGTATCTTGAAGATCCTGCCATAGAGTGTAGATTCACTAAATAAAAATTCAGTAAGAAAGAGAGGACTATCTGTTTCTCTTTACTCTGTGTGGGACATTAGTTCGTTGTGTTGGATTAATTGTATCAGTTTACAGGCTGAAAACTCTTCTCCAAGTACTACCTCATATTTGAAGACTATTCCCTCTCTTTATATCTTTTTCACCTTTCTGATATATATTAAGTGGAACTTCATAGTACAATCACATTTACTCTTTAGGACCAACATCTTATCAACTTACCTTATTGAATGTAGTGTAAATATTCATTGGTATAATTAAACTGGATCCCACAGTTGCGCGAATAAGGCCATTTCTGCATGGGGCAAGGGAATCACCCCGTGCCAGTACTTACCGGATCTTTGGGCTCGACACTTGGGTCCAGGCTGCTCTGGAGCAGTGCATGGCTGCTGCTCCACACTGCTCCGGGGACGAAAATGGCGGCTTCCAGTTGGTGAAGGCTCTCCACCAACCGCTGAAGCTCACCAGCCTAAAGCCCGCCCCTGGCAGATCGCAGGCTTGCACTGTTGTGAGCCTGCAAATCTGCACCGGAGTGTGGGAACGCAGTGGCACACTTCATGCTTTTGAAAGAACTCTTTCACGCAGTCTTTCAAAAGCACGCTGGACAACCACTTCAGGTCATTCGGTCCAACCCAGTCCACTCCCAGGTGCAGACGTCCTCTCTAGAGGATGCTTTGCACTGTTTCTTTAAGCCCGTGCGGAAATGGCCTAACTTCGTAATGGCTCTCCATCCACCAAGACAAAACTGTGAACATGGGCTGTTTGTGTGTTTCCAGAATGATTAACTGCCACAGGGACTCCATTTATAAAACCTTTGAGCAAGCACAACTACCTGTACAATGATTTTTTTTTATATTGGCATCATGCCTGAACAAGATTCAGACTAGATAATTTGAAGTTATAATGAATGCCTGGCACTACATCTTTTCAAATGAGTAGTAAATTTCAGTCAATCTTCTTTCTACCTGGTGGATACTATGGTATATGCAGGCAGAGAAGAAAGGAAGAATGAAGGATTGTAATGTGAAATATCACATAAATCAAGACAGGACTTTCTCGGGGTTTAAACTCATGTTGAAGATCTCCTTTGGTGCATAGATGCTATTAATGATTCTGATAAATAGATTTTACACAGACAAATTTAAAAAATCATTCATTAACCAATAAAAATGCTAAAGGGACAAAGAAAGGATGGAACGATTTCATGTTCTCCCTAATGAAATGATATTGTTTAATGTATAAATAGAAGGATGGGAAATCTCACTTCCCCCAGTCCCTGAACACTGGCCATGATGACTAGATCTGATGGAAATTAGGTTCCAATAGTGTCAAAGTTTCCTCACCCCTGTTGTAAACATAGTTATACTAATAAAGAGAAAGGCTAAAATACATTCAAAAAGAGAAATCCGCCTGAAATTTCTCACTAGTAAACTACCAACTTGACTATAATGCTTAGGAAGATTGATGAAAGTAGTTGGTTCTCCACATATGTCATGAAATTTCATGCAGTTTACATTGCTATTGAGTGGGACATAGGACTTCCTTCTTAAGGAGAAATCATAGTACTTGCTAAACACATGACTTTCAGAGGATTAGATGACACACAAAATGTCTCTCCTGAATCCTAACAACAGCCTTGTTTTTGCAATGGACAAATGTTGGTTCCATTGTGACTGATTAGAATTGTGTCTTTGCTTTTGCCCTTGTGGAAAGTATAAGCCAGTTCTCTTCTGATATGAAATTATGTCTAGAGAATTTCAATGAGAGGTGATGTGTATTTACCAGAGCACAGCACGCTTCTTTAGAAGCACACAACCCCAGTGAAAACCTCTGTCTCTTTCTAAGCCATCTCAGAGAGAACAAGAATATATTGGCCATCAAGAAATAGGCTGTTAAGTGGATGAGTGGAAAGCTGTTTTCACCCTGGCTTCAGTACCTGTTTCCTCGGAGCATAAGCTCATCACTATCAAGTCATTTGTATCCACAGACCTCTGGGTTTCTGTAAAAGTTATTAAAATCAGGAGGCAAAAGTCACATCTATCTTCTTCAGTCTCTTTACAGCATTTCACCACATGGGCAAATGTTTTCAAAACCCTGTTCCCACCTTTCCCTGCATCCCTCTTGGGCTAAACCTTTAAAGAAGTAAAGGTATTTTCTTTAAGCAGAGATAATTCATACCTTGCGTACTCCTGTAGTCCTTTTATTTCTCATTTTTGTTTGTTAGTTCTGTACCACCTCATTTTGTTTGTCTCTTCATAAAGCAAACATTGTACACACACATCTGTGGAATCTGGGCTCCTTTTTCAAAATGTCTTGCCTTACCAGAAACAGGAAGGATTAATTACTACAGGCCAGCTCTAGATGCACCCCCATGCTTCTTTAACACACCAAATTAATTCAGAGTTGACAAAACTCTTTCAGACACAACCTGCTTCCTGCTGATGGCGCTTTATTAGCATATTCTTCCCAGAAAAAAAATGCTTCACAGACCCTTTCTACCTCTCTTCAGAGTTCAATTTGTAAAGCACTGAGTGACAGGCAGCAAAATGGCTTGAATATATTGAAGGCAACTTGCCAAAATCCTCCCGATACAAGCACTTAGGAGTCTTTGTTCTGAGTACATTAAAGTCACAGAAGGTCCATGTACAGTAAGCAGTACAGGGCAGACAGGATGTTCACAGTAAGACAAAACAGCAGGTGATAAATGACATTAAATAACAGTGAGAATTTACCACAGACTAAATTAACTACTGGAGTGAAATGTTCTCGGCTCTAAGGCTATATTAACAGTGAATTTATAATTAGGTGATTATAATTCTTTTTACTGTGCTTGGAAGTCTATATGTAAAAATGATGAAGACAGAGACAACCCTATTGGGCTCTAGAGACAAGCTGCTGTATGGTTCTTTTCTCTTCTTTTCTGTGTGTATCTCTTGCTCTCGCTCTGTGTGTGTGTGTG
The DNA here is from genome assembly GCA_948472985.1 of Iguana delicatissima. Taxonomy (NCBI): domain Eukaryota; kingdom Metazoa; phylum Chordata; class Lepidosauria; order Squamata; family Iguanidae; genus Iguana; species Iguana delicatissima. The sequence goes on along the minus strand of CAOKZL010002658.1, from coordinate 144,831 downwards.
TGTTTTTTTAAAAGAGTGTGAAGAAAAGGCACAGAATAATTCTTTGTCAAGACCTTAGGAAATAAGTACTTAAATGTGAATTACTCTAGATATATTTCTATACAAAGTTTCATAAAAAACTGGAGCTACCAAAAAAAAAGGATGTTTAACCCATTTAAAAACAGAAATATGAATGCCATTTACAATCCTGATGAAAGGAAATCTCTCTTTGCCTCTCTTTGCTACCCCCAATCTTTGAACAGTCAGCATTTAAATACTAAGAATACTGTTACTGAATATTTCAGAGTCTTCTTTTGCCACTTCAGGCCACCCATTTTGTACTAAAATGGTCCAGGGCTCCAAAGAAATATATTTAGAACTAATGTATAGAAGAAAAGATACATGTGTTCAATACCACAGCTTCTGAAAAGCTAGCTAGATTTTTAAAAGGTGAGATTATAGGACTAACCATGACATGTGTGTGAATGAGGTAGTTGCCTCTGGTGGCAGGGTACCAGGGTGGTAAATTCATTTCTGCTAAGGCCCCATGGTACTCACCAAGTGGAGGAATCTCTTCTCAAAACAGAAGGAAAAAAAAAACAGTAGGAAGCACAAGCATCTTTGTGCTGTTCCTGTCATCACCAGTGGCCAACTTGCTGTCTAAAGCAAGCTGTTTCCCACTCGCTTGGCTCTGAAGCACAGATAATTTTATTAGTCACTCTCTCCTTATCATCTAGATCTGAGGATCCTCAGCACCAGACATGTAGAAAGCACCCAGATCTATACAGCAGATCTGATCACTGCCAGTGAGATTGCCTCATCTTACTGCTTATTTTTCTTCAGGGCTGCAGTGCATCCTGCTCAACCCCATCCTGCAGCATGATGGCTTCTCCATCACTACCACCTCACCATCTTCACATGGCAGCAGTCACACCCTTCTCCTCTTCCCTGAATGGGATGGATTACTCTCTCATGTGAAGGAGGAGGATATGGGTGTTGCGTGGTGTTCCTCAATCTTCTGAGAAATGGCGTTCCTCACTAGAAGTCACATATCATAATTATCCTACTGCCTGTGTCATGTACTTCTGCATTGGTATGTATCACATACCATGTAGTCATTTATTTCCTCTCACAGCTGGCAGAAATGCTTGAGCCTTGCAAGAATGAGGACATTGGATGCTACAACTTTCTTCTATGCTATCCTTTGCTACTGTGGATGTGGCTATAGTTGTTGTTTTTGTTGCTATTGTTGTATGCCTTCAAGTTTATTCTTACTTATAGAAACCCTAACACAGGCTTTGCTTCGTGATATTTGTTCAGGAGAGGCTTCACATTACCTTTCTCTGAGGCTGAGAGAGGTCATCCAGTGGGTTTACATGCCTGAGTGTGGATCTGAATTCTGGTCTCCCAGAGTCCAGCAATCAGTCCATACTGGCTCATTTGCTATCTTAACACACTCAAACAGAGCTTTAGTTATCTATCAGAATTTGCACTTCTTTGCTAGGCTTGAAAAGTTTTTTTTATTTATTTTTTAATAAAGATAACTATGTTATGACGTTCTGAAGGCATTCATGACTGAAAAGTAGAAGAATAATGCTTATTAGACACTCTTGAGTTTTATGTGTAAATTGAAAATACACACACAAAGTTCTGGGACTAAAACGCCATACTGTTATTGTCAGTGTGGTGTAGTGGTGAAACCAGCAGATTGGACTCGGGAGATCCAATTCAAGATATGAAAAAATACAGTAGATGATTTTGAATCAGTCACCTTTACTTAGCCTAACTTACCTCACAAATTTGATGTCAAGAGAAAGTGGGGAGAAAGACAATCATGTACACCACTTTGAACTCATTTGCAGATAGGTGAGATACAAATATAACAAGTAAATAAACAATGATAAATATTGAAAAACACTATTAGATATTCAATTGAGTGCACTCCTGGGGCACAGTGTCTGGTTTATCCTTAATTTTACAGTCTAGGTTGAGTCAATGGCCCTTTCCTCACGGGGGGGGGGGCGAAACGGGGCCGCGCACGCAGGGGCGGAGCTTACCTGCGAGCGGGTTGCTCTGTCCCTCTGGAGAGCGCGGATTCGCCGTTCCAAACGCCACCGAATTTCGGTGGCGCTCGGCAGCGCTCGGCGGCTCCCGGCGGTGCCCAAAATGGCGGCCGGCGGCTTCCTGCAGCCAACATGGTAATAAGTAACTTTTTTCAAGACTTGAAATTAGGATGAGGAAAATATTTGCAAAATTCCATATTCTGGACCTCTCCTGAAAGGGGTATCTCAACAGGTTGAGGCACCCTGTCACCAAATAAACGAGCTTCAGATATACATCTGAATGTGTATTCTAAAGTGTGTTCTGTCTCAGTTAGCCACACATTGACCTTGATCCTACATCCCCTCAGCATAGCATAAATGTCTGTATGTGGACTTGTGCTATGTGGAGCCATATACTGTAAAGCCCCTGAAGCCACCACACAGAGCCATTCCATACTTTACTTCAAGCAGGTAGGCTTGGAGAAGCATCAGGGCACATCCCCAGAGCCAGATGCAAAAGGATCACAGCAGTGCTGAGACCCCTAGAGGGTCCTGGCTGACAGATCTCAGCACTGATGTCATCATTTTGCCTCTGGCTATAGGATGTGGCAATTTGATTCTACAAGCCTGCTCACTGAAAAGCATGGAATGGCCCTGCAAGGCAGCTTCAGATGCTTTACAGTAAGTCAGGGGTGTTGGCTTTCAGCACTGTGGAAGAATGAAAAGAATGTCAATCTCCACAGTGGGTTAAAAAGGACGTCTGTCTGTCTGTCTGTCTGTCTGTCTGTCTGTCTGTCTGTCTGTCTGTCTATCTATCTATCTATCTATCTATCTATCTATCTATCTATCTATCTATCTCTGGAGACATATATGGAGCACTTATATGTCCTGATGACTCTAACAGAATTCTGGCCACTATGATTAACAGTGGGATACAGTAAAGGTTTTAATGTGCAGCACTTATGAACAATGTAACAATTATGAACAATAAAATTAAAAATAAATAAAATTAGCATGGTATAAGAAAGCAGGAAGCTTGGTGTTGTATTGTTTGTGAAAGGCTGATTTCCTTCAATGAAATCAACAGATAAGCAAATCTGGTTGGCTACAAGGCTTTGTTATTTGTTTCCTGTTGGGCTGTGCCAAAGCAGCAGCATACAGGTGATATAAAGAGATGTACCATAATGAAAGAGCAGTAATGAAGGTTGTTTGAGAGAGAGAGAGAGAGAGAGAGAGAGATTTTCAAAAATGGACAACAAAAACTTCACACCTTTCCCCCATTATGGACACTTTTACAAACAGGTGCAAAAAATAGGGAAAAATAGATTTCTTTTAAGAAAGAAGATGTCCTGAATCTGGCTTACAATTATTCATACTTTTTTTTTTTTCAAATTATAACCCTGTCTGCAATTCATCACAGCCTATAGGATGTGTGAGACTTGGGAATGTGGAGAATAGTAATTAATATTCACATTCTCAACACAGAAACTGGGTTGTCTCAACTGTCATGACATCTCGCTGATGAAAAAAAGAACAGGCACAAGAATTTTCGCTGCTTTGGAATTTTCTTTGGGAAAATTCATTTGCACAAAAATATACTGCTTTTTCCACAAAGACTATATGTTTGGGGACAGAAAATGAGTATTTTGAATTGAATATACTGGGTTTTTATCTATGCCTGCAGAAAATACATTCAGAAAGGCTACATGTGGCTTTATGGTATAGGACTTTGTTAATCTGCCTGCATTGTATACATTTTACACAGTCTTCACAACTTCATGCATTTTGCACAAATAAATGGATTCGTACATAGAAAAGCTAAGTACAGTTTTCCTGTATGAGTTTTCTGTACAAACACCAATATTTTTCACAAGAATCACTGGATTTTGTTCAAAATGCATGCTCTTCTGTCCCAGAACACATATTCTGACCAGGAGATCCATCTGGATTTTGTACAGATCATTTTCACAAACAAAAAGCCAGCAGCATGAGCAATGCCTAAATAATTGCTCAGATACCCTCATATTATCTAGTGTAGGGAGACAATTGCTTAAATTATTCATTCTTGTGAAAGCGAAATAGAAGAACTTTTGCATCTCCAGCTCATGTATGCGTGAGTGTTCATGTGTATGTGCACACATACACAATTGCACCTGGGATTTTTGCTTCCTTTCCAGTTCAGCAGCCCTGCCCCTATCCAAAACTTGCCAAAGTGCCTTTTGAGTGTAAAGGGTTTATTGCCATAGTTTGGTATGAGAGGAGAGGCAGGCTGCCAAATTAGAAAGGAGATAAAAACCTTGGAAGTATATAAAGATCTCTATCACTTAGGCTTCTGGGTCATAGCCAACATATCCCCTCCCCAATATGTTCTCCCCCACAGATGTGCATTTATTACACAAAGCAAGAAGAGTATATAAGCACTGAATAGAATTTAAGATGCTTTATATTACAATAAGGAGGGGAGGTAAAACTAAATAATTGCATTTAATAAATAAATGCAATTGAAACAAAATAATAATTTAATTAGTGAAATATTCCATTTAATGCAGAGATGAAAACATTAAATCATGTTGCAATAACACATGCATCTACTTCATTGTATGCATTGCATGCAAAGTATGTGTGCTGGGAAAATCCTAGTCAGAATGTGCTTCTTTCCAAAAGAAAGAAAGAAAGAAAGAAAGAAAGAAAGAAAGAAAGAAAGAAAGAAAGAAAGAAAGAATCATTTATAGCAATCTGCACACCATGTTCATTTATCTTCTCAAATTGCTTTGTTGTTGTTGCTAATTGCAATTAAGTCAATTCCAACTTAAGGTGACCCTATGAATGAAAGTCTTCCATGTTTCCCTGTTACCAACGGCCCTGGTCAAGTCCTTCCAGCTCAGTGGTGTGGCTTCCTTCACTGAGTCCATCCTTCTGTTATGCAGCCTTCCTCTTCTTCTACTGCCTTCCACCTTATTAAGCATTATTGTCTTTTCTAATTAGTCCTGTCTTCTCATGATAACTCTGAAGCATAGCAGTTTCAGTTTAGTCATTTTAGCTTCTAGGTAGAGTTCAAACTTGATTTGTTCTATGACCAATTCATTAGTTTTTTCAGGAGTCCATGATATCTGTAGAACTCTCTCCTGCACATCTTTTTATAGGGACCTGTTTTAAATTTGATAAGCTTGTTGATCTCTCCACTTAGGACTGACTACAGCGATTGCAGTGGCTGTCTAGGTTTCCAGGCACAATCTTCTCCAATTACACCTGGCCATGCTAGCTTCTGAATGAGGGAACATTTGTGTGCAAAACATGTATTCTTCCTCCTTCACCCATGTATAAAGTAGAAACACTGATCATTGTAGAGGAAATATGTGAAATTCTGACCGTGAAAATACCCATTAAATTAGTAAAATGGATTCCTAAACTTGAGTTTGCCAAAGGAACATGACAGTTGGAGTGTGAGGGCATATGTAAGAAAGAACTATCAATTAATGATACTTGACCCTTTCTGCAACTGATCCTTCTCCCCTTGCGAAGGCCACCTGTAGCCTTCCTGTCTATCCACTCTGGCTTACTTTGCTCTTGGAGCCTAGCTGAGGAAAAATAAACAAGAAAACAGTAAGAATAGTCCCGGAAATATTCACAGAAAATAATCTATGTGTGGGAGAAGGACTCCTGTCCCCACTGAGTCTTTACCTCAAATATATCAAAGAGAGAGAGAGAGAAGAACCACCTACAATCTTTTTCAGATAATTGCCTCCACAAGTTGACCCCTAAAAGGACTATGATTAGGAAATCTGAACAGAGCAATGCTCATTTATTAATTACACTTCCCTGTTAATAATTTTACATTGCACAAATTCCACCATCACTTATGTGTGGGGTGGTATTTACATTTTTTTAAAACTCCACAAGACATTTCATTCAGTGTATAATACACTTGGAATGAAAGTTAGTGTTCCTGTTTGCAGATGCAGGGAAGGCTGAGAAAATACTATTCTGGCAGAGTATTATATTACATTGTTTGAATGCTATCATGAAATATAAGGAAACTGAATGTACATATAGCTATGAGGCTGAAAATAAAAAAAAGTGAATGAACAGCAGAGAATCTAGTTAAATTCTTACATTGAATTTACACTGTTCTCATTATTTTAGAGAATGTATTACTGCATCTGTAAAGAAATCTTATCTTACTTTTGTGAATTCCTGTACATTTTCATTTTGTACCAGCCTGTTTGCACATATGTGTTGAGAAGATACTTTAGAATGGTGTAATTCTGTGAGCACCTGTGTTATCACTTGTTTTGAGTGGTTCAAGGATGTTCAAATAGGTCTTGCTCATTAGTGAGAAGATGTTTTCCTCTGTGTTTGGAAAGAGCTCAGGATACCAAAATGCTGGAATGCTGGGCCCATTCAATTCCTGATGGGCTAATTGAGTTTACCTCAGATATGTCCTCTTTTCACCGTAAAACTGAGCATAGCTTCCTGTGTCCTTTGCCCTTCCAGAATAGGCCTTTTTAACTTGTTTTTGCCGAAGTCCATGCTTATGCACCTGCTGTTTTTTTAGAACCACAATATTTTGCTTTGTTTCTACTTTTCATATATATTCATGAATTGCTGTCTTCATTGTTCTGTTTGTACAGTTTTCCTTATTTCTCTCTTTTGTAAATGTGTGTGTGTGTGTGTGTGTGTATGCCACTATATGAGCTTGAGTTTGTGCCTCAGCAGTAGGAAGAGGGGAAAGGAAATGGGAAGAGTTCCATCACTTCAGCTGACCCAGCCTCAGTGTCACTGGCCACCTGGATATTCCAAGGCATCTAGACCAGTGGTTCTCAACCTGTGGGTCCCCAGCTGTTTTTGGACTTCAGCTCCCAGAAGCCCTGAGCGTTGACCATAGTGGTTGGGGCTTCTGGGAGCTGAAGTCCACAAACATCTGGGGACCCACAGGTTGAGAACCACTGATCTAGACCAATCAAAGCCTTTACTGGTGATGTCAGGGTGGAACTTTCCCCAGTAGATATCATGAGGAAGTGTCTATCTGAGCCTGCTGGTGAACATAAGAATGCCTCCTTCAGAGGCCCACATCCATTCTTCTCTTCACTGGCTTCCTTTTCCACCTGGGCTATACTTAGCTGCTTCTGATGTACTGATGTCAGCCACCAGTTGATGGGACCAAGCTGGAATTTTACCTGCTAATTTATCAATTACAGAAAGGTTTGTTTCCCTTCTAGCAACCAGGGTTGCAGAGATAGCAAGCCAGAAAGAATGCACAAAGGATTAAAGAAGATTACTAATCTTTTTGTTGCACAGAAACTTGGAAGAACTGTGTTTCGTTTTTTTTTTTAAGTGTCATAAAGAGAATGCCACATGGAGAATGCAACAAATAGACACGAATGTTTATAACAAATCAGATTATTGGGCAGAAAGAATTGTAACCAATTGTGCTATTATTCCACTTTCTACATCCTATGGAATCCTGGGGTTTGTAGTTTAGGCAAGGGCACTTAGAATGCTCAGCCAGAGAGCTATTTGGCCTCAGTAAACTACGAACCCCAGAATATCACAGGATGTTTAAAGTGAATAATAGCACTATAACAGTGTAGGGCAGAAATGGCCTATGTCTGACATCCTTGAAGTAGCATTTGTTAATCTTATGTCTGTGTATGCCTGTTCTTGGTCCCTGTGGAGGTAGATATTTCTATTCTTCTTTTGCAGTAATCAGTTCCCAGCATGAACCTATATAGAACTATTGAAGTCCCCCGCACTGTCTACTCCATGCCTGGTGACAAACAGAGTGGGATTGCAGCTACATCCTTGTAGCTACATATCAAATGTTTACATCAGCCATTGGAACCTCCAGAAGACTTCAAGAGAACTCAATGTATAATGTAATCACCTTGTCTGTGGCTATGGGGACATAGCCAGTTGCTTTTGCAATCCCGCAATTTGTACCAGACATAGAATGGGAATGGAGAACTTTAGAATCTCTATGGTATTTCTATAGAGGGGATACTAAATGGCTCAGTGTAGTGTAGTTCTGCATGAGAACTTGTGAGACTCCAGCTTTCAATGGAAAGCAGTGTGTTGAGGACTGACATAGTTATTCACCAGTCTGGGAGGGTCAATACACTACAGGTTTGTCCAAATCATGGTCTGGTAACAAGAAGAACCTGGCTTGGTGCCCTGACATATTAACAATCTGTCATTTGCAAAGTTTAGGTGTAGATATCCACCATCAGCGAGGGAGCATGGAAGTCTGAAGGTTATGATTCATTTCTAATTTATTGTTAGATCCACACAAACCATGGTTTCTTGTTATACCTAGCTATGACTCTGGTATTTTGAGCATGAACCAAAAACATAATATAAATGGTATTATTATTACCAGTTAAAATGGTAACATATGAAATATCTAAGGTTTAATGCTAAGAATCTGGTTGGTAGCCCAAGAGCATACAATCACTGCATTGTTAAGGATTCAAGTTTATATGTCAGGTACCCTCTGGCTTCTGAAAGGGATAAAGAAACTCAATTTAAACACACACCTTTAAGGTCAAAAGACAGAGCAGAGCTGATAGGCTCTCAAAGGAATGGCATTGTTACATAAACCCAAACAAAGAAGGAAGGTCAGTTCTTCAGTGAGGAAAGGAGAGCTGACTTGTGATATTTTCTTCATGGTTTCCCAGAGAGAAAAGAAGAAACCTCCCCCCTTCCAACTCCTTAATCTCCATCTCTGTTCTTTTCACCCTGACCCTGACACACAGAGTAAATGTTCCCTTTGGCATTCTTAAATTCTAATCTCCCTGGCACTTTTCATCACCCTGTTTGAGTTCTGGTCTTTTCAGCTGCTTAACCACTTGACGCATTCATTTCTGGTCACCTACCAGTGTCTCTCCTGTCACCAGCCAGAAAGATCAGACAAGCTTTCCCACATGCCATTTTACAGAAAGCATATTTTTTTTTAAAAAAAAAGAAAGAAAGAAAAAGAAAAAAAGAGTTGAAATGATGATATGAGAAATAAGCAATTACAGCAGTAAGTAATTTGCTTTTCTAGCCTGTGATAAGCACATGCTAGTACCTCCTCAACTGCACAACACACTGGTCTTTAATCTTAATTCTAGCACATTCTATATAGACACACTTTCTTTTCACAAATGAATTCTTTATATGAGAACCAGAACAATCTCCCTTAAAATAAACAGCACTTCAGCTTCTAGGGATTTTTCTGTCTGGTCAGGAAAAGGTCTGGAGATAAAAAGAATACTTTGAGGCAACTGTGTCTTGCAATAAGCATACAGATGACAGCTTAAGAGTGATTTGACAACGAACAGATATTTATCTAATTTTAACAAATAAAGAAAAGATATTTATATCAGCCTCTTTCCCATTTTGCTTTTTTTACTCAGAATATGCAGTAATTTCCTGTGACTTTGGGGCCAAGAATAAACCATAAGGGAACAACCAATTAAGCATTTTTCTTGCAACTGAATACCGCTAATGCCTGGTACTTTTGTCAGTTTTTCAGTAAATTGTTAATATCTTTCTTGTTGCAATGCGTAAAATTTTTATATGTGTGTGTGTTTATAGTAGACTATGGGTCACAATTCAGTTGGCTCCTCCCAACTATACAGTTAATCTTTGGAACCAGTCACTAGTTGAATTTTGAGTCAATACAGAGGTAAAGCTAATGGATTCAACAGGTATGTTCTAGCTAAGATTAATAGCAGATTCTTCTGAAAGGAAACAACTACTTTTGAAAATTTTCTTCATGCTGCTAGAAAGTTTTCAAAAAGCATACAGTTTTTGAAAGCTATTCACAACCTTTGTCTTATTCTGTGCAAAATGCACATATGCTTCTTTTGTGCAGAAAACAGCATTTTCTGCACAGGAAGTAGCACTTTGAAAATTCTGTTTGCTGCACAGAAAAGCAAAAGTTTCTTTCTCAGAAAATCAGCCACGTGTAAATTTTACACAGAATAAATCCCCAATTTCAGCATTTTCTGTAGAGGAAACCACATTTCCTGTATAGGAAATAATATTTCTGTACAGAAAATGTTGCTTTTTGTACAAAAGGACCACAAAATTTCAGACTGGCCCAGAGAATACAGGGCAGGCAGCATAGTGCACACATCTGTATCACACCCCACCTTGCGGTTGTTCTGTGCCCTCAGCATCCATCAAATAATATGGCTGACTTACTCTGCTTATTGTTAATGTAAGTAACCTCAATGGTGATAGGTACATAGGAGGGTAGAAATGATGATATGTACATATGAGGGGAAAAATCTGAGGAAACTTGGGAAGTCTTTGGGACATCCTTGGAAATCTGGTGCAGAGCAGATGCCATTTGAACCATGCCAGAAAGGTGTGTCAGTTATGACAATTGTAACTGCACAGTATGTTTTTCATATATGTTTTTAAGGCCTGTGATCATTCACCTGCACATTCTTTCTGAAAGGAAGGAAAAATCCGAGTACTGACATTTGGAAAAGAACAGTAAAGATTGTCACTTAAAGTTAACTGTGAAGAGGCTATAGAGAGACCAGAGACAAGTATATTTTTTCTATGAGGCAAAAAGGAAGGTGAGAAGAAGTTTTGTGGCACCTTTAACACACCTTTATTTTATCATGAGCTTCCATGGATTTTAGTCAACTTCTTCAGATACATTGACAGAATACAATATTCAAGCCCCAGGTATTTAACACAGTTGCTTAGGCCCTTTCTGCACGGCATTTGCCATGTGAAATAGCACCTGGAGCATCGCGCGATTGTGAAGAGCAATCTGCATGACGCACTCACAATCGTGCAACACTCCAGGGGCCAGCAGGCACCAATTGTGCACCTTTTCATTTTCAGCTAGAAGCCGAAAATGATGCACAATCGTGCACTGCTCCCGGCCCCGTGCTCACTTACCTGGCGTGCGGAGCCTCTGGAGCTGTGCCAGTCACGCTTCCTGCCCCAGCTCAGCCTGGGAAATTTCCAGGCTGCACTGTAGAAGGAAGAGGTGGGGCTCTCGTGTGAGCAGGCAGCTTATGCAGAGCTGAAGCAGCAGGGATGCGAGAGCCTCTTGTTGGAGGCTGTTTGCAAGATCCCCGCACCCCAGCGCTGGAAAAGGTAAGGTGTGGAAAGGGCCTTAGTTGTGGGGATGGGATTAAAGTGTAGTGGGATACATTAAGATAGAAATTATGACACTGGCCATGCAAGATGACACAGATCTGTCAAGTATCTGGCCTTTTAATGTGGAGATGTGAAAGAAATACTTTTTGCTTATTCAAAATTCTGTTCTATTAAAGTAAGGGACTTTTCAGAGGGAAATTTTGTTGTTTTTGTTGTTGTTATACATGCAACAGTGATATAAACCAATATATTAACAAATGAAATGTGCCAAGAAACCATTATCCCTGTTTAAACCTCCACTGATAGATTTGAATTTGTATGGCTCCTTTAATCTTTGTTGAAATTTCTTTATTCCACAACAACTACTCAGAAGACAGTAACTGTGTGTCCTGGGACTTTGAAATGTTCTGCCATTAGTTTCTGGATGTTTCCAATTTCTAATGTCAGATTTGTCTTCATTAATTTCCTTACATAGAGCCTACCCGGTTTGTGCAATGTAGAGTGTTGACAGACATTCCCAACAAAGGATTGCGTATATCACATCGGGAGATAAGCAAGTAAAAGGGCCTCTGGTAGTGCGAGTGTAATTATTGGGGCCTATAATGTTGCTGTCATCACAAATGTGGGGACAGAGATTCATATGGCTTTGTAACAAGATCCTGTACCTATGTTTCCATTCCATTCTTGTCGGTGAATAGATTTGTAACCAGGTATGCTGTAGCCAAATTCAGAATGAGATTCTTGATGGCTGGTGGCCCATTCTTTTGGGGGATGTTGGTGTAAAGTAGCTAGGATAGTGGCCAGGATAGTGTTTTCTGGGAGATTGTGGATGCATTCCATTTTCTTTAGGAAGTCATAACTTGACATGTTGATGACATAGGGTATCCCTAATAGTGAGGCTCCCAGTGCTTGAGACAATGAAACATCCAAGGTTATCTGGTATACAGGTGCCTGGTTGAGGTTCCAAGGGTGTACCCCTCTAGATTTGATTCTGTACATCTACAAGAAGTTATTTTAATTTATATAGTTTCTTCTGGAACTCTTCAGTGGAATCTGTAGACAGAGGCCTGAAAAGTCTGTTGTTTGACAACTGTCTCTCAGTCTTCCATTTGTCGTGGCAATAAATCCTCTCTTGTTAGTCTCTACAATATTTTCTCCCCCTGAGGCTGTGGATCTGTCATATCCAATATGGCTGAGACTGTGTGGTAAATTATAACTATTGTTGATTTTTTGTTCAGCCTGGGCTTTGTAGCAGAGGCAACTCTTGCTTGGTGGATTATAGACAGGAATGCACTAAACCTTATATGTCATGATCTTGGTGGATTTGTAGTGATCTCTTCAAATTCAATATGATAAGTGATTTTTTTTAAAAAAGACAGAAAGACAGAAAGAAAGAAAAGGTCACCTAACATTTAAAAGATTCAAATTTGTCCTTCTCTTTATATTTTATTTAATAGTTGGCTAGTCTATGATGTTTTCTGAATAATATCAATTAATTTGTTTTGCTTTATATATATATACTAGTGTATTTACCCGACGTTGTCCAGGATTTTATTTCTAACACTTGTTAGAAATACCTAGGGAATTACCTTACCTTACCTTAGGAATTAGATGCAGTTGAAATACACAGATTTTAGATCCTGTGTCTCTAATTCCCCAAACTGCCTTGTCCAGTACCTGTAACTGTTCCCCATATTCCCCAATATCTGTATTCAGTCCTAAGGGAGAACACTGCTTCCTCCTTCTTGCTGGTAGGCCTCATCTCCATAGCAACCAACCTGAGCTCTCTGGCTGAGAATTCTAAAGGCCCCTCCCTGAACCGCCAGCCCCAGGATTCCATGGAATCCTCACAGCCAGCCAAACCTATAAAGTCTTCTCACCTCACATAGCCAATCATATGAGGTCTTCATCTGCCTGACACAGACAGACAAACTCACAAACAGATAAACTTTGACTTTTATATAGTAGCTATAATTTGTTTTGAGATATATACATATATTCTCTTTTTTAAAATAAATGTATGAATATCTTCTTTAAAAAGCATTAATGAGTTTATTTGAATGGACATTGAACACAGCCTGATTTGGATAAGTAGTTGAGAGCAGCATCTCCATTGAGTTATGTGTGTGTGTTTTTCTCTCTCTTTTTCTGTCTCCTTCTCTTCTCTTGCTTAGTTATATAATTCTATTTATTTTACCTTAGATTTATTTCTAAATTTTGTGGTATACACACACACACACACAGGGGGAGGGGGAGAGAGAGATTGAGAGAGAGAACTGAGGAATTAGGAAGAGAACAGAAATTTATTTCCATACATTTTTTTTAAAAAAAATACACATTAATAGGTACAATACACAAAATCCACATCAATTGTGAAAAGCACATATGTGTATGATATTATTTCTTTCTTCTTTGATATAAGCTGGATTGAGGTCATGATCCTCTCCCAGATGCTACAGTCTATGAATTTTAAAGGGGAAAGCAATAGCTTATATACAAGTACCGCTTCTGAAATGACACGTTCATACAGTTTGAGCTGAAGTGTCTGTACCTGAGTAGAGCAATTGTACTGCTTGAAACCACTCCTAGTGCTTCAGCGTAAGCCGAGCTTGTTCACAAGCAAATCCACTAAAGTGAAATGAATGAGCTTTAAAATGCATAGCACATGTTTATGGATGATTTGTGCTTGTAGTTAAACTGCTGTTTCTCAAATATTTTCAGTGAAGGCCCTACTTAAATCATTTTCCATTTTCTGGTAAGATGGAAGGGCATTCTCCTGGTGGGTAGTTCTGAAAGGAAGAAGGCACTTGTGAGTAGCTTAGGCTGAACTAGAAGATTGCTACATAGCAAAGTCAGAGGAGAATACATGATCAAGTAAAAGTTAATCGATTGTTTCCTCCCACCCTCAATCTAATGTTTCATCACATTTCTGCATCATATTGAGCTTTTGTAAGAAAATCTTTCAGGATTTTCATGCACATCTTCTGAATCTATGGATTTTTGCACACATTTCCTGCAAGGGACACACACTTTTACAAGCATTTTCCCTAATATATGGCATTTTTGTGCAATTATAATTTTTACAAATGTTTTTTGTGTGCACTTTCTCCATATATATGCATCGGTATACAATATCACAATGTACAGAAGAAGATGACTATTAGAGTTTAATTGTGTCCACTTCCTGTATTGGTCTCAGAAGTGTAAGTAGGTCTTTATTAAAATACAAATGGAATAAATTTCGCTCCCATTCCTAATCAAAAGGTCCAGAGATAACTGATCAGGAAAGAAGAAATGAATGTAGAGGAGCCATATGAATGTTAAAAATAAGAAGCTTAAAGTAAAAAGAGAAGGGAGGGGATGCCTATGAAAACAGTGCAATCTAGTAGTATCACTAAGTGATGTTATTTTGGAAAAACTTTCCTTCTCAGTTCCAAGCAACACTGGCTCTCCCATGCCATGATACAAAGCTCTTATGCATGTATTCAACAATTTACTCAACATCATTATGACACTTTGTGGACAATTATACTGCGCTCCCTCATGTGGCTATGGCAGATGGCAAATGAATTGCTGATACACACATTTTTGTCAGTTTCCAAATCCATCACCTCAGGTATAAAAAAGTACAGGATAAGCAACATTGCAGCATGATAAACAAATACACAGGCACCAAGAGTCAGGGAAAAATACTGTGAGCAATATTTTTAGCCATTGTATGCAAGCAAACTGTCAACGTGTCAGCCTTCACTATCTCCCAGGACCTATAATAAAGGCATATATTTGCAATACTTAGTAGACAAATTTTTCACATTTTTAATAAACCACTGATATAGAAATAAACAACTTTGTTTATTGGGAGAATAGCAATAGAGAAAGAAAATATGAATCCAAAATGAATTTACAATTATTTTCTTGTAGCATTAAAAGGATGCATTTACATCCTTAATGCTTAATGTTTTTACCAGTATTAATCATGGGCAAAACATAACACCTTAGAAGGAGTAACCTCCGTGAGCCACAGCACCTGACTGGTTTGGTTTTGTTTTGTTGCTCAGGATAATTTCTCATTAACTTTAGTGTGAAAGACTTTTTTTAACAGACATTTGATGGTTAAGTAGTTGTGAGGAGTCTTTTTATGATGTGTATTTATATTGTACTTTTATTTTTAACGATATGGGCTAGAATGCATGATCACAGTTACACATGCACAACCCAGAATTTTGCATCGTATTTGCCTTGTATGTATGATCTCTACATACTCAATAATAATATAGGATGTACATAGGGATCATAAAAGCCTCCCAAATCTTGCCTTACTGGGCAGCAGATGCAGCAAGTGACAGAAGTCTGCTCTCCTGCCAATTGGAATGCAGCAGACTGACATTTCCACCTGTCTCCCACAAGTGATCTCCAGTGTGAGAAGGAATTACAACAGGGATCCTGCTTCTGACTGTTGCACCAGAGATCATTCACAGGAAGAGGGTGGAAACATCCATCAGCTTCCTTACAGCTGACAGGAGAACAGACCCCCATCACTCATAGCAGCTACTGCCCAGTGAAGCAGAATTGGGGACTGGTCAGTCTGGAAGAAACTACTTAGCTGTGCAGCTAAGGTAGTCACATAAATAAGTAGCATATGAAGAATTCCAGCCAAATTTTTGAATGATTTTATACTTTTTTAAAAATGATGACAATTTATTATGATACCTTGTTAAATTGTATTTTCTTAAATTGTAATATTTTTTAGCTTTGGCTTGTTTTTTAATCCTTGTTGTAACTGCCTTGAGTCTTGTGTCAGAAGGTGAGATTTTAAAGATCTAATTAATTTATTAAATTCTGCTTCACTCCTACCCCCTCACTGTGGTCACATCTATCTTATATATGCTACATTAGCTACATATAAAATATTCTACATTTACCTTAACATATACATCTGTGAAAACATATTGCAAATACTGCAAACATATTCCAAATTTCACAGTTCACAATACAGTGGTGATAGCATAATAGCAGATAAGTTATAAAATTATTCTCTTATTCATTGTAAGTATTTTTTTCTTGGTATCCCACAGACAGAAGAGTATGTGACACCAGAAAGACCACAGACTATTCTGAATAATGCTTCTTTCAATCCATCTTGTACATGTAGTCATCCACATTCATTTGGTATGCTTATCCCACCTCAGACTTCCCCAGATACTTCCATTGGGACCAAGGATTCAAATAAAATCTGTGCTTATATAAAATCCAGCATGCCTGAAATATACAACCATTTAACAGATCTGTTTTCTTCAGAACTGATGTGAGCCTTTATTCTTTTTCTTCTATGGTGGTTCTTTCTTTCATGATGCCGTAATTGTGTTTTCTCTCACAATGTCTTAATGTTCCCATTTCATTTGTGATGTTTTCTTGATGCTCTTTGTGAAGCTCTTGTGAGCTCTTTGTGAGCTTTTTGTGATGCTCATTTGTGATGTTTTCTTGATGCTCTTGCTTTGTATTTGACAGTTTAAAATTTTTTTTTTAAAGCTTCCCATCTATACTTTTGTATAGATGCCCCCTCCATTTGGAGGAGGCAAAGAACAGTCGTCTTGGTGGTTTTCCCTTTTGGGGAAAAGGCAGTTTAATATTAATACATGAAAAACCCCTGCTCCTCCTAACCCTTGGTGGTATTTTTAATTTTTCTCACACTAGAAGAAAAAAGTAATTCCTATAGGGGAAAAAATGAATTATTTGCAGCAGATCAAACAATTGGATAGGAGATGCAAGGGAATGAATTAGCAACAATAAACAACATCATTTTGAAAAATGACCATTGCTATCTGGAAACAAATTGTACACATTTTTCTTAAAACCCAAGGGTTAAAAGATCAATGTAGAAAAGTCTATGGATGTTGGATTATATGGGAGTAGGCCATTTGTAATGTTCTATGCCACTGTTGATATTCAGGGATGTCACAGGCTGGTTAGGCAGACTGTGGTGATGGGAAAGTATTTTGGTGCATTTGCATATATGGGCTCTGATATCCATCTTTACTAGTTTTTTCCCTCTTTTGAGTGGATCATTTTTAATGACTTATTTTCTATACAGAATGTCTCTTTTGCAAACTATTTTTTTAAATGATAGGATTTTTCAGCCAATGAAACTGAAAATAAATGTAAAAAGGTATATAGAGATTGTGACACTGTAGGTTTATTTCCAGCCCAAGAGTTCAGCCTTGCAAGACTGGAAATTCCCCCCCAGTGTTTTTCTAGGGTTCTTACCAGCCTTCCAAAGCTGACTTCCACGCATGGAACACTGGAAATCTCCCAGTTCATATGCTGCCACCACCCCCCTAATTATAATTACTTAACAGAACAGGAGGGACTCTGCCTAATCCCTAAGCGTAAGGAACTTCTACCTCCCCCTTGCCCTGAGTGAGAGGTCCTATGTACTTCCAACCCTGGCGTGGAAATGGAGAGAAACAGAGGTTTAAAAAAAGTATTTTAATCAAGGCATGCAAATAAACAATATCACATTTGGGGACCCCCCCTCTCCCAGGTACACTTAGTTACAAGAATTTACAAAACAGATATCACAGCACAGATATATTCTTAAGATCAGCCATTTCTCCAAAATAATAAACGCCCTAACGCGGCTAACTACTTTATTCTAGTACTCACAGATGTTCTTAAAGAAAGAAGCCAGGAGGCCAGGCATGCCTGCCTGCCTACGATTGGCATAATCTCATCTCTGTGTTTTCTCTATTTTGGCCACATGGCCTCTCAGAAGTTTTATTTTCCTCCTTGGAAGGATCTGGAAGCCTCTCCAAGATGCCCGCCTTTTTCCCTTTTTTGGTTGGTCATTTCTACCTTGTACCTGGATGCTGACCCTTTTTTTTTGGTTGGAGCCACCCTGTGACCCTTGATGTAATCCTAACATCTCATTAACCCTTGGTTTACCTGAAAGGGAAAGTTTCCCCCTTTTATAAGCCTAGTTTGGGAAGCCCCCATTATCACACCCCCCCCCAAATCTCAGACAGTCTGGGAACAGCTAAAGGCGGAACCACACCGGGGGGATTTCATCCTGGGACCTAAGAAAGGAAAAGTCAAAGAATAAATGCAAACACACACAACAGTACAGTTTAGCCATATTCTCAATGCGGACATGGAAAACTCAGCCCTCTTAACCTCCCTCCACCCTTTGCGTGACAAGGAATCTGGAACCACATTAGAACTTCCAGCCACGTGCTGAATGTCGAAGTCAAAGTCTTGTAGAGACAGGCTCCATCGTAGTAACTTCTTTTTATTTCCCCCGGACTGTATGTAGCCATGGAGGGCAGCATATCAGTCTGGAGGGTAAACCCATTTCCCAGATATATGGTCTCAGCTTTTTAACGCATATACAATAGCATAGCATTCCTTCTCTGGTATGGAAATTGGACCCCTTTCAGAAAGCTTCTTGCTGAGGAACAAGATGGGATCAAGGTGCCATCCCCCCCTTTTATAATACTGCTCCAATGCCTCTGTCGGAAGCATCTTAGCCACTACAAACGGCTTGTCAAAGTCTGGTGCCCTGAGCACAGGATCTGCCATCAAGGCCTGTTTCAAGGCTGCAAAGGCTTTTACACTCTGCTGTCCATTTCACTACTTTAGGCTTCTTGGAACCTGTCAGGTCTGTTAGAGGTGCTGCCATTTGGCTGGGCACGAATCCCCGGTAGTACCCAGCCAGGCCAAGGAAGGACTGCACCTGCTTCCTGGAATAGGAATTGGCCAGCTATTAATAGCTTCCACTTTGACTTGCAGTGGAGTGATAGTCCCCTGTCCCACTTCATGGCCAAGGTAGGTCACTCTGTCCAGTGCAAACTGGCACTTCTTTGCTTTGACTGTCAGTCCAGCATCACTAATGTGTTGGAAGACAATCTCCAAGTGTTTCAAGTGGTCTTCCCAGGAGTCTGAGAAGATTGCAATGTCATCTAAATAAGCAACAGCAAAGTCCCCGCACCCTCTTAGCAAACAGTCCACCAGCCTCTGAAAAGTTGCAGGTGCTTGAGCCCAAAGGGAAGGACATTGAACTAAACAGGCCCATGTGAGTGATGAATGCTGTTCGATGCTTAGACTCTTCTGCTAGGGCAATTTGCCAATAGCCCTTAGTCAAATCAAGGCTGGATAGGATTTAGCATGCCCCAATTTCTCCAACAGTTCATCTACTCTGGGCATTGGATAATGTTCAGGGCGTGTACTGAGTTCAGTTTTCTATAATCCACAAAAAAACAAGTGCCCCCCCCTTTTTGGGCACTAGGACAACTGGGGATGCCCATGGACTGCGTGATGGGCGAATGATCCCCATTCCAACATCTCTTTCACCTCCCTCTCTATTGCCTCTTTCCCTTTTGGTGACACCCGTCGTGGCTGTTCTGCTGATGGCCTGCTGTCATCTGCGGCTACCACATGTTGAGGATTTTGGGTGCGACCTGGGATAGGTGAAAACAGGGTGGTGAACTTACCCGTAATGAAAGAACTGCTTGCGTTGTTTCGCTTTTACCGGGGAGGGTTTCACCTTCCAAGCTACCACCCTCCCGATCGTAGAAAGCACCTTCAGGCCACTCTTCCTCCTCTTCATCTTCCTGGACTGAAAGTGTGAGAAGGTGACTGGGCCTCTCATAAAAGGGTTTCAGTGAATTCACGTGATACACTTTTGGCTTAACCCTAGAATCGGGAAAATGTATGAGATAGTTCCTGTCCCAATGCGTTCTTGCACTGTGGCAGGACCTTCCCAAGAAGTTTCCATCTTGTTAGATGGAGAACTTTCAGAACCATCACTTGGTCTCCTTTCTCAAAGCAACGTTCTCTGGCATACTGGTCATCCAGGTCTTCTGCTTCTCTTGTGCCTGTTGCAGATTCTCATGAGCATCTGCCCTGCTTCCCTGAGAGTATTCTGCAAGTTAGTCACAAAAACAACCACATTAGTCTCTGAAGATGGGATAGCTCCCTCCCACTGACTTTGAACCAGCTGTAAGGGCCCTTTCACATCATGGCCATAGACCAGCTCAAAGGTGAATAACCCAGGCTTGGGTGTGGAACAGATCAAGCAAACAAGAACTGCTGAGCACCAAGTCCCAGTCATTGGAATGTTCATTCACAAACTTACGGATCATGGCCCCCAAAGTTGCATTAAAAGTTCCACCAACCCATTAGTTTGGTGATGGTAAGGCACTGATGTCAGATGGCATACTCCATGTGCCTCTAATAGGCGCTGCATGCTTTGGAGTTGAAATTGGGAAACTGCATCTGTTAAAAACTCTGCAGGCCAACCTAATCTAAAAAATGTTAAAAATTGGACAACTGCCTTAGCTGAGATCCCACCCAGTGGAATGGCTTCTGGCCGAGTGCAGAAGTCCACAAAGGTGAGCACATATCGCTTTCCCCCAGCCGTCTTCCTAGGGAAAGGTCCTATGATGTCCACAGCCACTCTCTGGAATGGAACATCAATGATAGGAAGTGGTTGGAGAGGGGCTTTGGCTTGATCCTGGGATTTCCCTATTTCTGGCAAACTTCACAGGATCGGACATAATCAGTCACATCCTTGCCCATCCCCTCCCAGTAGAAGGACTTTCCCAATCTGTCCTTTTGGTTCCCCCCCGCATGTCCGCTAGGATATCATGAGCCAGACTCAAGAGTTTGGCTCAATAAAGGACCAGCAACTGCCTCTGAGTGCATCGCCCCCCGTTACCCTCGGGCCAGACTCACGATATAATAGGCCCTAACATTTCAAATCTGGGCCCCCTCCTGGGGAGCTTTACCCCCCTTCCCTGGAAAGCTTTAAGGCCTGGCTGCCCCTGGTTCTCCTGGAACTGCTGTCGCTGAACAGGAACCAGCTGTTCCACCTGGAGTGGCAACTCGCCCAATTTTGTTATTGCACTTCTCCAGGTTCTGCTCCCTTGGCTGGAGTGTTTTTGGGTTTCCGCTGCTGTTGAATCCTTTGCTGGCTTTGGAGTCAGCATTGTTGGATTTCCCCCTCTGCACCAGCCTCTTGCATCTCAGGCAAATTGTCCAGCACCTGACTCTGCTCGGTGCCCACCGGAGACCTTCCGCCCCCCCGGGCAGCGCTGAGTCAGGAGTGACCACAGGGACCAACTTGAGACCATGCTGACTAGCCTCTTGACATGGAGAAGCTCTTCCTGGACTTCCGAGCATCTGCTCCGACATCCGCGGTATCAGCAAGGATGGTCCCGACCTCTGGGCCTACAATGCTGTAGTGGGAGTCTGCCCTAGGTTCCACCACCTCTTCAGACAGGACTCCTTCTGGTGTAGCAGGAGACAGTGACTGCAGTCTAAGTTCAGGCTGGTCCTCAAGTTGCACTGAAGACTGACCTCTGCTCAGGCTGCTTGCTGTCTTTGCACGCTGTCCGGACTCTTTCCAGGCCTGACTAGCATGGAAGACGAGATCATCACCCAACAGAGCAGGACATTCGTAGTCATCATAAACAGCGAAAGTCCAAACTCCTTCCCAGCCTTTGTACTAACAGGAACGCGTGCTGTTGACAGTTGAACCGGAGGAGCTCTAAAGCCTCTGATGGTGATCTTGATGTGGTCATCAACAAGACCAGGATCCAGATATGAACATGAATAGCAGAAATTGTGCTCCAGTGTCCCTGTAAGAACCTTTCCTGCCTCCTACCTACTCAGTCTGTGAGTAGGGATATGTCCGGATCAGGAGCAACTGAATGATCAGCGGGAGTGTCCCCGGAAGCCGAAGCAACCACTAACTGGGCCAACTTAGGCTTCTGCTTACAGTTGGCTTTAATATTCCCAGCTCTCCACAGAGAAAGCATTTAGGGGCCTTTTTTCCCCGGCTGACCCTAGCACTTGCCACAGACTGCTGCCCAGAACGAGGCTGTGGCGGTGTGGTAGAGCTGTGCAGCTGAGGCTTTGAGGTAGTGTCATTTAGTGATGACCTTGGGGTAGAAATGTTGTGCTTCTGGAGATCTTTGCGTGCTTGTTGGTATTTCTGCTTGTCTGTAGGAGGCATTACCACAGTAGGCTGGAATGCCTCTTCACCCCTGGAGGGAACGAAGCAATCTGCTGCCTTGGCGGCCTCCTAAGCATCTTTGGCTGTGTTGCAACATGAAGGATGCAGTCTGTGGAGGTATGTGCTCCAAGAATTGCTCCAATAAAAACTGAAATAAAACCTGTTCTCTAGTGGATGCTTTAGCTGTTGCATCCAAAAGTAGTGCCCGCTCAAGTGAACAAGCCATTTCGTTTAACTCTCACCCAGTTTTTTCCTAATGGCACGAAATCGGGATCTAGATTTATCTGGTGTGAGTCCAAGCCTCTTCCGGGGTAGGGCCAAAACTTTGGTAAATCATTCCGATCCGCAGATGGAATCGCTTGCCACTTTCAGTAATGTCCCTGAGAGATTAAGCTGAAGTTCACTCTAAATTTCCTCAGGGACCCAAAATCATCTGCTGCACGTTTGAATGAGATGAGAAAAGCCTCAAAATCATCTGAATCTCTTAAGTTGGCAGCTGTCTGATGCGGTTAAGAGCAAGTCACGGCTCTGGGTTCCGCTGAGCAGCTGTCTGGTTTGCAGTGGAAGCTTCATCATGTCCATCGATTTATTTTGGAATCTTGAATTTGCTCAGGGGGAACTTTTCATGTAGGAGCCTTATTGATTCATGCAGGAGCTTTACTGATTCCCAGAAAGCAGCAGGAGAATCCATATACCACCAAGGGCTGTTACTGGCATAGCAGCCCCTTGCTGAGCTAGACTACTACCATAGGGGTAGCTGGTTGAGCAGATGAGCGATCTTCTGTAGCATCCTGCTGTGTGACATTTGGGACCACTAGGGGCCCACAGGATCCATAGTGTATTCCAGGATTTTTCCGGATCTTAAATTCATAAACTCCCTACTACTTCTGTGCACCGAAAATACAACACAGAAAAGGTCTGATTGGCTGATCAAAGAATATACAGTGCTAGAAGCCCCAAAAGCCACAGAAAAGAGGGAGAAATCCTAAAAACCAAGAAAAGTAGAAAAAAAAATCCCAAAGCCTTCTCTCCTTTCCCTGCTCTTTGCCCCCCTCCTCCCTCCTGAGGGAAACAAAAGCCAACTCTGCCTGAGTTAAGTACCTGCAATTAGTATGCAGATTTACTAACTTGGCTGCTCGAAGCAGACTGAAGAAAAAAAAAATTCCAGTTGCTGACTCAGAACACAATGCCAGAGTTTAGCAGCTTTAAAAATCCAAAAAAAAAAAAAAAAAACAACTTCTCTCCCCCAACAGAAGCTTTGAATGACAGAGCCAGCAGCTCTTCACTGAAAGCTTTTTTAAAAAAACCCAGAAAATCACTTCTTTCCTAAAGAGAGTTTCTGTTTGACCATAGGAAGCAAGTCCTCACCAGAAAAAGCCCCTCCCTCCTCCTGCTTGAAGGAGTGGAAGGGAAAACAGGCAGAGATCCCACTCTCAATGAACAGGTAGGCGACTCCGCCCCCCAGCCTCCAACTCCCCCTCCCTTTTCAAGCCTCAGAGAGGACCAGAAGGAGAGGGAAAAAAAACCAGAAATGTCCCTTTTAAACCACAGGCTGTTTAAGAAGGCTCCCTCGCTCACACCTCCACCCCCCCTTCTCCTGAGCTTAATTCCTTGCCACAGACACAGGGGAGGTGAAGCCAAAGCCTCAACTCTGCACCCTAAAAACCCCACTCTCCGTCCGAAAACCGCTGCCACCATGTGACACTGTAGGTTTATTTCCAGTCTCTTAAGAGACTTCTAGCCTTGCAAGACTGGAAATTCCCTCCCAGTGTTTTTACTAGGGTTCTTGCCAGCCTTCCAAAGCTGACTTCCACGCATGGAACACTGGCAATCTCCCAGTTCATATGCTGCCACCACCCCCCTGAATTATGAATTACTTAGACAGAACAGGAGGGACTCTGCCTAATCCCTAAGCGTAAGGAACTTCTACCTCCCCCTCCCCCCGAGTGAGAGGTCCTATGTAGCGTGTGCCAACCCTGGCGTGGAAATGGAGAGAAACGGAGGTTTATAAAAGTGTTTTAATCAAGGCATGCAAATAAACAATATCACACTTGGGAGACCTCCTCTCCCAGGTACACTTAGTTACAAGAATTTACAAAACAGATATCACAGCACAGATATATTCTTAAGATCAGCCAATTCTCCAAAATAATAAACAGCCCTAACGCGGCTAACTACTTTATTCTAGTACTCACAGATGTTCTTAGAAGAAAGAAGCCAGGAGGCCAGGCATGCCTGCCTGCCTACGACTGGCATAGATCTCATCTCTGTGTGTGTCTCTATCTCTGGCCACATGGCCTCTCAGAAGTTTTATTTTCCTCCTTGGAAGGATCTGGAAGCCTCTCCAAGATGCCCGCCTCTTTCCTTTTTGGTTGGTCAATTCTCACCTTGTGACCTGTGATGCTGACCCTTTCTTTTTGGTTGGTCAGCTCTCACCCTGTGACCCTTGATGTAATCCTAACATCTCATTAACCCTTGGTTTACCTGAAGAGGGAAGTATCTCCCTTTGATAAGCCTAGATAATGGGAAGCCCCCATTATCACAGAGATAGACAAAAATAAAATAAAATAAACTATTTTATATCCTATAAAATCACAGCGCCATAATCAGATTTTTACATATAACTCTGTGTGTCTGTGTGTGTGCTCATAGACACCATTCTAAGCTATAAAATATCTACAGAAACATTGTGCATTTGTTAATAGATTTATTTTAGTGACCTTCATTTTAATTGCTTACCACTGTGGCCTTTTCCAGCAGTGCTAGTGCAACCTTTAAAAATAATAGTGCCAGTGTCAATCACACAAAAACAACACAGAAAACCCTCTGCAAAATGATCAATTAAGCTTTAAGTACAAATGCAATGCTGAGCCAAGCAACAGCAAACTGGCTGAATACACAGCAGCCCAAGCAAAGTGTACAATTAGCTTCAAATGCCAAACTTCACATGCAAGTAAAGTGGATGTACATTAGGAAAGGGGAAAAAATCCATAGTGAATTCTGTATGCATGTCAAATAGACTTAGGAATTTTGGTGAACAAAAGCCACTCTACTAGCCTCATTTGCAAAGGATATAATTAGTAATTCTTTCAATTTTCTGGATAGAGATGGCACATATGAAAAATAATAGGCTGTCAATACCCTCAAGGGTTAGCAGTGGGAACTTAACAAAGGAATATATTTTAGGACAACAGCTTTTGAGCTAAAAATCTGTGGTGTCTTTGCAGAATTTTTGCGAGAAGACTGTTTGTTTCAAATGGAGGCAACAGAGTTTGTTTGTATATTGGATTTTTTTTCATCCTTCTTTCCAACAACAACAACAAAAAGGGTAAGAGTCTTTGGTGACAGCTAGCTGAAGATTCAGAGGTCACATCCTTAGAAATTCAGGCCCTTTCCACACGGGGTAAAAAAAACGGCTTAGGGCGACCTCATCCAGAGGTCATCCACACCGTGGGGTGCGCTAGGGCGGTTTGAAAAGTGGAGGTTCCACACCTCAAACCGCCCTAGCGCAGCCGCAAGGGGTGGCACGGTGCATTTTTTAAAAACCACATTTCATGTGGTTTTTAAAAAACACAAGCACACTAACCTGTTTGCAGCGCCCCGTTTGAAACTGCAGGGACGCGCTAACGCGTCCCTACAGAGCTGCTCGGGGGCGGGCTTCCGGATGGCGCGCTGCCCTGATTGGCGGAGCACCGCCGGAAGTCGCCGGCCGCCATTTTGGGCGCCGCCAAACACCGCCAAAATTCGCCAGCGTGTGGAGCGGCGAACGCTCGCTCCCCGCAGGGACGGAACAACCCGTTTTCAGGTAATATCCGTCCCTGCGTGCGCTGCCCCGTTTCCCCGTCCCCTGTGTGGAAAGGGCCTCAGCTATCAAAAAACAAAGCATTAATTTGCCATACATCTGAAAGACAGAGAACATAGGAATTACTGAAATGTTCAAGAAAGGAAGGAAGGAAGGAATAGGAAGGAAGGAATAGGAAGGAAGGAAGGAAGGAAGGAAGGAAGGAAGGAAGGAAGGAAGGAAGGAAGGAAGGAAGGCAGGCAGGCAGGCAGGCAGGCAGGCAGGAGGGAAGGATAGATATAAGGGTGAAGAAGGGAGATGAACTGTGTCACTTCAGTGAAGGTTGGGATGCCATTTTTAATGCTCTTATATTCATGTGGTAGGCAGAGGACCCAGAGCATTTCCACAAGTAGAAAGCTAGCAATAGCAATAGAAGTTACATTTCTATACTGCTTATCAGTGAAAGCACTCCCTACGTCGTCTACAGTGTGTTCAGCTAATTTCCCCCAACAAGCTGGGTACTCACTTAACTGACCTACAGAAGGATGGAAGGCTGAGTCAACCTGGAGCCCTGCAGGATTAAACTCACAACATTATGACTGCAGTACCAGCATTTAACCACTACACCACCAGGGCTAGTGGAAAATAATGCCACAATCATTCTATCTGAAGCTTGTTTTCCACCACTTAATGTGAGCGGGGAGTCAGCACAGTATAGTGTTTTGAGTGTTGGACTATATCTCTGGAGACCAGGATTTGATTCTGCACTTGGCCATGGAAACCCACTGGGTGACCTTGGGTGCATCACACACTCTCCACCCCAGAAAACCCTGTGCCTTAGGGTCTCCATAAGTCAGAAATGACTAGAAAGCACATTACAGCAACAATGTGAGTGGACACTAAAAATATATATTCCTCTTTTTTCAATGTGAATGGTACTACAGTCTAATCTTCCACAGGAGATAACTCCCCTGTTTAGTTTATGCTATCACACTGGTTAACAGTAGCTCAACAGCAAAGAACATACAGTGCAAAATTCATTTGTTAGTCCCAACTGTAGTGGATTCATTTAAACAACAAGAACTTCACATTCATGTAAATTGCACTGATTCATTGAGTCTACTCATGTTGGGATGAGCAATAGGATTTATACCAACGTCACGGGTCCAGTACCTAAAGTTTCCAGGTAGGGAACGGAAGTCTAATTTTATAGAACCAGTGGCAGTTGGGGTTCTGTGTTCTGACTCAGTAAAGAACTTCCAGAGCTCCTTAATATGAATTTTAAGATTACAACACATTGTAATATTGAATCATTTGGCATTTTTCTTTTGTGTGCACCTCTTCTATGCAATTATAAATCAAATCAGCTTTATTTATATATCCCTTTCTGATATTGCTGTTCTCAGAATGGGTTCCTAGCATAAAAATACAGCCCTGTTCCCTAATGATGGAGTTCACTGAACAATTGAATAAATAATCAGCACTAATATGATCACAAATAAACAACCACAATAACCAGTGCAAGACTAAATTCTGAATACAAATGTATTGTGCTGGAATAAATAACATTAAAATGACAACATTAAAAGGCAAATTTGCAATTCATGATAAAGCATTTAAATGAATAGAGATTTTAGGGTGGCAGAGACAGAACAGCAAGATGAATGTTCACAAACAAGAATAAAATTCTCCAGACGAGGCTGAATACTCTTAAGAATAAGGCTGTATGTAATTGAACTTTTGTCAAATTACAAATGCATATGTCCCCACTCTGCCACCATACACTCATCTGATGAGTCATGAAAGAAAGGTTTCTGATGTAATTTTGAAATTGTGGCTGTACATTTCTAAAATCAGACTACCACCTGCAGTGGATCTTGCATACAGTGATGCTCTCCAAACACCTACCCAATTTGCTCTTTTTGTTTAATAGTACATCTAGATGAAGGACAAATCTTACAAGGTTTGCTTGGATATTTTGTAACTTTTTAATTGATCTCCTGCAAATTTTATCCTGACAATATTTTGATAATGCTTATCTCAATGAACCAACATAACTGCAAACTTTTTTATAGACACAGCATCCCATTTTAAACTTCATTATTATTTTTTAAAATATTTTTCATCACAAAATTGGGAACTGCCTCCTCAAAAGCAGATGTTCTGAAAAATTTGTAGTCAAAATAGCCATTCTCACCGCATAGCAGAATACTTATACCAGCTTATTGAAACTTTTCAGCTATTATCGCTTCTCGGCCTTTTGGCTAAGATCAAGTGAAACTTTTCAGCTATTTTCTCCATTCCAGGAAGTGAGGGGCAGGAGTAGGACTATGAATACTTCAGAGACAATGAATTGTACATGTAAATAAGATAAATAGATTTGAAACTACACCCCCACCACATATAGGCCCTTTTCACACTTGGGGCCCCCGAAATGGGGCGGTGCATGCAGCGGCGGAGCTTACCTGCTTGTGTTTTGCTCCATCCCTGATCCGTCCCTGCGGGGAATGCAGTTCCACCACTTCACATGCTGCTGAATTTCTGCGGCATTCCACGCTGTTCCGCAGCATTCCGCGGTGCCCAAAATGGTGGCCGGCAGCTTCTGGCGGCGCTCCGCCAATCAGGGCAGCACGCCAGCCAGAAGCCCAACCCTGGGCAGATCTGCAGAGATGCGCTAACGCGTCTCTGCAGATTCTCACTGGGAGCAGCCACGGATTAGTGTGGGCAAGTTTCATAAAAACCACCAGGGAAGGTGGTTTTTAAAAAACTCGCAGCGCCACCCCTGCGGCTGCTCTAGAGCGGTTGGAGGTGTGGCGCCTCACCTTTTCCAACCGCACTAGCGCACCCCGTGAACGACCTCCGTCTCCAGTTGTCGCACCGCGGGGTTTTACCCCCGTGTGAAAATGGCCATACACAATGCAAGGGAAATAAATTTGATGACCACTACCCACAACATTTTAAAAAACTCAAAAGAATATGGGTAGAATATCTGTGAATAAGACATTTCTGCCATTGTCTGTTTTATCTTCCTTAGCTCCCATTTATCCCTTTGATCTGTGCAGAAAGATCTTTGGAAACAGTAATGCTTGTGGGAGCATATAATGTACAAAAGCACAAAACTCTACAATCTTTGGTGCTTATATGTATGTAGGGTTGAAACTACATATGGAGACATGGGTTCATATTCCCTGGGCCCCTATCACACTGAATGACATTCCAGAGCCCCCGTGATTAGTAACCATGATGAATTCAGCTTCCTGAGCAAAAGAGCTCTGCAACTGTATTCTGATGAATACAATAACAGAGCCCTCTTCAAATTGTCATACTCAATGGGTAAAAGTCTGGAATGATGCAGGATGTGTTGCATACCCTCCAATTGTCCCAATTTGGCAGAGAAAGACATCCCACTTTTCAGCTGTTTTTAAAATGCCCCAGTTTCTCTGTCCTCCTCCCACATTTCCCCTTTGTCCTCAACTGTAAACTGAGTTTGAAGTGCAAGAGTAGCTTACACTCCATTAACTCAGCAGGGGAGAAGGAAAAGGAGGCAGAATCCTGCTGTTTCCTGTAAGTTCAGCTCCTTGCTGGTATGTTCCCCCTCATCCATAACTTTTGCCATCTGAACCACACTCCGAGGTTCCTCGACCACACCTATCACAGCTTTCATTTGTGAAATGTTGAAGCTGTGTTAGGGTTGGAGACTTATGTGCCTATGAATCCTAGTTTATCATCACAAGTGCATCACACAAGTGCATCACATATTAGAAAAGTTACTTTTGGCAACTACAACTCCCAGAATCCCTGAGAGAGCATGGCCACTAGATATATTGGCTGAGAGATTCCAGCAGATTGTTACCACGGCACTCTGGTCTGGTCTTCAGTGAACTAAAAGATATCATTTTGATATCACAATTCGGCCTTTTCCTGCCATGAGCTGCGTGTTTGTTAGGTCCCACCGGACAAGTGCGAAGCTAGGCATGGGAGACTAGGATCTTTCACCAAACATAGCCAGTTCCTCTTTAGGGGGGTTGCCGCCCGAAACAAACACCTTCGTTGCTAAACAAAAGAGTTCTTTGCCTGTGAAAGCACCTTGGCAAGCCGGCACTTAACGGCCAAGCTAGCCACATCTGCATACCAGCTATACCATTGTCAATTCGGTTCATAACTCAATCATGTAAATCCTGACCTTTCGGAGCCTTTGTCTCCATCCCAAAACTCATTGTTCTCATGCAAAAACCAGACTAGCCTGCGGTCGTTCTGTCCCTATAAAAATTGTCTCACTTTGGGAGCTCTTCAGAACTCTCACTGGACTGAGCTGAAATCACTTGAAATCACTAAGCTGAAATCACTCAAAGCTCCATTTGGATCTTCGTCCTTGCCTCGCTGCCGCTCAGCTCCACAGATTCCCCTTGGTCTACTCGCCGGGTTTCCCTCCTTATCTTCAATTGGTGTCTACAGGACTTTGGACAGGTGGCGTATTGCTTATTTCTCTAAACTTTCTTCTTCTCTCTCTAGTTAGGTGTGTTTGAGTTTTATTTTCTTTGTTTAATTTTCTTTGTGTATTTTGAAACTGCTTGGCTCCTCACTGACCTGAACTGGTATACATAGGATAAAAGATCCCGCTGCGTTTCCCTGCCTCTCGTTAGCCAAGAGAGTGCTCCAGCTAATTTCCCCCATCTTGCTTATTTTGGTTTGTTGTTTGGGTGCCCCTCCTGGGACCCCCAGTCTACAGGGTAACAAGATGTAGTTCATTTGAACAAATTTCTCAAGATCTGATTTATAAGCTGACTCACAGAGAGCAGCTCTCCAGAGGTCATTTTGACAATTAAACCTAAGATCTTCTCTCTGCAAACCGTACACTTTACCACTTAGCCAAAGCCCTTTTCACTTTCACTATTAAAGTCCATAGAGCACCTATATATTACAATACGCTATTTATATATAGTATACACTCCTGAAGATGTTACAACACTGATGATATTTTTAGACAGGTTTTAGGAGTATTAGGCAGGAGATTTCAAAACAACAACAACAAACAGCAAACAACAACGAGTGAGCTGTAAACTCCTAGCACTGGATTTCACTGTGGGAGTACTGACAGATCAGCAGCCACTGAGCTGAAAAGAACTGAAATATCTAATAGAAGATCATTTTTAATTTTCTTAAGATGAATGTGATATGACTAGAAGGCAAATGAAACCACCATAAACAAAATGAAATTATACTGTAAAATGCAATCACGTAGCATCTATGAAAAAGTATGCTATGATTTTAAAATTATGTTCTCATGAAGTAGTAAGGATGTGTAGTTTAAACAGTTTAAACAGATTTCTTATAAATAGAAGTAATACAACTTAATATGTACAGTACCTTAATAAATATCATAAATAGAAAAAAAACATTATGCCAAATGTACGAAATCAACTCGGCTCAATTATGTATATACAGCCTACTGCAAAATGCATGCTACTTGAAAAACAACTAATATGTCTCTTGTACAGACATATCCTTGGATATTTCCTAAATCAAATCCAAAATTCACATTAATGATACCTTTATTAGTCCAATCAGATGTTACAAAAAATTAGGCTCAGTTTTGAAGACCACTAGCTTCTTAATCAGGTGATAATGGTACCGAGGTTATGTAGGGAAAAGAAAAGTGAAATTGGTGAAGCCACACTGTTAAGAAGGTGCTGGAAAGATCTGGCTCAGGGCAGCTGGTCAAAACTCAGGGACTGCTGTGAAAAGGGGCCTGTGGGTGAAAAGTATGTAACAAAGACACAGAGGCTGTCTCTGAGAGAACAGACAGGGTTTTGGAGTTGACAGAGATAGAATCTGGATTTCAGAGAGAGAGGACAGTTAGGAAGGAAACTGACTCTGGTATTGAGGGACTTGAGTAATAATAGAATGTTCAAGAGTTAATGTATTGCATTACTGAGTTTTAATAAACCTACATTTGTTATTTTTTTAAAAAAATGTTTCTGGTTGTCTTTATCAAGCCTGATAAGGAGTCAGGCCATGCCTACCATAAAGAACCCACAAAACAACACAGACACAGGTCACCCTGAGACCCAATAACCAAATACATAAATGAATTCAGTGGGGGAACAAGGGCAGGATGAATGGCAGAGTTGCAAGGCTTGGAACTGTGAGGCCAAACTGGCAAGGGCATCTGTCACACATGTTGCAGGCTTGTCTGTTTTAGTTCAATGATACAGCAACAGTGTTAACAGACAAAAACTTCAGACCTCACCTCCCACTCTCCCCTAAAAGGTAAAATGGAGAAGTTACAAAAGCAAAAGCAATAACAGAAAAATGCCAAATTTCCGTTCTCCAGTGCTGTCATAACTTCTCTTCCTTTGAAATCAGGTCTGTTCCTGCTCCTGTGAAGACAAAAGCTGCCACTATTTGGAGAGTTCAACTTTCCTTTCAGGAATATGCCACTCTGTCAGGTCTGAAGAAATAAACAAGTAGAAGATACCATTACCCCAAAATGTAGGTGACTTGGCAGTCTACCTGCAATGCCAGTATCTCAGTGAAATAGTAAGGAATATTAGCTCAAACAGGAGGCCTTCAAGAGGGGGGTAACCTTATGAGATCTTTTACACCTAAGTTTACCAGTACTAGTGCAGGGAAGAACCAGCCAGAGATCCAAAAGTAAGCTTAATTGCTTTATTGGGGGGAATTGCAATCATAGCACAATATCAAAGCAGTCACACAAGCACACAAGGATAACTGAAGGAAAATGGAGGAAAGTTTTGGATAGTGTGATTTTCAGGGTAAAGTGAATGGTATTTACCAATCCAGAAGAGCAACAAAGAAGCAATGTGGCTTAGATGCAAGTCTAAGGACAGTACACGTTTGGGAACTGGAATGGTAGAGTGGTGACTAGAAATCAGTGTACTGTGAGTTGACTGGCCAATAACTAGGATTTAAATACTCAATTTCTGCCTGGAAGCCTAAGGTGTTAATGGCTCTCTGACAGAGTAAACAATGGAGTCCTGAAAGTGGACAATGGGATCTGGAATAAGTTAATGACCTTCGTTAATGGCGATAAAGGATTAATAGTCATCCTGATAGCTCTATAATTGTCAGAGAAGTGTGGGAACAAAAGGGAAGCTTGCTTGGCCAGAGGGAGGAGAGTTAAGACAATCAGCCATCTTGTCGGAATCTCCCAGATGTTATTGTCTCTTAAAGGCTGAGTCATTACCGCTGGAGTTTCCTAGTGATTTCCTGTCTCTGACCTGGCTACACCTTGTGGTCTTTCCTGACCTTATTTTGCAATGCACGTGTGCGGCCAGCTTTTCCTCTTAGCCAGCATGGCCATGCAGCCATAGCACAATATATTTTATATTTATTCCAATGAATATATTCTGCCAAAGAAATCATATTCCACCAATTAAACCATATCAAAGTGTGGGAGTATACAGCCTGCTAACAATACTTTAAAAATCCAGTGGAGAATACATACATGGCTTATTGTGATACTTTCTTGGATTTACAGCGCAATCTTAAAAAAAAGGAAAAAAAGCTAAAGAAATTTAATCCCAAACCCATATTGTATTAATACCTTTATTAAGTCAACTTAGTTTTCCCATATAAAAGTAGTATGACGATGTAGATTTTGGAATTTGACTTTTGGCCAATGCAGCTATCTCTGCCTTTTGTAAGGATGTGTAGCTGCATTTTCTTAAAAGTTATAAGAAGTTTTTCCCACAACAGGAAACAGAAAATCATGACTGCCTGGTTGAATTGGAACAACTAGAATGTAAGTATTCACATAATACAGCATTTGACACAGGAACTCTTGAGTAACATTTCACAGAATAGTTGACATTTTTTCTTTGTCATATTTTTCCTTAAAATAGATAGATAGATAGATAGATAGATAGATAGATAGATAGATAGATAGATAGATAGATAGCGCTAGCTAGCTAGCTAGATAGACAGACAGACAGACAGACAGACAGATAATAGATAGAAGTCTGCCTCCTTCTTTCACTTCATTCCATTTTAACAG
The DNA here is from genome assembly GCA_948472985.1 of Iguana delicatissima. NCBI lineage: Eukaryota > Metazoa > Chordata > Lepidosauria > Squamata > Iguanidae > Iguana > Iguana delicatissima. The sequence goes on along the minus strand of CAOKZL010002658.1, from coordinate 110,896 downwards.
AAAAATATGAAAGATCCGGCTACTGGAAAATGGGTAGTTTCCTAATGAATAGGAAAGAAAGATATACGTTTCTATGGTTTCTTTGACAAGAACTTCTGTAGTAACTAGAGACACTTTACAAGCTTTTTTCTTTCTTTTTTCTTTTTTTGAGGTCAAGTGTTATAAAAACAACTCTAAAGCAATAAACACACAGGGTGCTTTGTCCGGTTAGAGACAATTAACTATAATTTCACCATTTAGTTGCAAAGGAAATGTTGTAAAAGAGTAATCAGTAGTTTTCAATCCCTTGTAAAACATGACTGCTCTGTAAAAAGAGGTCACAACCTTCTGCACTCCAAGAAGTATCTGTTTATGTCAGGTGTCGCTGAATATGTATGCAAGAGTGTAATAAAATGGATCCCCTTCCTCCAGTGGTCAAAGACAGGTTGAACTGAATAGCTAATGCAAATTGTATATGGGTGGCTACAGCAACCGACAAATCATTCCTTCCATCTCCTTACTTGAATATCTGTAGAAATCTTATGGTTTTCCTAAGTAGCCCAGCATTCCAAATCTTTCCATTTGAGTAAATCAGACTACCTAATGTTGTAAAGAGCAAGACTTTTCTTTGCTGGACTTATATTGCTTTTGTTTTGATTTGGTTTCATAACACCTGCTTTCTGGTCCAAATGGGCTTGCAAGAAATGATCCATAAGATGACTGAAATGAAAACCGTACTATCTGGGAAGTAAGTTCACTCTGAGCTTATGTCTCCAAATGGAACATAGTGGTGCCTATCTCTGACTGAACAAGGTCAGGATTCTATAGTCAGTCAATGATCTTGATTTGCACAAGTGACAAAATAGCAAAGAGCAAAATTCACCAAAATGGTTGAAGCAGAGTCAAACAAAACATAAAACTGTATAAAATATACAATATTATTATTATAAATGAGCCACTTCAAAAGCAGTCCAATATGACTGTCTGTTACCTAAGATCAGGGCCTGATTTTGCTTCTTGAGTCAAAGGACAAGATTCTACCACCACCACCACCTTCCCCACAACACATACAGAAGCTGGAAAGACTGGCAACCAAGTCTTATCTTCAACCCTGGTGACAGTAAGGATTCAGGATAGGCTCTATACTACACACAGCTGTGTCCTCTCACAAGGGAAGAGTAATAATGGGCCTCAAGTGGATGGCTTGGTGGCTGTCATCTTGAACATTCCTCAGCACTTGCTGAGGTGTCCCTCTCTCTTTAAGCAATGACAGGGCTGACTATTGACATTTTTCCGAAAAGTTGAAATGAATGAGTCTTGGAAGCCACCCTAAGTATTAGAACACAGAGCCAGATACCCTGACTGGAAAAAAAATGTTGCTTCTTTTATTTAACTGTTTTAATTCTAAGAGAAAATCAGAATAAAATCTTTCCTGAGAGACTGACCACCAAAGTTACTACATATGGAAGGAGGTGATCCCTTTTGCATAAAGGACCTAGGCCGTTGTGGACATAAGACAGAAATTTAAACTGAACATATAAATTAACAAAAAAGTGATAGTGCTGTTTCAAAATACATGTAATAGCTGAGGTGTCACGTTCTGCATCAACAAACCTTCTGTGAATTCGTTAAAGACCTGTCCCTCACTATCTAACCCTATTTTTTTATCTTTTCTAAATGTTTTCAAAAGAAATGTCACTAAATATGCCTGCAGCTCAGGTTAATTGTACACAAGTATGAAAGCTATTCTGTACAATATTTGTGCAACTACATTCAGAGCATCTTTTCCTTGTGTAAATACCTCTTTCAATCCCAATCTGCAAAGGCTTATAAGAAATTGTTGGTTCAGGTTCTTAGGTGCCAAAGGCTCATTCTTTCCCAATTCCTCTTGAATATATCAGATTTTCTGAACATATATCGCCCCAGATCCTAGCCACTGCCTGCAGAGTTAAATGTTGTGTGTGACTGTTTGCTAAAGCCACTGCATGAGTGGTTACTGTAGTCCCAGAAATATGACATCCACTTGAACACCTGGACATTTTGGTGCACAAATGTTCCCTCACTACTATCATTACCAAGAAATATGCCAGTCCTAACCTTTTGACAGATGCAGGTTTGGTGAACATGAAAAGGCACTGTAGCATATACCACAGCTTGCACAGAGTTTGATGAAGTGTTTGAACTTTTCATACCAAAGATTCACTTTTAACCACAATATGAAAAATGGGAATGACTTTTTAACACACACAGAGAGAGAAAGACATACCCATATTTTTACTTTTCATTTTAAACCACTTCTCTCTTTAAGCAACCAGATCTAAGGAGAACTGAGACTCATGCCTTCAATAGGTAACATATGAGATGGTTTTTGTTGGTTAGTACAGCTTGCTACATGAGGGTGAAAGAAATTGTGCCTCCTAAAATTCACTTTCGTATAGAATTATTAAAGGCAAAGCAGGACTGTCTTGGCTTAGGCTGAAATTATGGAAAAGTTACTTTTTCAACTACAGCCTAGGAGATTCAGAGAGATGTTGTCATTCTTATATATGTATGCATACACACGCACACATGGCAATCTCACTGCAATGGGCTACTGCAGGAAATGCAGGAAATGGTGTGACCTGCTTATTATGAGTTCCATTTCACCTGTTGAAGACCAGTGCTTTACGCTGGCTTCAGCTGCAGTAATATATTTCTGGTTCTACTGGATACCAACAAATGTTGACCCTATGCCAGGCAGCAACTTGAAGCAGTGTCACTATTAAATATAGTCAAGACATATTTACACTCAGTAGCTCTTGTGTGCTGTTCCAAAATAGAGATGGGTTATCTCACCTGTAGGCTTGCCACAAAGCTGTCGAAATATTTAGCATATCACCACCCCATACTCTCTTTCTTCTAGAAACATGATTATCTGGCTTCTGTGATATACTTATGGTACTGATACCAGCACTAGAGAAAAGATGAATAAAACAGAGAGGTTTCTTAAGAGAATTATTAACAAAGGGGAGTGAACTGTTACACCTTTAAAACTAATTTGTAATTGCTTAAATATGCTTAAATATCTGTGACAACCAGGTGAGCCTTTCCCAGCTAAGTAAACCCTCAATAGCCTTTTTCATCTGTGATTAGATTTCCCTAACTCTGCTCTAACCAATGACTTAACTAGAAACAGAAGCTGTGCAAAAGCCTTCCTCTGCCTCCAGTGCTTCCTTTCGTCTCTGCCTTCTGAGAAATTTCAATTTCAGGGATTGCTTGTTGAAGCTGCCTGGACAGACCTCTGATTGAACCCTCCTTGAGCCTGATCAGAATTTCATCAAACTGTCACAGCCTGACTTTCTAGATGCCTAGCCACCAGTTCTAGCATATAGACTTTCCAGCTGAGTTCCCTCTGGCTAGGTGTCCTCTTCCCACAGATCTGACCACTTTTGCTTCAGCCAAACATTAATGGTTGTCTGTCCATTCATGACCATTAACTGTTTCCCAACTCTTTTCAACAATCTCCAACAGACGTTTAACTGATGGTGGATTTTTTTTTTTAAATACCCCTTGCTCAGAACCTCTGACCAATAGAACTTCTGATTTAGGGAAATCTAAGCAAAGATAGATTGAGTTACTTTCAGACTCAAGCTGACTCCTTCCTTCCCTAGCAACTATAACCAAGGCAGCCATAGTGAACATCTGATCAATACAAAGTAGCAAAAGTAAGCTTCTGGCTTACTCAGTTATGTTATAGAATCTTTTCAGGGTTATTTAAAAGCTATGAATGTTTCAAAACATCCACAGGTAAAAATTCAGTGTTCCTTCACCACTGACAAGCAAAATTACAAGTGATAATCTCATAGGTTGGGAGCATCAAAGTACAATATAGTTACTTGTGCCAAAACCACAAAGACTGCTTCTGGCAAAGCTGGAGATGGACAGAAATTATTCTCAAATCTCTCCCCTTCTCTCTCTCAATCTCTCTCTCTCTCTCTCTCTCTCTTATTCTCTTGGAAAAATACATTTTTGCAGGCCATTCCTTTAATAAAGTAACTTCAGATCCCATCCCCTCCCATAAAATGAGGAAGACATACTCCATTTTGTGCACTTAAAAGTCCTCTTCAGAATCAGTCTGTACACAGGACAAAATAAGTTCAGATCAATGCCTACAGTATGTGGTGTTCACTGACTCTTTACTTGTCAGTTTTTCTGTGCAGCCTTAAGAAGAAGGATATCTTGGTCTCTGAAGTACTTCCATGATTGATGGAGTTGAAGTTCTGTACATCTTCCAGGTGTTCTGTAGATCACAGTCCTATTGATATATTGAATTCAGAAGGACCTCTACAGGCATAGTTCCCCAGTGGTATCAGAACCACCATCATCACAGTTAATAAGACAAGTGAAATCTCAATAAATAAATAAATAAATAAATAAGAAAGAAACATTAGAATACAGCAGCAATCTCAAAGTGCATTCTTAGCACTGTAAAAGAAATGTTGATCTGGCACAGAGGAAGAATCAACTAGAATTAGGACTAATGCATTCCTTTGAATTATGGATTACTTTACGTGAAAACTATCCTAGAGAGTGAGACATTGATTAAACTGTCAATGAATCACATTCATTGTGTGGAAATGACTCAAGGAAGAGATTACATTTAATTGCTATCTGTTTTAACCTATCTGCAGAGCAAGATGAATTCTTATCTCATTCATCTCCAAACAGTTTAAGCCCAAAGTCTTTATAGAAAATATGTCTGCAGTGAATAAAGATAATCTGTTTTTATTTCCTGTACATTATGTACATCATATCTCCTCTTGAATCCTCACATCTATTGACAGGGTATCACATTTCTCCAGATATTAGGAACAAACTGAAGGTATCACTCAATCTGGGGAGATGAGGAATATTTTGCAAAATTTCTGATTTTTAGAAAAATAGGCTGCTATCAAGAAACTGGAAGCCTCTGTGATAGTTTTATCCTCCAGTGTAAGAATGAGACAAGAAATACTTTGCTTTCACTGAGCTACTATGATTTGTGGAGGAGGGGTGGAAATCTTTCTGCACAAAACTAGCCTCTTTTCCTTTTGTGAAGTTAAACACTCACTACAGCAAGCACAGGACTGGTCCAAAACAATAAATTCAAAACTAATAACTTTTAAGAGTCCATGCAACAAGGCAGCAGTCCTTGCTTATGAGCTATGCAATTCATGCAAAAATGATTCTTGCAGAATTGAAAAATGGTCTTGAGACCAACAGAAAATATTTCACCTTTCTCACAGCGAGAAAAAAAATTAGTTGGTTTCTTATACGGATTTTTTTTTTTTTTTTACTAAATTTCTTATTGAAGGAAGCAACAAGTAATTTTAGCAATTTTCTTACCACTGTGAAAAAGTCTTTTGAAAACCTGACGGTTTTTAAAGCCTTTTCACAGTCTGGAATTAATTCCATGTAAAATTTGCATGTGGTTATTTTGTACTGAAAATGGCCTATTGTGCACAAGAAATAGCACTTTTTGCAAGAAAATAACAATCCTGTGTATAAATATTGGATAATGTGTGTGCATGCACATGCTTTTGCTGTGCAGAAATTTCTGCGCAAAGCCTGCTGTTTTCTCTGCAAAACGACCATGTGTAGCTTTGGCACAGAATAAGTCCCAAACTGTGAAGTTCCTCATCAGTCCAGAATTCTTCTTGTCAGGGTTTCTCACTACTGGAATGATATTCTTTAACAATTTTTTAGAAAGTCATGCTGTGACAGTTTGATCTCCAAACCAACCATAGAGGTCTAGAGAACCTTCCGAAGCCAGTTCTTAGGTAGCATTTCAGGTTGCAGGGAGAAATTCTAAAATTTTGTCAGTATAATTCTGGAAGCAAGAGCCAGTGTGGTGTAATGGTCTGAGCATTGGCCTATGAATCTGGAGACCAGGATTTGATTCCCCACTCTCCCATGGAAGCCCACTGGATGAGCCTGGGTATGTTACACAGGCCATCTTGGTATGGGGACACAAAGACAAGCAGGAGCATGACGATGCTTCCACATGATGTCATCATGGTCCCTCTCTTCTTCCGTCGTGAACCAGTGCAATCGCAGGGTATACCATTGACGGAACAATTCCATCAATGGCCCCCTATTGCATGAGCCTTCCATCACAGCCATCCATGCAAAAGGGCCAAAAGTGAATTATACACTTTCTTCCCTGCTGCATCATGGGAAGAAGGCTGGATACTGTGCAGAAGGAAAGAGTGTGTCCCTCATGCTCTCTTCCACATTCAGCCAATCAGGTCTGGAGGGGAGTGTTGGGGACATGATGCCATTCTGGCAGAGACACAGCCTGGATTGCAATAGAACAATACAGGAGAGTGTCATCATCCAGAAAAGACCACTCTCTCAGCCCCAGAAAACCCCATGGTTAGGGTTGCCATAAGTTGGAAACATCTTGAAGGCACACTACAACAACAATGCTGGAAGCAAGTAGAAGAAAGATTAGGTGATGAGTAAAAACTTAAATCATTTGAAAAGAAAAACGTGCATTAATAATGGCAAGCAAGAGTGAAACAGCTGAGTGCAGGGTATAGTACAATAAATAAGATGTACAGATTAAAGTACAGTGAAGAGGATCAGCACTATGACTAAGGCCCTTTCCACATGGGGGGGCCCAAAACGCGGTGGAACGGGGTGGTGCACGTGAGGACGGAGCTTACCTTAATCTGGGTGGCTCCGTCCCCGTGGGGAGCAGTATGCGTTCGCTCTACACACTGCCAGCGTCTGGCAGCGTCCAGCGGCGCCCAAAATGGCATCCGGCAGCTTCCAGCGGCGCTCTGCCAATCGGGGCAGCAAGCCAGCCGGAAGCCCGCCCCCGGCAGCTCTGCAGGGATGCGCTTGCGCGCCCCTGCAGTTCTTCATGGGGCACTGCAATGGGCTAGTGCACTCTTGTATTAAAAAGATCACTTAAAAGGTGGTCTTTATAAAACACACGGCGCCACCCGCGCAGCTGCGTGAGGGCGCTTTGAGGTGTAGAACCTCACCTTTTCAAACCGCCCTAGTGTACCCCGCAGTGTAGACGACTTTCTGGTGAGGTCGTCCCAGCGTGGGCTATATCCTCATGTGGAAATGGCCTTAGAATAGAGACAAGGAATCTCACTCAGGGATTCCATTTCAGTTTCAGAAAAGTTCTCAGTAGCCTCAGACCAGTGCAGGGCAGGGACGAGGACAAAAGTGTGTGCCAAAAAAAAAAAAAAAGCCACCATATTGCAGTTTAAACTGCCTGAGTGCCAGAGTTAATTTTAAGGAAAACATTTCAACCTTTTACAAGGAAAACCATATTTAAAAAAAAAAAGAAGAAGAACAGGAAACCACAAACTGGACACTCAAAAGAGCCTGAATCTCTTGAATCATCACCATCACCATCACCATCACCACCATCATCATCCCTGATCATTCTGAAGAAAAAAATAACACTTTATAAGGCCACGACACCAAAGAAAAGAAGTTATACAAAACAAAAAGGGAATTAGCCTGGCTTAAATGTTGCATTGAAGCTGAAGCTAAGATGTTCATAGTTATTGCATGTACATCTTTAACTGACCACATGACTGGATGAGCCTTAATGGCAATCTTTCTGTTACATCTTCCTCATCCAAATTCATTCCATATTTCTAGCTCAACCAGAAACCATCTGTTTGAAGCCTTGGCTCTCTTCCTCCATTTCTCAGTCAAACCTTAATTTTGTGGCATTGTTTCATCCAGCCAGCATATCATGATTGGTTAAACCAAGTCCAGTAGCAACTCTCTCTCTCTCTCTCTCCCTCCCTCTCTCTCTCAGCAGCCATGTAAGTTCTGCCTTTTGGAAAATAAACACTGAGTTAACTTGCAGCTATAAACAAATGAGCCTGCTTTTAAGATATTTTGTTTCCAGTAATTTTAAATTACTTGTGCTGTTTCTGGGTTCTTTTCGTTTTTACCCAACTTGAACTTTTGTTTTGTCTTTTGAAGGACAGTTTAATAGCACATTTTAGATTTTTTTTTAAAAAAAATCTTTATTATCTTCATTTTAGTTTTTATCATGAACTTTGCTGATGCAGAAAACCACATTTGAAAGGCAATGTAAGTACAATGAAGACCCAAAAGTGTGTGACATTCTTATAATCCCCTCTCCTACCTACTCCTTGGAAATTAATTGTGAGTTGCCAGAGCCAAGAACTAAACTCTACACAGCTGAAACAGCTCTTTTAGATATTTTTTTTTTAATATTAAGCCTGATTCACTGAACCATAGTAAACCTGGCATGCAGTTTTTGCAGTGTCAATATTTAGTATCCAGATGTAGTCCTATAACATACACTTTCATTTCTACATTCAGTTGTTGTATATTTGTAAGGGTGACAGCCCACAAGAAGCATGTTCCAGGAGCTAAAGCAGAGCCAACCCTCAACAGTTCCAAGTAGGGATCGATGCCACTGTGATACATATTGGAAAAAGCAGTTGGCAAAACGTGACAGGCAAGAATTCAGTTTAGTCAACATAGCCACAAAAACAAATCTTCATATGTCCTTATCCCCATTCAGTCTCTTTCTTCACCTACACCCTCAAATCTTCTTGTCTAGTTTGTTGGGAGAGAAAGCAATTTTGTATTAAGCACATATTTCTTACTGAAGTTAGTATTGTTCTCATGGGCCAATTCTGCACCACTTTCCCAACCTGCAATAGAAATGGGAGAAGGATGGGACCACAATGACAGTCCTGCATGATGTTGTTATAGTCCCATCCTTCTCCCATCCTCAAGATATGCAATCATGGAGTAAATCATTGAAAGGTTTAAGTGGCAGAGCTTGGAGTGTGTGGAGGAGGGACAGGGCCACGGTGTGTGGAGGTAAGGCTGCTGCATGAAAGGGGGTGGCCACAGCACACAGGGGCATGGCTACAAGCCAGGACACCCCAAAAACATTGCCGCCCAGGGCAAACCTCTCCCATTGCCCCCCATCCCTACGCAACTGACAGGTTTTCCCCATCAATGACCTGTGATTGTACCTCCATCCCTTTGAAATGAGATCCTATCAGTATGTCTATGATACACTACTTTTCCTCTTTTTTTTCCTGTCTTTAAATCCTAAAGATATAGTGAAGGTGAATGACTAGCATTTGAAGATTAGAAGTGGCATAAGTCATCCATGTTGTATGCATAGCTGAATTACTCCAATGGTATCCACATTAGGCTACCTTGAAAAACAGCTGGAAACTGGATCAAAATGCAGCTCCCAAATTGTTTTCTAATACTTCACAATCAGAACATACAGCACACATTCTATGTCAACTACAAATAGGATTGGGGATGAAATAAATTTGGTTCATATTTTAATATGAACTTACCTAGTCCCAGTTTCCTGACACACACACACAGAAATGCATATAAACATTGATATAGACTGCTGAAATTGTTGGGAGAACTGTACTTCCAACATTTTATCATTTAGATTTTGGAATGTCTTGAATCCAACAACACTGCATTTCCTAAACATGCAACTGAAGAATCTGAGGCAGAAGATAAATTCTATTATATTTGTTAATATTTAGGCATGTGCTTTTTTTTTAAAAAAAAACTTCAATCAAGATTTACTATTAAAGTGTTTTTAGGAACTATAATATCTTCATGCTGTAATGTTTTTGTTTTTAGTAAGGCAGTGCAATTTCCCCTTAATTCTATCTGACTTGGTGATTCAGATTGAATTTTCGTTCAAATGAGACCATTCTAGTCTCAATCTGGGCCAATTTTTATCCTGAACCCAAATCAGAATCTTTCTGTTTCCTATCGACCTATTTTGGGGAACTAAAACAGCTACAACTTTTTCAGCCCCCCCACAGGTGTATGAAATTTAGTCATAGGATAGAATCAATTCAGAACATCTGCCAGATTGCTAGCTGCCTTTATATGTATCGGCTCCCCCAAATTAGCTATATTCTTTTTAAAGCATGCAGAGTCAGCTACATTTTTAAAGCATGTACAGTGCTCTGTCCTGCCAGCTTATGCTACTTTCTGAACTCTTAGTGCTGTGATATAACTCTATTGCTTGTGTATCAGTTTAACAGAGGGAGGGAATGAAGGAGGGATGCAGAGGGACTGAACAGACAGATACAAGAGAAAAGGTATCCTTGAAAAGAAAGGGGGAAAAATAAGGCACTTCTTTTTCCAGCAGGACAGCCTTCATAGAATTAAGGGCAGCATGTCAAAGCCCCACAAAGCATGCTCAAGATTCAGATTTCAGACAGAGCAGCACTAAAGAGTATAGCTAAAAGCCAGAGGCAATGCTCAAAGGTAAAGTACTGCACTGAGAGATAATAGGGTAGTTATTGTGTGGACAAGTAGAGATAGGCAGCTACCAGGTAAAACTACAAAAGGAGCACAGATCTGCATGAGAGAACTTTTTTTTTTAGTATATTTCTTAAAAACATAACAGAAAGAAAAAAAGGGATAACACACCAAAGAAAAATAAACAATTATACAAAAATATAAAGATACAGGTACAAACACAAAGAAGGCCCTTTCCACACGAGGCGAGGAAATCGCGCTGTGACGCTACCAGCCATTTTTTTCTGTATCTGCGCTAACGTGGACTTTAATTTACGAATTTCCATACGGCTCTAGCGTGAACCAGTCTAGCGTGTGTTAATAGATCTACACGATTTTCTCATGGCCACTCCCGTTAGTCTCCTTACCTTGCCCCCTTCGGCTGTGATTGGCTGTTTTTTTTTAAAAAAAAAATGGCTCTGTGCGTCATTACGTACGTGCTCATGTGTGCAGGTACACACAACCACCAGGTCCTCCCATGACACCTCCCTCCCTCTGCCCCTCCCTCCTTTTAGCCTTGGGTTATTTTTAGCTTGAGAGTTTTTTCCCGCCTATTCTTTCTGCTGTTTTCTGCTGGCTTTGCAATGGAAGAAGAGGGGATGACCAACATTGCCAGGGTCCCATTGCTCCGAAAGATACCATGAATACAGGGGTTTGAGTGCTGGACTACAGAAGACCAGAGTTCAGATCCCCACTCAGCCGTGGAAACCAACTGGGTGACCTTGGTCAAGTCACATCTCTCAGCCTCAGAGGAAGGCAATGTTGGCATACCTTGCCATTAATCAATTTTCGGATGGAAACGTACGGCTTCATTTTAGCTGGGGAGGGAAGCGGTTGGGTCACTTGCAACAGAAGCTGTTACACCCACCCACCGGGAATCGGTCCAGGGATGACCACATGCCACTCTCTCCAGACTCTGGACTGCAACTCCCAGCATTCTTCTCCATGGTCTATGCAGTTGGTTTGGGACTGCTGGGAGCTGCAGTCCACCAGAGGGCCACCCACACCTGCAGAGGGGCACGCATCCTTCCCCCACTCCTCTGGATGCCTCCGGGGTGCTGTCAAAGCCTGCCCCGCCCAGAACTACACTTCCCGGCATGCTTTGGGAAGCGGGCTATGACATCTCCCGCATCTTCTGAAGACGGAGCGGCGTGGCAACCAATGGAGCGCCCGGTGCAGTGCGGCTCATCCAATAGGGAGCGCCTGGGGGCAGTGAAGGTGGCCACGGCCGCAGACCCCAGTGAGAGAAGCCCAGCGAAGTGAGAAGGGGAAAGCTGCAAGGGCGGGGGTACCCGCAGCCCTCCAGATTGAGGCTTTACTGCAACATCCAGCATCCCCAACCGGCTGGCCAGTCGTAAGGGATGCTGCGAGTTGGAGTCCAGCCACATCCCAACAGCCACATGATTCCCATGGACACCGCAAGGGTGGGGATGCGTGCGGCCCTCCAAATGGGGCTGTAGTGCAATGCTCAGTATTCACGGCCAGCAGGGGAATGCTGGGAATTTTCATCCAACAAAATCGAGGTGTTGGAAAGGATATGAATCCCCCCTCCCTGACTCCTAAGGTGCTGTCTGAAGTCAGATGAGGGGGAGAGCCTGTCAGTCCCGGGACTACAATTCCCAGCAACTCCTATGTGGGATGATGGGAGCTGCAGTCCAAAGACAACTGCAGGGGTCTATTTTCCCCATCTCTAGCTTATTTTTTTTTATGGGGGAGGCATTTCAGTTTGGGATTCCCCCCGCAATAAACCCTCTCTGATTTCAAAACAAGTTTTTTTAAATCTTTTTTTATTGGCATTTAGGTTCTTGAGCTCTTCCCTCCCCCCAAAAAATTTCTGGTTTCAAAACAAGTTGAAATCTATTTCGTCTGAGGTATATAAGCAGCAGAGGTGGACAATGAGTGGCTCTCCAGACCTTGGGTTCCAATTCCAGGAAAAAGGCAGCCTACAAATATAATAAATAAATTAATTAAATAAACTTTGAACCCCCCCCCCAAATAAAACTGTAATAAAAATGAAAAACTGATTAGTAAAAAGGGAAGGGAAAATATTGTAGGTCCCATACAGCATGCCAGCCAACACATGGAGGCTATTTTAAAAATAATTAAGGGGGATACAGGCGTGCTATCAGATCAGACAAGAGAACAGGCAGTCTTTTGTTCTGATATGAGGAAGGAGAAAGCATTCAGCAGTCCCCCCCCCAAATACAAGCCCCCCAACCACATATCCCCAGCCTCCAGAACTGCCAACAGCTCCATGCAGACATACAAAACTTTTTTTAAACTGAGAAAGATAAAAATATATTCATTTTGATCCAAACTTGATACCTGCACTCTTTTTTCCTTTTTTCTTGCTGTAGCTCCTAACCGCTTTCCGAGGAACAAAAAATGGTGCTGTCCTGTTCTTTGTGGGGCGGGAGCAACCGCTGAAGCTGTCCATGCCCACAGCCCACCCTCCGTGGATCTCATGCACGAATCAGCACGTATCTGCACTTGTACACAAATGAGCAGGTACGCTATAGCGCGCATCGGGGGGAAAAAACCACATTTTTCAAGGTTTTAAAAAACACGTGGTAACACCACTTCCGGTCGCTTCTGAGAGGTTTGAGGTGCGGAACGTCAAAATTATATCCAACCCAGCGCACTCTACGGTGTGGAAGACCTCCGTTAGAGATCGCACTGCCCCGTTTTAATTACCTCGTGTGGAAAGGGCCAAAGAGAACATGATTACAAGCATACCTATAAATTGAGATATACATAAAAAACTGTATTAAAAAGAAGAGGTTTCCCCACCTGATAAAAGCACAGCTAATGTTTAAAAAAAGTTTTAAAAGTCTTAAAGTCATACCTCTTCTGAATATGAAAAGGGAGAAAACTAAATATAAATGTAACATAATGTAAGTACAAATGAAATATAAATGTTATCCCATAATTGTCATCTCAATCCCTTTAAACTAACTACACCATTTAGACTAAAAAAAATGAACAAAAAGATATGCATACAGGTTTTCGCATATTTCTAGAAACTAAGACACAGAATACAACATCGCAAATTTAAATATGCAGGCTCTGTAAATAATCTCCATTTGCTATAGACCACTTCCAATATAAATCATTTCCAAAGTATCAAACCCCTTGGGATGCCTTCTAATGAAAAGTCACCAAATAATTTAAGTATAGAGTAATTTACTATCAAATCCAGATACTTTATCAATCCCATGCTTTGTTCACAAGAAATCTTTAAGAAGTGGTGTCTAATCTCTGCAGAATTCGCTATTCAGCTTGCCATCTAGAATGTACGCAAGTTTGTCCATTTCAGCTATATCCGTCAATTTCTCCACCCACTCTTCTACTGATGGAATAGCAGTTACTCTCCAATTTCTAGCAAATACTATCCTAGCCGCTGTAACCATGTGCCAAATCGGTCTTTAAGATGTCTTTCTTCCTTTTTCTCTAATTTCAACATGCCCAACAGGAAGAATTTTGGATTCAGATCAATTTTTATCTTCAAAATCTTTTGCATTATGGATTTGATTTTCATCTAGTATTTTTTAACTTTATTGCACCCCCACCATAGATAGTAAAATGTTCCAATCTGTTTGTTACACTTCCAACATGTATTTTTGGAACCTTTGTACATTTTAGCTATTCTAGCTAGTGAGAGATGCCATCTATACACCACTTTTGACACTTTTTTTTGGAGATTATATGACCTCATATAAATTAAATTATTTCTCCATACCCTCTCCAAGTCTTCCAATAAAATGTTATGTCCAAAATCTTTGGCCCATTGGACCATGCAGTCTTTAACAGTCTCTTCCAGGTTTAATCTCAAAAGCACTACATACAATTTAGAAAGCAATCCTTTTTCTCCCTTGAGTAAACATGCTTCAAATTGTATTATCTTCAGACCCATGCCTCTAACTTTAAGATTTTCTTTTAATTTGTTAACTACTTGCATATAGGTAAAGCATTGAACGTCTATACCTTCTTTCATCAATTACTGTCTTTATTTAATTTGGTAACAGTCTCCTGATTTTTTCAGAAGGTCTTTATAAGTTAGCCAAACACCATATTTCCATAATTCTTCAATAGAGGGGGCTTCTAAAGGAGAGATCCAGGATGGTAACTTAGAGTAAAGTACCCATTTGTATTTATCCCAAACCTTATATAAAGATTTATGGATAACATGATTTAAAAAAGATCTCTGGATGTTTGCTTTATTATACCAAAGAAAAGCATGCCAGCCAAAATGCAGGTCATGCCCTTGTAGTAACAAAACTTTGTATTATTAAGTAAAATCCATGGCCCTAACCAAGGCAAACATACTGCATGATAATATAAATCTAGATCTGGGATTGCAAAGCCACCTCTTCTCCTTAAATCTGTCATTGGCTTATAACACATTGTGGGTTTCTTCCCCTTCCAAATAAATTTTGTTAAATCTTTTTTACATCGCACAAACCATGTTTTGATTATCACAACTGGAATCCTTTGAAATAAGAACAATATTTTGGGCAATGCATTCATCTTATGCATAGTCCAGTGACTTCATGTAATCTCCCCAGGTGTTATGGTTGGGGAGTGCTGGTGAGATTCTTTCTCTGGACTAGAAACTAAAGATGTCACTGTGCAAACTCCAGCTCCTCTTCTCTTTCATTCCATCACTCCACCATGGTTTTTCACTTGTATAACGCTATTGGAGATCACTGTCTGACTCTGCCATCATCCAGATCATTCCAGATGCATCTGAATCACTTCAGGCATGACTCATCCACTCAGATCTGAAACAGGCTCATCCAACTCACCTTGGGCCTATTTAAAATTGGTTCATCATAGTCCAGTTTACTTTATAATTGGGGATTTGTCCAAAGAATTGCACAAACCTAGATTTTAGCTGTTATATTGCAGCTTTTAGTTTGCCCTTTTAATGTTGTAGCTAGGGACATTTTCACACTATCCTGTTATAGTGCTGTTATTCCACTTTCAACGTCCTGTGGAATTCTAGAGTTTGTAGTTTACTGAGGCCCTCTAAATGTCCTCCTGCAAACCCCAGGATTCCATAGGATGTTGAAAGTGGAATAATAGTGCTATAACAGAGTAGTGCAGAAATGGCCTAATAGAAGGTGTATTGGGTGTTGTTTAAGAGGACAGCTCAATAAATAATTACTACCAGCAGCAATAACAACAACAATGGGATAAATTCTATTTTAATCCTACCTAAAATATGCCTATTTGAATGAATGAGATGTTAGTCCCATGTGGCCATAAATTTAACCAATCATACACCACAATCCTATACATGTTTGTTTAGAAACAAGTTTCATTTAGCTCAGTGTGATGTACTTTTAAGTAAGAGGATATTTCAATGAATCTTCACTGCATAGCATAAGGATTTTGGCAGTCATTCTATTAGCAGAGGGACACATTGTTGTGTTCAAAGCATATCTCTTATCATACTCAAAGATAAGATAAAGGCAATTATGCTTGATGGGGAAAGCTAACGGCAAAAAGTAAACAGACAAAACAATCTGTTGAATATAAATGAATAAAAGGAAAACACTCAAAAAAGAAATCATGTTAAGAAAGCATACATCTAAGTCAGAGGTATTACCAAAAGAAGCTCTGCCCATATGTGACTGACAATCCTGGATTGTTAAACAAGGGGCTGACAGTCAATCATATATAAGTCAACTCATTCCTTTTTAATAGCCAGAGATGCAAGTAATAACCTAGCAAAATCAAATATAATCCTATGAGTTTGATTAGTCAGCAAGAAGACTAATGCATTCTTGTCTACCAAGTCCATTTTGTCTTTAAACTGCTTCACTATGAAAGTTTGCGTTGGGGAACTATATAAACTATGGCACGATGCAGAACTTGGAAAAGTTATTTTTGGCACTACAACTTCCCCTAGGCAGTACTGTCGATAATAATTGGGGGATTCTGAGAGCTTTCTTTGAAAAATTTAACTTTCTGAATTTCTGATGCAACACTATATGTCCAGGGTCTCCAACACAAACAAAGCACCAGTGCTCAAGCGTGGACAGTGCACCATCCCAATGTATCTACAAAAACAAAACCATATTTTATTTCAAAGTTATTACCTTTTTGGCATCTTGGCTCCTAACAACCATTACTGCAAGAAAATCCTTGCAGTTGGGGTCTTATTTTATGTGAGTTTTCTGTGCAGAAAACATGATCTTTTGTCATGAAATGTTATGAAAGCATGATGCTTTCTGGCAAAAATGCAATTTTCTGTCAAAAATGTGCATTTCTCACACAGAATAAATAATGAACTGCAAATATTTTCATCTTTCCTTGATCTCCTCATTTCCAACACTCAGGAAACCCATTTTTCACCTGCTATTTGAATGTTTTCAAATGTTATTTTCTTCTGTACTTTTTACTAAAGATGCAAGTTTTGATAGATTAGCTTTGGCTTGTAAGAAAGTATATCTTATCCCAATAGACAGCTAACATTTAGTATTCAGTACTGATTTTTATTGAATTCAATCCTCTGTAAATTCAAATTACCCGAAAACAGTTCTCCAGAGAGCAGGTAAATATGTTTAAGACTGCAGTGTAAATTAAGTCCCGTGGAATTCAAATCAGTTCCAATTAAATGTGACCTCAGTAAATATGTATGGAATTGTGCTTTTCAGTGGGGCAAGTTCATCTAGTATACAGAGCAATCATTTTCAGAAAAATAGTATTTATTTGCCAATGAAGTCTGAATAAAACCCAGCCATTAAGAGTAATACAGTGAGGTCTGCTCCTCCCCCCAAAAAATGCCCCCTTGTACACACTACATTTTTTACAGGAATGTCAGGGTATCATATTATACTTTGCCTGAGGATTCATCGTTCTCTTTTGTACAGTGGCATCTTGTTTATGTGTAGCTCAGAGTTTAAAGGGGTGAAAGCACGAGAAGAGTGTAATTACCTCTCCATCAGCACCCAGCTACATGCTGAGATTGCTTTTAAATGCATCAGCCCAAGGTGGCACCAGATACAAAGATCACACTCTGAAAGAGAGAGACAGCAGTAAAGCTGAATTTAAAGCGGGATAAAAATACCTTTCAAACAAATAGTTGTTCACCTCAAAATCCAGCAAGAGGCTCTTGTGTCCCCACTGCTTTAGCTCCACATGAGTTGCCTGCTCCCGAGCAGGTAGAGCAAGAGCCCTGCCTCTTCCTTCTGCAGTGCAGCCTGGGATTTTCCCAGGCTGTACTGGAGCATGAAGCATGACCGCCATGGCTCCAGAGGTTCTGCATGCACGGCAAGTACACGCAGGGCCCTTGAGCAATGCATGATCATGCACCATTTTAAGCTCAAAGCTGAAAATGAAAAAGTGCACGAGTGGCACCTGCCCTACCCTGGAGCATCACGTGATTGTCACTGCATCATGCAGATTACTCCTCACAATCGTGTGACACTCAAGGGGCCCTTTTGCATGGCAAATGCCGTGTGAAAAGGGCCATTGTTGTGCTGACCAATTCATTATCTGGTGGCTAAACTTTGGTTCAATTTACAAGGTGGCCTCTGGCTAGTCACTATTTCTCTGCACAACCTCTCTCACTGAAGTGAGATTGGAAGGAGCTGACCACACACATTGCACTAAAATTAACTTTGAACCAAAGGTGTATAAAGAACTTCATAAAATAATTAGCAAAAGTGAGCAGCTTTTCTCAGGTAAAAAACACATTAGCTGCACTCTGACTCCAGTGAGCACTCCTGTCTCTTACTCACCCTCAGCTCTTTTTCTACTTAACTGGTCTTCATCTCTCTCCACTCTGGTGTTTGTTCATCCTGTTGCAGCTTAATTTATTTTTCTCTCTGTCTGGACTTCCCTTCCTAGCATTCATTCAGCTTTTTCTTTCACCAGATCTCCTGCCCCAGCATCTCTCCTTCTCCTCCACACACACTTCTTTAGTGTCCATATTCTACCTCCCCATGATCAGCACAGACATTTTCAAATTATACAGATTATTTGCTTGTGATACAAATCACGAGGTAGGTCATAACAGGCCGATCAGCATCCACACACACTGTTGATTTCCCACTCCGAAGCATCTTTGACATTTGCTTTATAGATCTACCATATTTGCTAGTGTATAAGATGCACTTTTTGTCCTAAAAATGCTTTCTGAAAATGGGGTCCATCTTATACATCAGTAAATACGATACTCTGAAAACTACTGCAAACAATTGACTTAGAGTGGGGCTTGCACTTTGTACAGTCTTACTTCTTGTGTTTCCTTCTGTAGACTATTGATTTTTGGGGAATAAAGCTCTCTGGGTTCATGAAAAAAAAAAGAAAGTGGGAAAACATTGGGAGCCCCTGTAAGAGAGGAAGAGACCACCTTTCTGCAGCCCCTCCCTCCTTCTCCCCATTCACTCCTCCCAGCTGGGTCTTTTTCCTGAAGCCAACCACCTGTGGGACGAGGGGAGTAAGGAATTGCCTATGTTGTGGCACAGGGCATTTTCCTAGTTTCTTCCCCTCCTACTGTTGGTTTGCTCCTGCTCAGCACAGCCTGCAAAACCTGTTGGTTTCTGTTCCTGGGATGGGGAGAAAGGACTGGGATGGAGGTGTATTTTCTTCCCTCCCGGGAGGGAAGAAAGTACACCTCCAGCCCAGTCCTTTCTCCCCTCGCGGCCTGAACAGGAAGTTTGGTTTCTTCTGGAGGATCTGCTTGTTCCTGTTTTCTACCCCAGTCTTTACCACCTTGCTACAGGGGTGGAGGAAGAAAATGAGTCAAGAAGAGGGGGGCCTAAAAAGAAGAGGAGCAGCCTCTAGATGCTTTGAGCCCCCTCTTTTTGCTGCCTCCCTACCTCTTTTCTGCACAGAGCTCAGTGGCTCCTGTCTTCATTCTCTCTTCCCAGTTGCTTTTCTAAAGTGCCTGCAACTCAGCTCCAGTTTATGGAGGAGTTTTCCAGCAAGATTTGTTTGGAGGGTGGGGGTGGGATGTCATGGTTTGCCTCTCAGGCTAGAGAATGAGATTTGCCCGGAGGAATCCTCAAAAGCACAACAGGGAAAGGGGGAATCCTTGTGCCACATCTCCTTTCAACCTCCCCCCTTCCTATGTATTTTGCCTCAGCTGGGTACTAAATTTTTTTGCCCCTAAAAAATAAGGTGTGAAAATGCAGTGCATCTTATACACCAGTGCATCTAATATGCCAGCAAATACAGTAACACAAGAGTGCACAACCTGTAACCCAATGTATTCTGAGCTTTCCTATGAGCCTCTTTCCTTCCAAGGTTTCACTATACTTTTTTCCTCACAGAACTTTTGTAGCTCACAAAGCTGTAGGAGGTGCAGCTATTCAACAGGTATTGCTTTCTCAGAAATGGAGGTTCCTAGGATCCTGTCTGAGTGATCTAAAGGGAGATATGGGTTCTTATGACCAGCCTTACCAGCAGCATCTATATATAGATGCGATTTTTCAGTGGTAAAACCATTTCAGATAATTCAACAAGTAAAAGGTTTTAAATAATGATACAATAAGCATCTCACACAAATATAAATACACTAACAGTTACTAATAATTCAAACTGAGGTTTAATTAAAAATATTAGAATAGGAAAAAATTTATCATGTTCAAAGCTAAACCTTACTTCACTCACAGGTTCACCAAATAACCAGCAGCAGAGACAGCCTTTAGTACTATTCTAACTAAATCAAGATCCTACTTTCTTAGGCCAGAAGATACAATCCTAGACAGAATATCACATTTTAGAGTTATCCCTCCACGAATATCTCCCTGTTTCTCTTTTAGCTTTGGCATATTCTAGTTCCCCAAATTCAGGCAGCTACATCTGACTTTGAAAAACACTTTTTTAAAAAATGACAGCTCCAAGAATTACAGGAATTGGAATAATTACTGATAGAATTGGACCTAGCCCAGTTCTTGAAACAGTTCTTGAAAATTGTAGTCCAAAAAGAAATTTTTCCATACTGCCATTTGTCACTGTCACTCTCATACACAGTAAATTCAACAGGCAGCCTTGTTACACAGCAGTAGAGCAATGCTAAAAGTCAAGAGAGTGTATTTAAATAGCCTGCTTCTAGTCTAAAATGAAATCAGCTGCAAATATTTGAGCCAAACCTCAAGGCTTCTTGCTTGATCCCTTCTCTTGAGTGGCTGTCTTAATTCTGTGAAGCCTGGTTCCACTCATCTAGTGGCAGAATCAGTAGGATATAACAGGATATAGAAAGTTAAATTAATTAAAATCAATAATACATTTTAAAAACAAAACAGCTGTCAGATATCCAGTCCCAAGGCCCTGAAGTTTCAAGTATATGGTGTGCATAGTCTTGGAGCTATAGTGGGGAGAGGCTGACAGACTCTCTCTCCTTTATTACTATAACAAAATTAATTTAAATGAACATTTAAGACTATTTGTATAACACTCTAGAGGTATGATTGATACTTCTTCTTTCCAATAGAATATGGTTATGGGGTGATAATTTTCATATTCCTTTTATGTTATCTTCCAGCTATGTGACAGAAGAAACTTATTGCTGTCTAACTTAGGCCCTTTCTGCACACTGATTATTAAGCTGATTATTAAGGTGGGCCAATGCGTCTTGCCATGGAGGTCTTCTGCACCTTGGAGCGGACTAGGTTTGGTTTATTTACCTTTGTTCTGCACGTAATTCCAACTAAATGTGCCCCCATGTGGTGATAAAGCACGCTATTTGAAAACCAGAAGAAACCAGTTTTCCAACTTTCCAGATTGATCCAATTTGTACTTTCACAGTGGTGCAGACATGTACATTTGTGCCAATGTGAATTGGTGGTCAGGGGAGGGCTCATGGGAGGGACCGGGGGTAGTATGGACTTACGCATGTATGCACATAGGCATGTACGCAATGACGTACTAAACCATGCAAAAAAAGAAAAGAAAAGGCCAATCACAGCCAATGGGGCAGGGTGAGGGGAGTAGCGGGAGTGGCTACAGCAGAGGCAGTGTGGATTCATGAACTCACACTCTTCCGAATCAGAATGGAACATATGCAGTAGCTATGTGGAAGTAAATGAGGGAAAGTCCGCCTTGTTTTGAGCCCAGAAAATCCGGTAAGAAACGGCACAAACTGATTCACCAGCCTCATGCAGAAAGGGTCTTAGCAGAATGTCCCTGCTTGGTTCTACAAGCTGATTATTGTACTGAAAGGTTTGCTGTTCCTTCTAACTCCACTAAGTAGTAGCAGGCAGATTTCAGAGAGAAACATCTGAGAACTGTTATTGTGTGTATGTTCCTTGGGCTTCTTCACTCCTTTCCCCTTCCTTTATAAGACTCTATTACACTTCCTGCTATGATGCAGAGTGATATATAGGGCAGCCAGAGGTAAGAATGTATGCTTTGATATTAATTTGTTAATTATATTTTAAAACAATCTGAAAGTTCAAATGCAAATAATATTTTCTATTTGCCCCTTCATAGAATTTTCTTGACCGTATCTGGGAATAATAGGGGAGATAATCTTCTCTTGTCCCTGCTGGAATTTTTCGCTCTGTGGTGGATGGAGATTCTACATAATGCAAAGTGGGATAGACAGCCGCAACAACAAAAGACTGTCATCCAATCCTTTCATTGCTCATTAACCTCCTTCTGAGTGCCATCTTTTCACTTGCTAGCCTATGCTTTTCATCTTTGCTCTTCCTTGACACTCATTAGTTGTTTTCCTCAGCTGTTGATCAGCTATTTGTTAGGTGGTCCTTACCACGACAGCTTTTCCCTCCACCATCCTGCACTCTGTCTCTTACATTATCAGGTTTCTTTCCCTAGGAAAAGGCCCGACTCAATAACTCTGCCTATTTGCCTGCAGAACAGCGGGGTGCAGATGTACAGCATAAGGCCTATAGGCGAGAACACATGCTGAATATTTCTCAGCATCAGCAATGAATAGCCTAAGAAGAGGTGGAAATAACTTCACCTGTCTCGTTTACCTTAAGCAGCCATCTCCAGGTGGACATGAGGTCAGACAAGGAGAGATGCCATGACAGAAGAGGCTAGGGTGTGGGCATGATTTCATGGTTTCCTGTACAACTGCTAATGAAACACCAAAATTAAGCCTCTGCACTACCCCTCCCTCACAAAAAAGGTGCTTGTCTAAGCTCAAGCAAGGTGCAGATAAGATCCATAAATTACTTTATACATTCTCAGGTCTAAATCCCTAAGCTCTTCCAACTGGATAACCATCCTTGCCCTGAAATCACCAGCAGGGCATAAAGCAATCAGATGCCACATAATACTAAATAAAGGTATGTGGGAGCCCTCTTCCTAATACCATTAAATCTTGGTGCCTCATTCTAGCCAAAGGATGTGAGATGGTGCCACCCCAGCAGGGAGTCAAAGGAGCATGTTTTGTTGAAAGTATACAACATTTTGCCCTATGAAGAATATTTTCTATGCTGGATTCAAGAGACTAAATGCTAATGTCTAGGGGTTAACAAATGTTATATCTGAAGCCTTCAGGTGGCATTCTTTCCCCTATGTTTTAAGTCTCTACTGGATCCAAACTCTAAATGTTACAAGGTGAGATACAAGCAAGACATTCCCATTTCAGACGGAACTAAAAATATAATAAGTCAAGTGACTGAATGTACTGAAGAATACCTTGGCATGACATTGTTGAACTGAGGCAGCTTTGTTAATTCCAAAATGATATTGCCATGCATGGAAAGATGCATCAGAGACAGGCTTCATTATCTTTTGAGCAATGCCAAGGTTAATGACATTGGGGAATGTTGTGTAATGATGCCAACTGTATAGCTGGTATTCACAGACAACACTACAACTCTGGAACTATTCAGCCTTTGGTGAACTGCAGTGGGAGTAGACTGAGCATCTGCCTTACAAATTTAAGCACAGGAAAAGCAAACAATTTCTACCAGGTATTATTTATGAAACGTTGATGACTAAAAATCAGTGCGCTGTGGACAAAAGAGAAGCCAGGAGATTGCAGGCTGAGATGTTATTGGTCCATGAGATAAATATTACTACATCCATTATGGCAAGCCTGCTATTTCATTGATCTGCATAAAGGGAAAGAAGATAAGAGGAACCTTCTGGTTCCTCCTAATGTTTGATTTTAGCGGGATTCAAGACTCATGTATCACCAGGCTGATATAATTTTAAAAAGCAGAGAAGGGTCAGGAATGGAGGTATAACATGGAATTTTGTAGAAATTCACACTTTGCAATTTTGGCACTGAATTAGAATGAGAAAACATTATCTATGCAGTAACATCAGACAAATGTCTTACGTCTATTGGGGGATGTTTTACAGCATTCTTTTCAAAGTACATTACAGAGCATGGACTATGGAACTTCAACTGTCCAAGGAAGAAAGGTTGATTTCAGGGTCAAATATACAACCTGTGCAAAAAATAGCATATGATCCATGAATGATCAGAGAGGAAACTGTATTGAGTAGCAACATCCATCCCTTCAGTAGCTATAACTGATTAATAACAGATGTATATCTAACTCAGTGTGGACTACCTCCAACTTTAGGGCCAGAATAACATATTTGTGGATATATGAGGAGAAAAAGCCCAACTTATCCCCATTTCATTCAGAATTTTTCCCATTGTGTAAGTGACAGCAACTCAAGGCTCCTAGAACATCCAAAACCCATTCTACAGAAACAGAGACCCTTTCTGCACCATACCTCTATAGTGCATTGTTCTGATACAATCCCAGCATTGCCATTTCCATGATGCTGTCAGATTAGGAATGTTCTCTTCCACACACTTTTTCCTTAAGCGGATGAGTAGTGGTATTGCCACTGGTGTTCCTTCCACACTACAACATCATTGGCCACTCCATTTCTCTGCCTTCACCCTGCCCCACCACTTCTGATTGGTCAGGGTTTTTTGGTGGGGGGGGAGAGGATAAAAGTTGGATAGTGACAATGTCATGTGGTAGCATGGCTCCTGGACCAGAACAACTCACTATTGTTACACTATAACGATGTCATGTGGAAATGGCCAGAGTTGAGAAAGTCACTTTTTTTGGACTACATTCCCAGAATCCTGCAGCCAACATGGCCATCAGCAAAAGGTTCTCGAAGTTGCACTCGATATAGATATAGATACAGATATAAATTGTTCCAGTCTTTGAATAAAAAGGAAGAACACTTTGTCATGTTCAGGTATAGGACAAGAAGGTGAGAAGGGGAGTGAAGAGCCAGACATTATACTGGGGATGTGGCATACCTTGGAAAGGAAGATCAAATGGGGAGAATATCCTGACCAGATTTCAAAGAGAGAGATTAGCTGAAACACACAAGGGTTAGGAGAATGATTGATGCTCAGATCAAATCAAAGCCCAAACAGGGAGTGCCTTATAGACCTTCCTATTTAGGAGAATCCAATGGTAACCCAAGGTGAGTGAGACAAGTCCAGGGTACCCTAATACTTTGTTGCCAAGGAAAGTGATATAAGCTGCAACTTAATAGATGAGACAACCATACAGAGAACCAAAGGTACCTGATTCTAGTCCAGCAGCCCCTGGCACAAAGCAAATAGTGATGATCAATGTGTTCCTGCATACAGTAATGTTAGGTATACACTACGTGGGAATTAAACAAGATGCCCATTCAATTTAGTTCCATCATTATTTTTATCAGAAAAATATGGAGGGTCATACTTAGAACCTTCTGCCATAAAACTAAATTATTCCCACTAAAGGCAGATGTTTAAAGGCTGCATTGGAAAGAGTTTTGGAATGGGAACCAAAGGAAGAGACTAGGATGAACCACCGATACCAGAAAAGAGGGTGAGGTAGCCATCATATTCCAATAAAACTTCCATATTGCAGTTCTGTAAGCTTTTGTAAGCATCTTTCATGAGTACCTAAAGACATCAGATCCCTTCTGATCTTGGAAGCTAAGCAGAGTCAGCTCTGGTTAGTACTTGGATGGGAAGCTGCCAATAAATGCCATGTGCTGTATGCTGTATTTCAGAGGAAGGAACTGGCAAAACCACCGCTGAGTATTCTTTGCCTAAGTGAACCCTATGAAATTCATAGGGTTGCCATAAGTCAACAGGTGACTTGAAGGAACACACACACACAAGAGTATCTTCTATATAATAGGAGCCATTCACTTCTATGGAAGAGATGGTAAATCAGAACAGGGAGAAGGTCACACTGAAGATACAGCAATTTATGGGCCTTTTCACACTACACTGTTGTAGTGCTATTATTCCACTTTCAACATCCTGTCGAAATCTGAGGTTTGCATTCAAAGAGGAGCATTTAAAATTCTCAGCCAGAAAACTCTTTGGCCTCAATAAACTACAAATCCCAGAATTCCACAGAATGTTGAAAGTGGAAGAATAGCACTGTAACATTATAGTGTGGAAAGGCCCTAAATTGAGGAGCAGCTAATAAATATGGCATTTGATGTCCGAGTGGGGGATGTATCTGGGCAGAACTGACTGCTAGTGTTTATATGTGGCATGATGGTTGTTTAAGGGAGCCATTCTATGATATTCAGCAAACACAAACTGTGAAAAAAATCTAACAACATGGCAAACTAACACCTGGTGTTAAGCTGTGTAAAGATGTAAAATAGACAATGCTTTACCTTGATCACTCAACTTGCAAGCAGGATTAGAGAAAAGGCAGCAGAAGTGCTCAGTTCAAACCCTTCCCCTCCTCCCCATCTGCTGAAAGAAAACATCAAGAGGAGTAGACTGAAGTCACACTGAAATGTCACTCAGCACGGAAAAGAGAACGACAAGAATAAAACCATTTGCTTAGCCTTAAGGCAACAAGGAGTAGCAGAGACTAAAACATGCCACAGCATATCAATGCTGTCATCGACTTCGTTATTTTTCTTAGGAGATAATGACAACTAGGAGGCATCCAGTGAGGGCCCATATGGCAAAGAGGGCAGACAATGTTATCCATAGGAGCCAGAATACACCTATGCAATTGGCAAGACACATAAACAGTCATTTTAAAATAATGAGAAAATGCCACTGCATTGAGGCTGGTGATTTAACTCATTAGACTTTGCATTTTGCTGTAATTGTATACCATTTTTTTTAATGTCACTGTAAATCATTAGGCTTTCACTGACTTAAAGGGCATTGCAATTCTGTGAGTATGATATATGTCTTTAGATGGGTGTTACGCTGTTGTTGGTTAGGGGAAAAGAATGGAATATCATTTGATATCACTGCTGTTTAAAATGCAGCATATGTTGGAAGTGGTGTTAAGCAATCCCTGCTCAATCTGCTGTAAAAAAAACGGAAGGAAGGGAAGGGAAGGGACTTTTTTTTTTCCCAAAACAAACACAATAATGATTGGAATTCCTTGTCACACTATATCATGATGGCTGCCTGATTAGATGGCTTCAAAAGGGCATTAAACAGGAAACTGTCCATGAATATAATCCAGGATTTGGCAACTGAAGCATGTCTCGGGGCAATTTTATGCCATGATAACTTGCTCCAGAAATTGCCCAAAATGCTAAAAATAGTTGTAAAAACTGGGATTGACTGGAACCCTATTTCTGGTTTTGAATATATATGTAAAATAATGTTAACCTCTCTGTTGTGGCAAGGAGACTACAACCTATTTAAAAGGTGAATGGAGATCCATAGAGGTTTCCAAAATGGATGATTTCCCCCCTTTTCTTTGGTGTAAAAGAGGGCAGTCTGGAAACTTTGAAGCAGCCAAGGGCTACAAAAACAACTTCAAGGGCCACATAAAGACCCAAAGCTGCCCATCATGATATAGTGGAATCTGTATGACTGAATGCATTATGGCAGTGAATACCAACTACTACAGAGACAGCAATAGTGAAAGAGAACAATCACCTTCAATTCTGTTTGTGGATTTCTCAAAGGCAACGGGTTGAAGGCTGTGAATGTGTATTACAGTTTGGAAAAGTTACCTTTGGGGATTGCATTTCCCAGCATCCTCCACCCAGCAAGTCCAATCATGCATAGCCAAATCATGATGGCTGACATTTCATATTCATTTCAGAGGGATCTAAGGGACACTAAATTATTTAATTCAGAAACATATAAAAAAGCATAAATACACAGAATGACATGAAATAGTAGTGTCTAAAGCAAACAGTCTGACATCCACAGCTCTTAAGAATAAGAAGGTTTTAAAAAATAGCCCGATTGGAAATATCCAGCTTTACAATAAGGAAACTCTTCATTTGCTTTCAGTACACCTAAACCATTTTGACTTGCTTCATTTATCCATTCTGGGAAGCTAGATCAGGATCCTTCGAGAAAACAACAGGGAGTCAGACCATGTTCTAGGAATCAAGATTGCCTTCAAGGTTCCACATGACATTTCTTAACCTTGCAGTGGGGAAAAAAATCCACCCTTGAGTCACACTGTCATTGAGATGAGTTCCATTGTAATGGCATATCTGCCAACCTGCAGTTCCTGAACAGACTCTTTTTCCATTTGGTGATTTCCTGAGGGACCTTTATCATTGTTCTGATGTGCAGTAACTTGATAAGCCTTAATTTAACACCTGTATATCACTATTTAACCTTTACAGACTACTGCTGGTGTGCCAATTTTTTTTTCTTTTTTGTAATGATAGAGTACTCACCAGTAGCTGAGGGCAGATTAATCAGGTATATTTTTCTGCCGAATCACATTGTGTACCCTGCAGCCTTGTTAAATCCCAGTTAACAACAGTTTCATCATCCAAAGAGCTCGCTGTTTACACATGATAAGGCTCCAAGGATTGTAAACTTATTTAAACAATCCAGTCCGACACACTGACCATATATAAGCTGTCAACATTATTGTCCAGCAAGCGTTGTAAATGTCCCATGCACATCTGTCTCTACATTTGGCAAGGAAATGTCAAGTCACAAATATAATTAGCATATTTCTCTGCCACAAATTAAAATATGCAGTGAGATTTTTTTCTTTTATATCTTTCATAGCATCATAAGATTTTTAAAAGCCCTTTTCAAAACCTTAAAAAAGATGTACTAAAAAAACTAAACTTAAATATGGCACTTTACTAACTAATTTATTAAGCAAGGGAAATGTAACTTACAAACAACATAGTGCAAAGGTTTATAGCAACTCTCATCTACAGTTGGATGACTTTTCTCTGAGCTCTCCATATGGAAAGAAATAACAATTGATCATTTATTAGTCAAATGCAAATACAAATATGTCGCTTTTCCTAACTCCAACTAATAATAGCCTCATTTCTTTCCTTTGTCACTGTGCCACATTATGACATACCTGAATTAGACACATTAATTGTATGGACATGGTATCTATAATATCTATAATGCTTTGCCACCACAGTGGTCTCCTGCCAAAGAGGACTCCATCATTCCCACCAATGGATTTTCACACACAAGATTGGACATGTCTTATAAACTGGAAATCTCACTCATCAAACATGTATATAATTTAGACTGAGATTACACCTTCTCTAAAAACCATACTGCATAGCTATCATGAGATATGGGCCTTTTTTACATGCATGTTTGTATCTGGAGAAGATATCCAAGTAGGTTGCCAGGTCAACAACATCCCATTCCTTGAGATTTTGGGTAAAAACCTGGCACCAACCTTGTGATGTTCTAGATGTTTTGGCAGACAATTATGGAAACTATGCCAAGGACATTATTGCTTTCAGTGGTTGTTTTGTTATTCCTATCAATAATTTTAGGAGACAGCAAGGATCTACAGAAGTAACATATTATCATACAAGGAAGGTAAATTACAATTTCATCAGGATAATAGCACCTTCTGTTAGAGCTTCCCACATGACATTGTTGCTTTTCTGTTGTTATCCCGTGGGAGACCATTTTACTAACACAAAAACATCCATCAATGACCTCCTTTTCAGCTTCTGTAACATTATGATTTCTTCTGCAAAAGTTCAATTGCACTCTTATTCTGATTTTGGGTGGTCAGAGGGCATGTTTTGGGTGGGAAAACTATTGAGCATGGGAAGATACAGCCCCATTCCAGAATTTGTCATTATAACACCATGGTGTGCTAAGAGCCTTATTCTTCTGTCTCTCTCTCTCTCTCTCACACACACACACACACACACACACACACTCTGCTGGAAATGTAAGAAGAAAAGCTTATAGTCTTTTTTTTTTTTTAAAAAAAAAAGCAGTTATTTTGTTAATCCTCTGCCTTTTATTTGCTGTTTCTTTCTTCAAACATACTAACTGCTGCCACATGAAAGCCGGGAATAGATCAGATAGATAAATCAGTGGCTGCTGACTTTCCTCTGCCAGCGTTAGTTAAATCTCAGAACTCTGATCTATCCCAGTAAGGAATTCCGCCCCACACACACACACACATACACATACAAACAAGGTGAAAAAGGCCCTTTTAAAGATAAAATTGTTTTCATTTTTATTTATGTGGGAGGGGGAGGGATCTGTGTGTGTGTGCGCATGTGTGTGTGTGTGTGTGTGTGCATGCCTGCATGGATGTGCACCATCAAACAGTGAAAAGGGGCAGGAATAATGTCTTGGGGGATCTAATGCGTGCATAGTCCAAAATGCTGTGTGCAGTTCAGTTTTTGTGCAAGTGTGCACTGTAATCCTAGAATGGTTCTGAAGATGTACAAGGAAAGAGATCAATCTCAATTAAACAGCATTTTAACAGACAATACAATTGTGGCAGGGCAGGAGCCTTATGTGATAAGACTGTTCACTGTTTACACTGGCCAGAGTAGAAATCACATCTTCATAGAAGGGTCTCAATATTCTAAACATGCCATCTCGGTTTAAAAGACTATCATCTTAATGGGAAAAAAATAATACTTGAGACTCACGCATGACAGGGAACAGAATGTATGCTTCATTGAGAGAGGGTTTATATTTATAGATTATGGGAATAACAAAGGGCTTTTAACTGCTGCACCTCAGTTACATAGCAGTTTTTGGAAGATTGTTTTAAGCAGGGTTTAAATGAACAAGTGCAAGTGATCCCATCACCACACGCTGAATATCTTGCGCTATGTTCAGCTAAACCCTCAACCAATACATTAAAAAGAAAAAAGATTGTAAAATATTACTCTGGTCTGACAAAGACTGGATATGTTTTGTGTCTATAGTTCATAAAATATTTAAAACATTAATCAAAATCAAAAAGAAGAATACATTTTTGATAGTTGTACAGGTGGCAAAATAAACTAAGGAACTGCATATAATTGTCATCATAATTATTATCATCATATTTTGCATGGCCTTTTCCATAGTGTGAGTGTGGAGTTTTTCCATGCCTAATGCTCCTTCTGGGGCTTGAGGAAGTCTCACAACCAGCCCATGGTGAGTTCTTTCTCAGGCTTTATAGTGCTGCTACCAAGACTCGTATAACAAGAAGGTACTCAAATAGCAACACTGGTGTTTCACTCCTACCTTGCTCCAAATGGCTTAAATGTCTCAAATTCTTGGAGATGTAAATCTTTTTCCCAATCTCCTCTCCTTGCTTTCTTGTGCATTTATGGCTGCACCACAGTGATACACAAGCAAATACATTGTACTGAGTCACAGAGATCTGGGGCCAACAGAATTTTTTCTTTGGACATGGGTTTTCCTGTTAACTGTTGTTGTGAATTGATTTCTACTTATGGTTACCCTGTGAATGAGAGACTTCAGTCAGGTTACCATCAACTGGCCTGCTTTGGTCTTGCAGACTCAAGGCTGTGCCTTCTTTGATTGAGTCTAACCATCTATAATGCAGTCATCCTCTTTCCTTACTCTCTTCTACCTTTCCAGACATTATTGGCTTTTCTAGTAAGTCATGTCTTATGATATGGCTAAATTAAGACCATCTCAGTTTAGACATTCTGGCTTCTAGGAAGAGTTCAGGCCTGATTTGCTCTAGGACCTATTTATTAATCTTTTTAGCAGTACACAACATGTGCGGAACTATTCTCCAGTACTACATTTCAAACAAGTTTGTTTTCTTCCTATCAACTTTCTTCACTGTCCAGCATTCACAACCATACACAGAAGCTGGAAATACGATTGCATGGACAATCTCAACTTCAGTATTCAATAATATAGCTTCACATTCCAGGATCTTGTCTAGTTCCTTCATAGCTACCCTTCCAAGCCCTAGTCTCCTTCTGACTTCTTGACTGTGTACTCTGTTTTGATTAATGACTGAGCCAAGGTATGGAAAATCTTGAACTATTTCAAGATCATCATCACCTACTTTAAAGTTATATCAATCATCTGTGGTCATTATTTTTGTTTTCTCTATGCTTGGCTCTAAACCTACTTTTGCACTTTCTTCCTTGACTTACTTCATTAATGGTTCCAATTCTTTGCTGATTTCTGCTACTGTCATCTGCACTGTCATCTGCATATCTTAAATTGATAATGTTGCTTCCTATTATTTTCATGCCTCCTTCCTCTGAGCCTAATCCTGCTTTACATATGATACATTCAGTGTACAGGTTAAACAAATAGGATGATAAAATGCAGCATTGCCTGGCCCCCTTGCCAGTTGGAAACCATTCTGTTTCTCCATGTTCTTTCCTAATAGTGGCCTTTTGTCTTGAGTACAGGTTACGCATCAGGACAATCAAATGCTGTGGCACACCCATTTCTTTAAGAGTGATCCATAATTTTTCATGATTGACACATTCAAAGGTGTTGCTATAATCTATAAATGATTGTCTTCTGGGTTTTTTTTGGGAGGGTGCTCCTCTACACATTGCAGATTTGCAATATGATTCCTAGTACCTTTTTCTTTCCTGAATTGAGCTTGGACATCTGGCATTTCTCACTCCATGTATGGTAAAAATCATTGTTGAATTTTGATCATCACTTTGCTGACATGGGAAATTAGTGCAATGGTCTTGTGATTATGGCAATCCTTGCTATCTCTTTCTTGAATCCTGGAACGTACATTGAAAATTTCCCATCTGTGTCCCATTGTTTTGTTTTCCATATTTGTTGACAGATGGAACTAAAGTAAATTCTGTCTCTTGAAGCAACTCTATTGCTATGCCATCTGTTCCCAAGTGCTCTGAGTGCAGCTTCCACTTCACATTCTAAAACTAGAGGGTTACCTTCAAATGGTACTTCCTTGAACAAATCTGTCATCCTTTCATCTCTTTTACTTAGTTATTTGTTTTGTTGTTTCTGTCACCTTTTCATTTCTAATTGGTCATATAATGTGCTTCCTTGTTGGTTGTATAGCATCCACACTATTGGTTTAAATTTCCTTTTGGTTTCATGGCCCTTTTGGAAGAGGTCTTTTGTTCTTCCTTTTTTGTTCTTGTCATCTTCTCTTTCTCTGCATTGGTTATTACAGCAGTTTTCCTTGTCCCTGCACACAAGTTGTTGAATAGTTGCATTCATGGTTCTGATTTTATTTCTGTCATCTTTTACATTTGCTTCTCTTCTGACCTTAACTGCTTGAAGAGTTTCATCTGTCCTCCATTGATACTTCTCTTTCTTTTGGCTGCAGATAGTGTTTTGTTGCATTCCTTCCTGACAATGTCCCTGGCTTCAGTTCAGAGTTCTTCTGGCTCTTGATCAATAAGGCTTAATAATGCAAATCTATTTTTTACATTATCTTTAAATTCTATGGGGATGTTCTTCATGTTACATTTTGATACAGTGGTTGGTTTGGTGTTCTTTAGCTTTACTCTATTTTTTGATATTAGCAATTCATGGTCTGTGCCACAATCTTTTCAATCTGTGCAACACTAGTCTTGCTTTTGCAGAGAGAATGGAGCATCTCCCTCTTCTTCCAGCTGTGTCGCCTATTTGATTTCTATATTGGCCATCAGGTGGTATCCATATATACAGTCACCTCCTTGGTTGCTCAAAAAATTTGTTTGCAATGAATAAACTCTTTGCAGCAGAATTAAATCTGTAATTTTCCTGCTTCATTTCTTGATCCTACGCCAAATTTTCTCAAAGATTTTGATTCAGCTCTGTTTCCTACTTTTGCCTATGATAACTAAGAAGTCCTGTTTTGGTGTGTGGTCAGTTTCAGCCTGGGCCCCAGCACTTAACTTTCATTTTCTTCTTCTTCAGCCTCTGTAGTTGGAACATAAACTTGTGATATGGTAAGACTGATAGATTTTCCCTGAAATCTCATTGATATTATTCAGTCAGACTGTGCATTATATGCTTTGACTGCTTTTGCTACATCTCTCCTTACTAGTGATACCACCCCATTTCTTCTCAGGTTTTTGTTTCCTGAATTAAAAATTGTGTAATTATCTGTGCCATCCAAGCTGCAAGCTTCATCTTCTGGAACTATCTCTTGTTTCATTTTGGATTATGACATCATAGTGTTTTCATGGTAAAAGACATTCAAAGGGGGTTTACTATTTTTCCTTCTTCACAACACCAACAAGTGTTAGCTATGGTGTTGTTACCCTGTGACTTGGGGGTCCTGGGAGGGACACTCAAATAATCAAAACAAATATAAAATGATGGGGAAATTAGCTGGAGCGCTCTCTTGACTAACGAGAGGTAGGGTAACTTAGCGGGGATCTTTTACCCTATGTATACAGCGTCGGGTCAGTGAACAGACAAAATAGTTCAAACTAGCAATAAGATTTATTAAGCAATTATTAAGAAAAACACAGACACACTTGCTAACTAGAAATGGAAATAAAACTTTGGGGGAATGAGTGATACACCACCTTTCTCGCAGTCCTGAAGAAAGCCAATGGGGAGAAGGAAACCCAGCACGGCGGCCGAGGGGAATTCGCAGAAGAAGCGGCGGCAAGGTGGAATGGAAGTCCGGTGAAGTCCTCCAGTGAAATCCGAGGAACTCTCAGGACTGGGGATTTTTATTAAGGGAGGGCATGACCGTGGGCTAGTCTGGTCTTAGGTAAAACAATGAGTTTTGGGCTGGAGGTAATGTCTCCAAAAGGTCAGAATTTACATGATTGAGTTATAGACCGAATTAACAATAGTGTGGCCAGTATGTTGATGCGGCTAGCTCGGCAGTTAAGCACTTAGCTCGCCAGGGTGCCCTCTCAGGGCAGAGGTCTCTTTGTTTTAGTACACATCTGTAATGAAGGTGTTTGTTTCGGGAGGTCCCCTAAAGCAGATCTGGCAGTGTCTGGCTTGCCTTGGTGTAAACAACAGCAGATAAGAGCCATGCCTAGCTTCGCACTTGTTCGGTGGCCTCACAAACACTTGGCTGGTGGCAGAGCAGGGCCGAATTATGATATCGAAATGATATTTAAAGGTTACCAAAGGCCAGGCCAGTTCACGGTGATAACAGTGTCACTGCCATTGTCTTTAAGAGACCCTCCACCACTGTTATCCCCTGCCCCCAGCCAGTACTGCTGCTTCCTAGTAGGTGTTTGGCGCATTTAGACTGGTTTCTCAGCAAATACCTGTCTTCTATGGGACTTCTGCCATCAGCTTCACAGGAGAACACAATCCCACCCCCACGAAAAGGTAGTGCTCAGCTGAACCCAGAGAAGCACAGAATCTCCATCATATTTCATCCAATGCTGGCACCTTTAGATTCATCTGGTGCCCTGGCACTCCTATACCCAAGTACAAAATGCTGCATATCAAGGAGTACTTTGAAATGGTTTTAAGTGACAAGCAAACAATGAATGAAACATTTCCCACTTATACTTTCTGTACAAGTATTTCATCCAAATTTTAAAAAGTCTTATTTGAAGCAGCCATGGAAGTGTTGTTTTATTTCCTGCTGCAACTATTAACCTGCCCATCTCCAGGTTGCAAGATTTCTGAGATGGAGCTGATTGAAAAGTAGTGGCAGTGAAACCAAACCATTTTCATGAAAGAACTTGTGTAATGTGATATTTCTGTAAATGTATCATATGTTGAACATAGGCAGTCATGAAAGCTCATCATTTATTGGAGCTGCCATAAACTTACTGGAGTGTTAACATTCACAAAGAGAAGTATGTTAAAATGAATCATATGAAGATCCTACCTTTGAAACTGATCTGGGAGATAGAGTTATGCAAGTGGAGCATGGTATCACTTTCCTTGAAAAGATACAGCATTTGGAGAGTCCTGTTTAAGAGCTGGCTTACACTTACCACTAATTCAAAAGTCTTCAATAGGTAGTCGTTAGATTCCATACCTTATCTGCCTTCTCAGATGCAAAAGCTCATTTGGCTTAGTGCTTAATGTGCTTATCTTTACTGAGTAAAAAATTATGAGACTTAATGTTTAGATCATGATGATCTCATCATAGAAGCACTTTGTTATCAATATATACCTGTTTGGTATTGGCGATAATTTAGGCTGTCTTTTTGGTGAATGGGAAGCAAGTGTAAAAGAGATGCTGAGAGCCTACTTACTCTAGATAGGGTACTTAATCATTTTTAAAGTGGGAATCTGATCCACTGTTTGGTTTCCCCTCAAGAACAGGCTTCACTTGCTAAATTTCTGTGTGTCTGGCTGTTTGGAGACACAGAAAGAGGTCTTTTTAAAAATGCCAAGCCTATGCTTCAGTAATATGTGTCATGATCTTATGACATAGCATAATCAGTCCCTACTCAGTCGCCCTTTTCTGCCACTCTTCTATGTTTTTAAATATAAGTGGACCGTGAGAAGATTTCATGGCAGAAACGTGATATAAAAAATCAGGGAAAAAACAACCAGGTACTTAAAACTGGATGTAATTGAGCTCCTATCCCATAAAGTTAATTAAAAACAGATCCTCTCTTCTGTAGGAAGATCCAAATGACTATGAGAACTCCTCCAAGGGAATGAGATAGGTCTAGCTGAACTTGCATGGATTAGCAAAAGCATGTATGAAAATGTATGAAAATGTTACTTGAAAAAATTTATACATTCCTTTATCATATCTTTTCACCATTCAAGTTTCCTTACCCCTAAACCTTGGGACATGCTCCCTGTAATATATCAATCACATTTTAAAAAAAATTGTTTGAAGGCAACACAAATAGAAATACATGAGAGATACACTCCCAAGAAGAGCAATTGGCTAATGGTCATTAGTACATGATTATCTGTATCCACAGCAGGATAGAGTAATGGAAAGCAAAACATAAGGATGGGTGAAAAATGGTAGATTTTATTAGCAGTCACACACACTATCCTGTTAGTCTGCCTTGCAAATGGAAGAACAGTGGGTACCAGGATCACGGAAACCCCCTTTAAAGTATGTGTGGAAGGAAAAGATAGAACTATTCTAATCTAACTGTCCATTTCAATCAGTTTGACCATGAGTATGGCATGATCAATTTTGAAGTAGTGCTTGCTGAATTGCTCACACAGAAATCCCCTCTTTGTGACAGCAGCAAAATAAAGTAGCCTTTGCAAGGCTCACCATATGCTCCTTTCCTCTTGCTCACCTTTATTGTGTTATTTGAAAGTGACTAGATAATTGTATACCATAAGGCCAAGTTGCAACTGATTAGTGAATGACTGCCAGCCATTTAGGCAATCAAAGTGCAAATAAGATCTTCATTCTTTTTCCAGAATAGGATTCCTCCACTGTTCAACACACTACTCACTGCCATTGCTCCAATGCCAAAGGTTTTTGTGGTTGCCCCCACAACAAATCTGCTGCTTCACTTTCTCAATTATCTGCTTGTTGAGAATTCAGGAAATGGAAACTCTATCCCTGGCCTCTGTTTCTGTTGGTACATGCTTAGTCAAAGAGGCAAAGTTCCTGTCCTGGCACGCTGATTTTGAAACTTGCCTCTTCATCTCCCATCAGCCATATCATGACCTTGGTGAAAGTAATGGGACTGACTGAGAGCCATCCAGATTCTGGTTTTATTTATTTGTTTGTTTGTTTGTTCGTTTGTTTATTCATACATAAATACATACATGTATTTAAATATTTCTACACTGCCCTCTGTCAGGAGATCTCAAGGTAGAATAAAATGGATGAAATAATTCCAAAATGATCTAATAGAATTCATTATAAATTAGGCTTAGTTTACAAAGAAAAATGCATAGCACAAACCAAGCCTTCTGTGAGGAATATACTTTTACCAATGAACTTCTGGGTCCCCAACAGAGTCAGAATTTAGCCTGTAGGCAGCTGTCACAATCTAATGGACCATGCTTCCCATTCCTCCCATGTTCTTTCCCTTCTTCCTTTCTTATCAGGATAAATAATCCACTGAATATTTCTGAATATACATGGCTTGACATGATGTAGCAATGTGGCAACTTCTCTTCCTCCATGGTATGTGAAGTAGCTTTCTGTCACACAAAGATTTGGATATTGACTGCAGTTGGAAGAATTGTGTTCACACTAGAGTAGTGGCTTCTGCTGCTGCTGCTGCTTCCTCCTCCTCCTCCTCTTTTTTTTTTTTAATTTTCTAGACAGTAGGTGTCTATGTTCAACCCAGAACTGCACTGTAAACTATTTTAGAAACTCACATTCGAATAAGAGGGCACAGTAGACCACTGGCATTTTCAGTGTAGCATTTAATTCAACTTAATGGTAATAATTACACCACACTATTCTTCATTTTACATGTGTTTTGCTCCTTTGTCTTGTCACACTACATTTGTAAAATGTACAGATTTACATTTCACTCTTAATACTTGAAGTGATTACATTTCTGGAAACTGAATTATTTTTTTTCCAGTCATTGACTCCTGGTTATCTAAAATGAACGTTCAGATATACTGAGGACAGCCTGCATTTTAGAAACCATTCATTAGCAAAAGTGTCTACAGGTTAAGAGTAGATAATGAGTGGGTGTGTTCCTTTCTAAAGCCATGGTAGTTACAGCATGGCAGGTAAAGTACAAAGATTAACAGACAGCAAAGTCCCAGGCCAAAATTTTAAGTGCTAAATTCAGAGAAACACTCAGAGCTTAATAGCATTTACCAAATGGCAATGACAATGATGATGATAAATGACATCATTTCACTCATGAATTTGAAAAATTAAATAGTATGAAGTTTGGATCTTGAAACACTGACAATTTTGAAAGACTAAATAAATATCCAAGTAATAAAATAAACAATACTCTGTCAGCAGTCCTTTAAATTATATAAATCTATATATATTTAAATACAATCAATGTTTTATCCTTTGTACATTAGAGGGGAAAAAACACACACACAACATATGCTAGGACCCTCCCGGAAAGCTAATCCTCAAGATTAGGAGGTTTCTAGAGAAAGTGCCTTGGAAGTATCATTAAGCATTGCGGCTGAACTGTTCAGTGTCTGGATCCATGCTGCCATTGCATACCAAATTCTGTGGGCTATCACCCATGAGTGAATTCCACTTTCATCTAAAAGTATTTCTTTGTCCTTTGCCCTGGTCCTGCCTCACTCCATACAATGGGCACATAAAATACAATGGAAGCCTTACTTTTTTCAATGGGATCTCTATGACTGAAGAAGTTTAACTTTTCCCCTGAAATCAGTGGCTTAAAAATGTTTCACTCTGACTGGATCATGCCCTGGCTTTCAGCAAAATGATCCACAAATGATACATTCCACTCAGTATACTAGCTCAGCTATTACCTTCAATACCTTCAATACATATTACCTTCAGCTATTACATTTATTCCCTGTACCTCTCAATTCACTCTGGCTGGATCTGTCAGGAAACACTACCGTTCTTGTTTCCTGGTGAATGCTCTCATATTAAGTCATTTAACTCCAAGAGTAAATCATCTTGTTCATTTAACTTTGGAGCTAAAGCTGCAGAGCCTTGATATTCTGACAGAAAATCAGTTGCAACAGTATGCTTTCACAGGTTTCCGAATACCATCATCTGCATTTAGTTTTTGATTGAAATAATTGCTTGTTATTTAACAGTCCCTTAAGCTCCAAAATGGAAATATTGGCTTACTGTTACCAGTGATGATTTCTCAAACCTTTTCAAGAGATGCACAATTTTCTGATCTACCTTTTTACAGAAGGCAAACCAAGGCCAGAATTCTGTGCAATTTACTTTGCATGCTTGCATGACTCTACTTTCCAAATTGTTCAATTGATGTTTGGGTGCAACATCAGTAAAGGATGTATTCTTGTTCAAAGAGAGGAACAATGCAATATGTTTTTGCCTGTATTTTGGCCTTATATTCATGGAATCATAGAATCATAGAAATGTAGAGTTGGAAGAGACCACACGGGCCATCCAGTCCAACCCTCTGCCATGCAAGAACACCCTCAAAGCACTCCGGGCAGATGGCCATCCAGTCTCTGCTTAAAAACCTCCAAGGAAGGAGACTCCACTACACTCCGAGGCAGCATGTTCCACTGCCGGACAGCCCTGACCATCAGGAAGTTCTTCCTGAGGTTCAGGTGGAATCTCCTTTCCTGCAGCTTGAATCCATTGCTCCTTGTCCTGGTCTCTGGAGCAGCAGAAAACAAGCCCTCTCCTTCCTCTACATGGCATCCCTTCAAATATTTAAACATGGCTATCATGTCCCCTCTTAACCTTCTCTTCTGCAGACTAAACATACCCAGCTCTCTAAGTCTATCCTCATAGGGCATGGCTTCCAGGCCTCTCACCATTTTGGTTGCCCTTCTCTGGACTTGCTCCAGCTTGACCATGTCCTTCTTGAATTGGGGTGCCCAGAACTGGACACAGTATTCAAGATGAGGTCTAACCAAAGCAGAGTAGAGTGGTACCAGTACCTCCCTCGATCTAGACACCATACTCCTGTTGATGCAGCCAAGAATTGCATTGGCTTTCTTGGCTGCCGCATCATACTGCCGGCTCATGTTCAGCTTGTGGTCTATGACGACTCCTAGATCCCTTTCACATGTACTGCTATCCAGCCACGTGTACCCCATCCTATATTTCTGTATTCCACTTTTTCTAACTAAGTGTAGAAATTCTGAGAAGACGGTACTATATCATAGTTTGGATGATGATGAATTTTATTTATGCCCCACCTTTCCCCAAAACTGGTATTCAAGATGGCTTACAAATTAGAATGAGCTCAATATAGTGAAAAGCATACAAAAGATAAACATTGAAGTAGAATTAAATCTACTATATAAAAGTCAAAGTTTGTCTGTTTGTGAGTTTGTCTGTTTGTCTGCGTCAGGCAGACAAAGACCTCATATGATTGGCTGTGTGAGGTGAGAAGATTTTATATGATTGGCTGTCTGTGAAGATTCCATGGAATCCTGGGGTTGGCAGTTCAGGGAGGGGCCTTTAGAATTCTCAGCCAAGAGCTCTTGGGCCTCAGGCTGGTTGCTATGGAGATGAGGCCTACCATCGAAAAGGATACCAGAAAACATTTGGGAGGCATATGTGAGAAAAATTAAAGTGACATACACAACACAGTTATAAGGTCTTCTCCCCTCATGCAGTAGATTGTATGGATTCCATATGTAAGGAATCTTAAAGCTGAAATTTAAAACAAAAAATGCTTCCAGAAAAATGTAAAGCCATTGCACAAATTAAACAGAAAGAAAGGAAAAAGCCAGTACATCAGCATCAGCAGAGAACACAGATTGGAATGGGGACTATGGAGAAAAGTTACAGGAGCCAGTTGCTATGGATAAATGCCTAGCAGCAAGAAGGAGGACAGTGTATTCCCACAGGAACCCAACCTCTATATGTTACCAACTACACATACAGATTGGATTGGGGAATATGGGGATAAGTTACAGGTACTGGAATATGCCAGTTGCTATGGAGATGAGACCCAGCAGCAAGGAGGAGGACAGTGTATTCCCTCAGGAACCCAACCTCTGTATGTTAATAACTCTGAATACAGATTTAATTGAGGAATATGGGGAAAAGTTTCAGGTACTGGAATAGGCCGGTTGATATGAAGATGAGGCCTAGCAGCAACAAGGAGAACATTGTATTCCCTCAGAAACCAAAACTGTGTATGTAAATAACTCTGAATTCAGATTGCATTGGGAAATATGGGGAAAAGTTACAGGTACTGAAGAAAACAGTTTGGTGAGTTCTTAAGAGGAAAATAAAATCCCAGGCAACACTGGGTAAATAAGCCAGTTATTAATAAAAATAAAACAATTTAAAGCACACAACTGAAACTTTTAAAAAACATTTTTCAAAACAGCATAATACAAACAGTACAGTACCCTTTTAAAATCCCTTTCCTTCAAAACCTTCCATTCTAAAAGCGTTTTAGAATTTTTTTTAAAAAAAATGTATTTGCTTGTTGATGGAATGACAAGAAGGAGGGAGCCATTCTAGCTTCCTAAGGAGTTCCAGAGCCTAAGGGGCAACCACTAAAAAAGCCTTCCTTGATGTCTCCACCCACCATACCTGGCAGAGGTAGGACTGCAAGAAAAAACTTCTGAGTATTTTGAGCACCAGATTGTCAAGGCATTCAGTGTGTGTGTGGACAAGTTTTTCTAAGTGGACCACAGGAATTAGGTGATGTGGCCTTGAGTGCAGCCGCAAAGAATGTTTTGGCTAGCCAGCCTCGGAAGGTCTTGCCTCGTCACTAAGCACCAACATGAGAAGGTTGCATGCCCTAAATGTAATTGGGTCACCCTATAGGGTCTGGAGGGTAGTTACGCCCTTAAAAAGTCTTAGATATGGCACTACAAGTCACCATATAGGTCTATTCCTGGTGGTCCTGCTGCTGTAAGGGCAAATTTATGGAATGTATCCAGATATGCTGCCGGTCTGTTTTTCCATGCTGATTTATGTTCCTGTCTTGTTTATTGCTTCTTGGTAGGCTGCCAGAAGCCCTAACTTTAATCTCAGTGTGCTTTGCTAAATAAATAGCCCTGAGTCTTATCTCTTTGAGTCTATGGAAACTTTTTTAGCCTGCCTGGAGCTGCTTGGTTGCAGCTCGATGTTGCTGCTCTGTCAGCACTATGCACATGCTCTGAGGAACTACCTCATGCTACCCTGACACAGATGGCTCATAAAGGGGCATATGGTACGTCAGTCTGGACCCAAGATACGTACGATCTTATAGGTCACAACCAGCATTTTGAATGGAAAGACTAGAATCAGAAAGAGACCAGCAGTGAGTGAAGCTGTTGTAGGGTCACTGTAACTAGCCCAAGTAATTGGCTGTAGCTGTTTGTACCAACTGAAATTGACAGTTTTCTGAGGTAGTGTCACACAGAATGTGTTACAGTAATCCAAATGAGATGTAACTAAGGTACAGATCCTGATGTCTAGATCAGGTGTCTCCTAATGAATATCTATATGTGTGAATAAGTGTTGCATGAATGTTATGGACGAGATTTTGTTTTTTCATTTGTTGATAATTCTGCAAAATTCTCATAATAAATTCAGTGGAAAAAATTCCAGATATAAATAATTCAAAGCTGGGAGAAAGAGAAAGTAATGGAGTCACACATCAATGCATTGAGTAGTTAGCTTCAAAATGTCTAGCTCTGAATGTTTGTGAACCCTTGCTTGTGGGGCTGAATTAGGGTTTTTCACTATGGCCATTTCTGCACTAGGCTGTTATAGCGCTATGATCCCACTTTCAACATCCTATGGAATGCTGGGGTTTGCAGCTTCGGGAGGGGCCAGCTGGTCCCTCCTGAAACTGCAAACCCCAGCATTCCATAGGATGTTGAAAGTGGAATCATAGCACTATAACAGCCTAGTGCAGAAATGGCTTATATCTCTTATTCCCCAGAAGACACCAACGGCATCTGATGGTTCATCTTTGAGGGCTAAGAATTGCAAATGTTGAAGGAGCTGTCCATGGTTCTGAAGTCAATGACCAAACCAAGTCCTGCACTTTGGGCAGCTCCTTTAATATCTACATTAAGTTTAGAGCCCTCACCAATATCAGAGCTACCAACACCACTGATAGATATCACATCTTTTCCAGCTGGGTGGCAAGTAAATACAACATGGTCTTACTCATACCAAAAATACCTCTACCTACTGAATGTGGCAAATGGCAAAAAAAATTCATGTGATCTCTTTTTGAAAAGAACTTACCAAAATATTTGAAATGTCTTTATGACTTTGAAAGAATTGGAAATGTGAAACCCTGACATGTGGCAGGAAATGAAATTCAGATTTATTCAACACCTTCTGATGACCTGTTTGGTCTATATACGCACAGCCCTGTTCAAAATTTAGCTACAGCTTTAGTCTCTCTATTCAGGATGTTTGTCAGAATCTGAATTTCTCTACAACCTGACAAAAAGTCGATTGGTAGGCTTACCAATTGTTTAACCAAATTCTTGTACCTATGAATGCTAGGACTAGTTGTCATTGTGTGTCTTCAAGTAATTTCTGACTTATGGTGGCCCTACAGCAAACCTATCATGGAGTTTTCTTGGCAAGATTTGTTCAGGGCAGGTTTGCCTTTGCCTTTCTCTGAGGCTAGGAGAATGTAACTTGCACAGGGTCACCCAGTGGTTTCCACGACTGAGCAGGTATATGAATCCTGTTCGTCAGAGCTGTAGCCCAGTGCTTAACTACTACAACACTAAACCACTAATACCATTCTTAAAAATCAAGGTAAAGTGCCTGTCAGTTTTTTAAAATTAACCCACTGAGGCCATTTCCGCATGTCGACGCTCTTCCGCGTTGTCTTGCTGCAGTCCTAGGTCCAGAAGGGAGCGCATCAGCAATGCTCCTCTCTGCACCTGCTCGGTCCATGTGGAAGAGAACACAATGGCACCATGTCTTCCTTCCACAGCACAGCCGGGCTTTTTCCATTGCTGCTCTATGGAAGGAGGCATCGCCAATGCACTTCCACAGTTTCTGCATGGCCAGAAGTGATAGGAGCGCTGCACAATCACAGACGCAAAACGGATTTTTTCTGTTTTGTGAAAACTGCACGAGCACGACGCTCTGCGACAGGATGGCATCGGGATGGTGACAACATCATGTGAAAGTGTGACCTGCCGACCGCTGCCATCCTGTGGCAGAATTTAGACAGCAACGTTGTTCGGAAAGGGCCTAAGTCAAAGAGCTAGGCAGAAAGGAAAAGAATCTTCCAGATCAAATTTTCTTGCAGAAACATGGATTTGTTCCGATGTTGCTAAGTTCTGGATTTTAAAAAGTGTAACAGTTTTAAGGGAAAAAAACAACAACAGAAAGTTGAAAAAAGTGTTCCCATTTTGAAGTACATTCAACAGAAGAGACAAAGCTGTCTAGCTTCAATTGATTTGGGAAGTTAGATAGTTAATATGAAATTCAAAACAGCTGGAAAGGTATGGTTTCATTTCCCTCAAAGCCAAA
Organism: Iguana delicatissima; assembly: GCA_948472985.1. NCBI lineage: Eukaryota > Metazoa > Chordata > Lepidosauria > Squamata > Iguanidae > Iguana > Iguana delicatissima. The sequence goes on along the minus strand of CAOKZL010002658.1, from coordinate 66,470 downwards.
TTTTGACAATCATATCTTGATTTTGCACTCTGGGATTGTGCCATGTTTGTGATTTGGTTGAAATATCACTGCAGCTGTAAACCACAACCTTAAAAGTAAGTGGAATCCTATGACTCAACTGTCAGCATTCCTGTTCCAGAATTTATGCTTATGAAACATGAATGGAATCCTATTAATATGAGTTTATCTTTGGTGTAAGTTCATGGCTTCCACTGTGGACGGCTACCAGGTGTATTCAGAATTCCAAGAACTTCATTAAGGTGAGCTTAATTAACATAATTAGGCCTTTAGGAAAAGCAATATTCCAGAAAAAATAACCAACAAATTATAAATGGAAGCCTTCAGCTTATGTAAATATTAGTAACTGCACTTTGAAAGCTTACAAGTATAAGATCAAAGGAGATTTATACCACATTGCTTTGTATTTCTATGTTTACTATGGCTTTTTATTTAACACTTTCCTTTCAGTGCTATTATTTATATTTACTATTTATTTAAAACATACAAATAATCAGGGGTTATTTTTTGGGGCTGAGCATGAAGCCTGTCTGGAAGCAGCAAAAAGGTTCTGCTTACTGTACCATGGTCTAGCAAGGCTTATTGATTTGCAGTGCAAAAGAGGGATCGTGGTTCCCACCGTGTGGAATGTTCTCCTCATTGAGGACTACCTAAGTTCCATTTTATCTATCGTATATTTCTTTAACCCCTAGTTTTTATGCTGTCCCTCCCATGGGCCTCCCTTCACTGCATTTCATCAAGTATGATAGACTGGCTCTAAACAAGCTTGCCCTGCTTCTCTCCTCTTGACCACATATCCCTTGTGGTTTAAAGCTCTGCATGAGGAGCAATGCATTGCCTATGCTTCACATGGGACTGCTGCATAACCCAATACAGGCCATTTCTGCACTAGCCTGTTATAGCGGCCCCTCCCGAAACTGCAAACCCCAGGATTCCAGAGGATGTTGAAAGTGGAATCATCGCGCTATAACAGGCTAGTGCGGAAATGGCCCCAAAATCCAGCCTGCCTCCACAATGTGCACAGTTGAATTGCACACACAAGTCCTTCCTACAACTTAAACTGAACTTGGACAGTTTTTATCTACAAAAACCTTCAACTACTTTTGTGGGGAGCATATGCATACATAAGATATCAACAGGATTTCAAGCAGAGTTATCCTTTTGTCAGATGAAATGAATTGGCAACTCCAAGAAAGCTATGTGAAACTGCCTCATATATATCACCATGGCAGGCAGCTCTGTACCATTGCCACCAAAAGAGTGCTAGTAATTTCATAGACACCAACCACACAATGAAGTCAATTTGAACAAACTCCTATGCAAAAAAAATGGATTGCCCGCCATTTGTGGAAACAGGTTCAACTAACCCTCACCACATCATGTTGTCTTGGTTAAAAAGTTGCCTATTATCCCATTTGATACTTAGAGATAAAAATTATTCAAAAGGAACATACCAATGTCTCTGGAAGAGTTCACACTTGAAATATCAAGGAATGACTTCCGTGTGTGATGTGGCCAACTTAGATAAGAGACTGTAGAAAAAGTATTCATACCACTAAGCTCTTCCTCTTATAGGAAAAGCAGCATAACTAGATAATAAATAAATAGATAAACAAATAAAGTTCTACAATGACAAAAAATCCACTATGGAAATAAATTTGACAATATTGTTTCATGTGTGTTCACATACGTATGTAAGTAGTCCCTACCTCTGTTACCACTAAGAGCACACATTTTTATTTCATATTTTTCTTGTCTAGTCTTGTAGATTGTTGCTGTGTCTATGTTGCTGTGTCTATGTACATTGCTTTTATACAATGTATGTCATTCTTGTTAATTGTTGAAAAATTAACCTGAAATAAGCTCTGAAAGATTTCAGAAACTCCGTGCTTCTTGGGCCTGTATCAGTTTCCTGGGGAAAGGGCTTGATTCCAAAAGAAATGGTAATAATAATTTAAAAATATATCTTGCTTTTACCACCCTCAAAGTAAAAGCAAAGACTTGTCTATACTCATTTGTTGTCTTTTTAAAAACATTGGAATGATTCATCAAATTCTTTCTTTGAGACTATTTGGTTTCTTCTTTTAGCAATCAATGTACCATGATCCTAGAAGAAAAGGAGGCTAATGTCTTCTGCTATTCTGTTTAGTGCATAGCTACTATGGAAATGGACTCAACTACCTGGACAAATGTTTGATTGCAATTACTGTATTTGCTGGCATATAAGACACACTTTTTTTCTTAAAAAATACCCTTTGAAAATGGGATGCATCTTATACACCAGCAAATACGGCAACACTAAAAACATAGGGAATGAACCGGGAGTCAAAGTTCTCCTTGCCCAAGCAAACAGTAAGGGAAAGGATAGTGGAATCCAGGTGAAGCATTCCTTATCTTCTCCTCCTAATACGCTGGCAAATATGGTATATGCCTAAAGCCAATAGGCAATCATATTGACTGCAGCTCCACTGAACGTGAGGTACATAATTGTTGACTCATCATTCAGCAATTGATTCAATGGCCTATTCTCTAATTGCCCAGGGTGGCAGGGATACCCCCAGTTTATCTTTTGTTGTTCCTCTTCTTAGCTGCTTTTAAAATGTCCCATTTTTTGTCTCCACTTTCCACTTTCCCCCTTTATCCATGGCTTACTTTAAGTGTTGCAAACTGAGTTCAAAATGCAAAGGTAGTTTGCACTCAATTCAGCAGGGAAGAAGGACAGGAGGGGCCGAGTCTCTATCCAGCAGAAACAGGCAAAAGCAAACTTCTGCAGTCTGTCCTGGGATTCAAAAAGAACATCCTATGCTATGTGAGTCCAGATTGCTTTCTGAGGCAAGCAGAAGGATTGAATACACCATGTAAAAATCAAAGGGAAGGGGAGATACTTGCCCGTTAAGAGGGACTTTTCTTGAGGCAATGCATTTTGAATTACAACACGCCAGAACAGGGAACAAGGTAATCTCTTTTCTGCAGACATGCAGACATTTGATCTCTTTGATTTTCCTAAAATAGGATCCTCGTTGAAGGAGCAGCGCTCCTGATTTAATTTTTTCCCTCTTCTTTTCAGTTCTAATTTTTGTTTTTAAGATTTGCATAAAACTTATTTTTTTAGGCTTAGTCTTACTGGTTTTCTTTACTCCACTCCTTTCCTTTGGATTCATTAATCTTATGCAAGTGCCAGGGCTGCACATTGCCACAGGAATGAAATTATGTAGAAGTGAAACATTTGGAGAGGTTTTTATTTTGAGAGATGAGCAATGAGCCATTTACATTAACTATGAAATCATACACTGAATATGTTCAGCAAGACTTACTCTTAGGGAATTTACAGGATTGTAATCTGAGACCTTCTGATTGGAATGCTTGTATTGCTTTATGAAAATTGTCCCCCCACACCCAGTGAAAACTAATGATTTCCTGGATGTGTATTATTTTTCTTCACTGCTTCCATTTTCATTTTAAGAACAACCATGTGAACTAGGTTAGGCTGAGAAGCTGTAATTAGCTCAAGGTGACAATATGAGTGGTATGTTATGGAAAAGCTGGAATTTGACTTGATTTGATCTATAATGTACATTGGTAGAGGGGATGAGTATGAACACAGCATCCATACAGTAGATCTGAGACAAAGCTGTAATTTTTAGCAGGTCTGATAAAGGCATGTGATTTTAAAGTGAAGTATGATCTAAAGTAACATCTATTGTTAATCATGTTGAGTGCATGCAGACATGTATGTCAAATATTAAATTTATTGATCTGTGTTTTTTCCCCCAGTTTTCAACTCAGTACATAAAATTGATGATTTCTTTGGTTAAAATAGTAGTTTTGTGTGTTCATTCTTTTTAATAGCTTTCACCCTCTTGTTGCCTGACCCATTCGCATAGGGATGGGGGACCGTGGGGGGCAGTGCACCTTGGGGGGCATTTTGGGGGGGCACTGCCACTCCTTGCCTGCCTCCCTGTGCACCATAGCCCAGCCCCTACATGGCGTAGCCACACCCACACCTGTCATAGCCACCCCCACATGCACCATAGTCGTGCCCATGCATGCCAAAACCCCACCCCCACCCCTCTGCTCCCACCCCTACCCCATTCATGCCAAGCTACACCACTGGCCTGACCACACTCTGATATTGCTCAGTGACACATGCCCCAGTTTTCACCTGCAAAATATTGGAAATTATGCATTGGGTCTACTCTGACTGGGACTAATAATTGCATCTAGGCCACAGTTCTTAAAAGTCATAGGAAAGTTCATATCATAGAATCATAGAAATCATAGAATCTTATGGCTGGAAGAATCACAAAAACCATCTGATCTTTGTGCTATGTACATTCCTGCCACGCAGGAATATACAACTAAAGCACACCCCAGAGATACCCATCCAACCTCTGTTTAAGACCTCCAAAGATGGAAAACCTACCACTTCCAAGGTAATCCTTTGCACTAAGATCTCTTACAGGTTTTTTTTAAAAAAAAATGCTTCCTGATCTTTAGGTAGAAATCTCTTTCTTTCTAATTTGAATCCACTGCTTCATGTTCTGCCTGCAGAAGCAGAGAACAAGCTGCCCCCATCTTCCACATGACATCCCTTCAGATATGTAAAGGTAGCTGTCATGTTCCTTTTCAGTTTCACCTTCTCCAAGCTAAACATATCCATTTCCTTAAATAATTTCTTATAAGGTTTGGTTTCCATTTTGGTTGCCCTTCTTGCGATATGTTTCAGCTTGTCAATATCATTCTTTAACTGTGAGATCTGACCAAAGCAGAATAAAGTGACACTAAGGCTTCCCTCAGTCTGAATAATATAGTCCTGCTGATACACCCCAGAACTGTACTGGCTTTTTGGGGGGGCTGCTGCATCACAGTATTGACTCATATTTCATTTGTAACCTACTAAAACTCCTAGATCCTTTTCACTTTTACTGCTTTCAAGCCAAATGTCACCTGCCCTATATTTGTGCATTTCATTTCTCCTTCTTAGATATAGTATCTTACATTTATCTTTTTAAAATTCATTTTGTTAGGCCCAGCTTTTCAATGTGTCAGGGTCATCTTAAATTCTGATCCTATCTGATGAGCATGCCTTCTGTTCCATCATCTAAGTCATTTATAAAGATATGAAACAATAATGGGCCTAGGACAGAACTCTAAGGCACCTCAGTAGTCACTTCTGTCCAGGATGAAGATCAACCATTGGTGACTACTCTCTTGGTTCAGCTTCTCATCCAATTAGACATTTACCTAACCGTAACACTATCGAGCCCACAGTTCACCAATTTGCCTGCAACAGTATCATGATGGACCTTGTCAAAAGCCCCACTGAAATGAAGATATACTACATGTACTCCCCTGAAAAACCCTGTCTGTACTGAAAAGAACTGCTAACATTATAGCTTCCCAGATAAAGATTTTTAAAAAGACAAAGCCACCTGGAACTCTCCAATTTTTTCTGGGGTATTTTTGTTTTGACTGGTTTTCACCCAAAAAGCACACTAAAATTTTGCAAAAGTGCACAAAATGCCTTTCCATACCCCAGCCCCCCAAACTCCTGCCACGTCTCTATTTTCATCCATATCCTGGGTGTAGTGGCAGTTATAGGCTGGGATGGCCTTCTGACACTGTGGGAATTGCCCCTTCCCTTATTGTGGGCCTGCAAGTCATTTCCAACCTATGGTGACCCTAAGGTGAACCTATCATGGGGTTTTCTCAGTGAGATTGGGGTGTGGGTTGCCTTTGTCTCCCTCAGAGAATAAGAGCACATGAGCTACCTAGGATCACTCAGTGGGTTTCCATGGCCAAGCGGGGATTGGAATCCTGGGCCCCTTTTGCATGCATCTTCAAACATGAAATGGCCATGGGAATGATGCGGAATCACAAAGACGGTTCCGCATGGCGTTCTCGTGATTATGCAATGCTTCCATAGTGATCCTGTGGCAATCGTGGATTATATCATTTTCAGCTCTTTGCCAAAAATGACCCGCAAATGCACATTCCTCCTGCATCCTTCCTGCATTTACCTGGCATGCAGAGCCTCAGGAAGCACGATAGCCACGCTTCCCCCCACAGTGCAGCCTGGGAAAGTACTCGGCTGCGCTGTGGAAGGAAGGGGCAGAGCTATTGTGCTTCCTTCTGTCCAGCATGGAGCTGGAAGAGGCTTATTGTGCAATCCCCTGTGAAAAAGGCAAGGTGCAAAAAGGGCCCTGGTCTTCAGAGTTCTAGTCCAATGCTCAAACCACTAAAATATACTGGCTCTATCATGGTTCCATATAGAGCAGTCAAACATTTTCAATGTTTTCAATTTATATATGACACAGGTTTGCAGGCAGAAAACGATATTCTTATTGGGGTCCCCTCACAGATCTTTTTCTGATAATGTTGCCTAGATCAGATTTTCCTAGATGGTTCATTATGTTGAAACTAAAGGTTGGAAACATTACTTTTTTAACCTGCAAGACCAAGAATCCCCCAAAGAGTGTGACCAGTAGCCATGCTGCCTGGGGGGTGGCATTCTAGGAAATGAAGTGAAAAAAGGTAATATTCAAGGTTACTGCTTCATGTTATTGCTACACATCTGTAGCCATGGAAAGCCTTTGAAATGAAGCCACACAGTACTATATACTGGAAAAAGCCCATGGCATCCTTCTGGCTTACTGACTATTACAATACACTGCAGATCTCTAATTTGCTCTTACTTAGGTTTTCTATCATGTATCCTGTTGTATCATAGATTTAACAGCTCAGCCTGGCTTTGCACCAACAGAATGCCTTGAGGATGAGGTGTCAATAACTATAATCCTCTAAGCAAACAGCCCCATTTGCTCCAGTGAAAGATATCTTTCTTTTTTTAACCTTTCCCTTTGTGTTGCTTCACAATCTTGTCTCACTCCCTTCTATTTACATTAATGGTATAAAATCAATTTATATTTTTACAGCTTACATATTTTGGCAGGCTTTTCCAATGATCATCCTTTTTTATTATTTTTCCTCAACATAGTGGATTTCGATTTTTTAAAAAAATTCTCTTGTTCCTAAATAAATTTGGATACAGTGAAAAGCTTGGAAAAGTTACCTTGGGGGGCCAAAATATTTCTAAATAGGTAATCCCCAAATTGTGGCAGCAACTCTACCAAGCTTTGGATAAGTGATTACTTGTACTATACCAGTGATAATTTCAAAGATATGTGCAAGATTTCCTTGAGTATGGAATAGCAATGATTATCACTTCTTCCTGACCTGTACCCTTAATTCTCTCACGTTAGATGTATTGCGCTTGATGTATATTTTGAATGGTGCTTTTGAGCAGAAAAAGAACTACTATACATTCTAAACAAAAACTGTATTTTTTTATCTGCTATATTAACACTATCCATTGATTCCCAGAAATCAATGCATTGTTCAGTACAATTATACTACAACAGCATTAGTTTGACAAACAGCAGCGCCTTTCCAAGTTGCTTCTTGTTCCTCTACTTCAAAAATTCTCTTTTCCCCTTTCCTTGCCCAAATCTAAACACCACAAATCAGTCCTTTCATCCTGTGTCCTCAAGTCAGGTGAGATATCTGCTACTGTCCTTACTGGATTTAGGGATATCTTTTTAAAAAAAAAGAAAAAAAAAGAATGAATTGATACCCCTCAAAGTCTAGAAGTCTACACAAGAGAAGGCACTTGGTATGCTTGGTGCAGGAAAAGATTGTGGTTCTTTAAAAAGACTGGTCACTTTTCCATTCTTGGTTTTTGTTTTGTTTTTTCTAAGAAACTGGCCAAGGCCTCAGATGAGAACATTATATTCTTTTCTAATTCCACTCTGAATCAGAAAAGGCCTTCAGGATGCTTATGGGTCAATAAAAATGAGACAAAAGAGTCATTCTCTTAGAGTTACAATCTAAGAAAGCATGGTATAAAAGTGGAGGGGGAGCAATCAAACAGGTACAATTTTTATGAGATTCATGTAATTACCAGATATCGTGCAATGGCAAAACTATAACGCTGTGAAACATTGCTAGTCTCCTTATCATGACCATCTAGTAGAATTACTGGGTGAACACATTCCTATTCATCAGAATTCATAGTCCAAACCAGGAAGCTGTCCTTTGTTAGGTAACAGTAGGTGGGCTCTAGTATTACAATTGCAAAAGAATGGGCATGTTTGTGCATGAGAGAGTGAAACAGACAATGGCTGGAATCCTGCCAGTAACATCTGCGGCATAGCATGCCCATGTATGAAAATCTATAGACAGATATGTGTGGATGGGTGTCTGTGTATGCATCGTTCAAGGAGCTATATAGTAGCTGGTTGCATTATACCTTCCCCACTTCACATGCCTACTGCAAAGGGGAGGCATGTACAGCCGTAGGCCTTTAGGGACTGGGAGAGGATGAAGGGAGCAGCAATTATCTCTATCTCTGATCCCCAGAATTCCTGCTCCCCAACTGTCACAAACCAGCCCCTGGCCACTAATTGAGTGAGGGATCTCACACCTCAGGAACTGGTAGCTGGAACTATGCAGGCAAAGCATTATGTTCCACCCTATGTAATGTAGAATCTCAATCAATGTGAATTTCCTGAAGCAAGTTTAATGTACAACACAGAGATGGTCAGAGGGTGGGGTTCTAAATGTGCTAATGCACATTTAATACATGCATATGAATGTTAGTATGCCTAAAGATCCATGCATTGAATATGTAGTCATTCCTTACATCTTGTCACCTGGAAATATTTAAGCACCATGTAGAAGCTGCCTGGATTCATTGGTACTGCATCTAGTCATTTTTCTTACTAAGAGAACACCCAGGCTTTAAAACAAAATGGGCAGCTGCATGTGACTATCCCTCCACAAGCCAGGAGAATATAATGCTACTCTCAGCATATCTAGAAGTCTGAGTGATTGGAAGGGATGTAACATCACTTTCATTTTCAAGTTTTGGGTCCATAGCTGTCTTTTTTTTTTTCTGGTTTGGAGGCATATGAGGATTGGAGAGACAGAAGGGGGACTCATATTTTTGTGGCTGTTTGGGTGTTTTGTACCAATTTCATTTTAAAAAGGTGGAAAAAAAAACAGAAATTGGGGGCACATTGTCTGCAAGCTGCACTTTTCACACTGTTATTTTAAGATCAAACTTTCTCTTCTTCCTCTACCTGCAATCACTCTGAGATTTTCTTTCTGACCTGGAACCTTGGAGAAGCACAGCAGTTACATGAAATTAATACAAGATATCTAGCTGTCTCACCCAACAGGAAGACCTCCATCACATTAGTGGATCTGATTAGATTGGTCCTGACTCATCTCTCCCCATGCCACCAGCTTAGCAGTATGGCTCCTGGGCAAGAGTTGAAAGTAGGCAAAGCACAATGGATCTGGCTCTGTCTTTGACTGCATTGAGGATGTTAAAAGAAACATGGGAAAGTCCTAAATTCATTCCCCAGATATTTGCAGAAGTCTTGGAAGTAACCCTGGATAGTCACTGCCAGCCAATCAATGTTCACAATATTGAACTAGATGGACCAATAGCTGGCTTGGTAAAAAGGCAAATTCCTATATTCTTGTTGTAAAATCAGAAGTTGTATGTTTTTAAAAGCATATCCATGAAGGTAGAAAGGATAACCAGATTCTAATCTATCAACTCTGGTGTCAGATAGATTGGCCAGATGCAAACAATAACAGGGCAATTTAGACTGTTGTGTGGAAGAAGGAATTTTAGCTATGAAAACATTGTCAAATAAGTTTATGACACTCTCATTAACAATCCAAAATTGTTGCATATTATGATCTCATACCCAGAACACCTGGTTCTTTCTGGCATACAAAGACAACAGCTAGTTTGGGAAGAAAAAAAGTCCTACTTGTCAGAAGTTAGGAATCTTCTATATGTGCATAAGCTTGTTCTGCACACTAGGGCTTTTTGAGGAATATATGTGTGCCATTCTCAGGGGTGATCAGAAATGGCTACATGTTGCTCTGTAGCTGGAACATTATCTCAGATTACCTGAGAATGTAAAGAGAAAGAAACTCCTCCAAATTGTAGGTTTCTTTTGTTTTTGTTTTGTTTTTGAAAGCTAGTCTCCATGTTCTGTGCCTTATTGCCTTAGATTCTATAGATTTGGCTTCCATATTAACTTAGAGATGAGAAACAGACGGTTTGAGGCTTAAATAATTGTCACTGCCTTCAGCCAAACCCTGGGGAATGATTCTCACCAACTGAAATAACCTTAAAGCTGCAACAGTTTTCCTAGCCTTAACAGGAAGCCAGGTCTCTGAAAGTCAACTCTCCTTGGCTTTCATTTTTTTTCCTTAAAAAATGGCATAATCTGTCATCAGAAACATATTTATGCTGCAATATTCATCAACTGCCAAGGATATTTTTTTTTATTCCTACTTTTGCTTCCTAGGTTCTACCTCATCTTAATTAACTCCACCTGGCTTGAGGCTTTCTCTTTCAACAAGCTGCATCAGTGCTATTGTACAAGCACAGCAGGAGAAAGCCACAGATCTAGAGAAATTAAATCACTCACCATAGAAACATCATGAACAATAGTATGAGAACACCGAACTAGCCAATCCCGTTTTGTCCTAAGAGAAGGGGGTGTGCGCACACACATATCACAATAAAGATAAGTGCCTTGCAGCCATAGCAGCAGTCATCCAGAGACAAAGAGAAGAAAAAAGAATCTTAAAGAAAGGTACCTCTTTTGGAAGTGTAATGCCCCAACCTGGAACCTTTCCAGTTCAGCCACTACTGGAAAAGGCAGAGTAAACAGTCACTAAATAAATAAATGAAGATTTTCTGCCTTGTTCTTCTTGCTACCTTTTGCGGTACTATGTGGAACTTGATTTCACAGAGAAAACTGAATTCCGACAGGAATGTTTTTGTCTTTAAATAGAAGGATCAAGGGGTTTTTTTTTCTTTTTTTTAGATGCATTCTTTTCTCTGTCTTCAGAAGTAGAAGCAGAGAAATTTGGAGCAGGAGAAGAAATGACTTGAAATGTATTCTGAGAGTAACATCCCTGAGATTTAAGTTCTTTTTAGAATAGACCCAGAAATGAGAAACATTTTAAAGCACAATACAACAAAATCCTTAAAAAAGCAAATGCTGTCAAAAGTTATACAGGAGAAAAAAGGGTATTTTTTCCTCCTTTATTTCTCCTGGATGATTCTTAACATCTTTGCCTGATGAAGAAGTCAATGAAGCTTTGAAAGACTGTGTGATACCTTTTCTTCATTTTGTTTGGCTGATAAAGGTATTTTGTGGATTTTGCTGTATGGCTACCCCTGAACATGTGTCTTACAGTCCTGAGTTTTTACTTACTTCCATGTTATATGGGCTGGAATCCATTAAGTCAGTTAGTGCCATACAATCATTACTGTTTTGTATTCATGATCCCCATGTATCCTCTAGTTTAGGGGATATACAAGGAATATGAAAGTTCTCCAATCTCACTTTACTGGGAAGCTGTCACTGCAAACAACAGTGGTCTGTTCCCCATCAATAGGGAGCTGACTAGTGCCCCATCATCCTCCACCAAGTGATCTACAGTGACAGAGGAATTGTAACAGGAACCTAGTCTCTTGCTGCTGCACCAGGAGGATGTGGTAGAGTCAGTTATCTGCTTTCCAATTGACAGGGGAACAATGTCAATCGCAGTGGCTGCTGCACAGTAAATAGACATGGGGGAGGTCAGGCCAGCAGTTACTGTAGCACTTTGGTGGCCCCACATCCATAATTAATTGAGTGAATCGTGGTCACAGTTGTTTACTAAGGCCATTTCTGCACTAGATTGTTATAGCACTATTATTCCACTTTCAACATCTTATGGAATCCTGGGGTTTGCAGTTTTGGGAGGGGCCAAGTGGCCCCTCCCGAAACTGCAAACCCCAGGATTCCATAGGATGTTGAAAGTGGAATATAGCGCTATAACAATCTAGTGTGGAAATGGCCTAAGTCAGGAAAAATGAACAAGAACCTCCTGGGTAACTGAGAAATAGGTTTGACTGCAGTATTGTAAGATCACCAATCCAACATCATAAAGTGTAGAAATGTATTATTTTCATATACTTGCCTTCATTGTGAATATAACAGAAATTCCATTTGATTTGGTATTTTCCTTCTGCCATATGCCCACAACAGTCTTTTTGATGCTTTATTCCTAAGCTTCTTTTGCACTTGACAGCAGCCCTGGGGTCATCAAACACTGATATCGAACAGTGTTTTTTTTTCGTTTTTGTTTTTTATTCAACAAATGCTAGCAAGTAAGCCCACAATGGGCAGAAAATCCCATTCCCCAGGTGTGACCCTATAACTCAGTTGAAGAGAAAGAAAACCTGATATAATGTTAATTAAGAAGTCCTGGATTCAAGGGTGTAGCGTGAATAACTGAGAACAGCCAATCCCAGCACAGAGAACTCTAGGAAGAGAGGGAGAGACTCCAGCGTGAAACAGAAGAATATTAGAAAAAAAAAATGAAAGGTTTGTTGATGAGAGGTGTGAATAGACTGTTATAGCAGTCAGTCTCTAAGAGTCTGAAGGGAATGTATGAGTTCTGGGTGTCTGCGTGGATTTAAGGAAAAAGGTCTGACATAACTTAATAACTTAATTGAACAGTGTTAATTGTTTGCAACTAAGAAATGAAACCTGAAATGATCATTCGGTCTGTTATGAAATAAAGTTAAACTATTCTGAAACAAGAGTGAGTCATACTTACCATTAAAGAAAGGCAGATCTAAGCCACACACTAATCCACAGTGAAGCGATTTTAAAAGAGGATCAGAAGGCAAGGTATCCGTGACAGGTTTACAAGGCTAGGAACTATGGGGCTAACCTTAGAAGAAAATTTCTGTCATACCCAGTCATATGACTTCCTGTTCCAAAATTGAGTGTAGTTCTAGACTTCTCCAAGATTCCATTTGGAGAAGAACACTGTCAAATGTTTACTGCTAGACGATAAGCTTTATTTCCAGCCTTTTCACTGGTGAGGCCTAGAATTCCCTACTAGCCAATGGTGGAATGGGTCCTCTGAACAATTAACTCTACTCAGACTCTGTCCAACTGGCAATTCAATTCAATTCCCAATAGATGGCTATATGAAAACCCTAGGCTGGGGTGCACCTTCCTGGTGTAGTGTGAAAGAAGATGGATTTCCAAGGTTTATATGGTACAGACACAAAAAAAGAAAAGATCAAAGTATACAAGCATGAGCCATCTTCCCCTGCTCTCAAATAGTTGTGGGAACTGTGTAAGCAGGTTAGTAATAGAGGAAAATTCATTTTGCCTAGCCTTTGTATCTTCTCTGAGCTTGAAAATGCAAAACTAATGTGAAAAGTATTAAACAAAATCGCTAATATAATTGGACACTTTTCATACCACCAGACAGTTAACCAGGGGACTAACAAGGACACCTAAACCCATCTGCCAGGTGGCAGAGGAGAGGCCCAACTTACTACACGTAAGGACAGATAACACTGAAGGTGCATCTTTCTTTGATGCATATCCATTGAATAAATGGAGTAAAGCAGAAACAAAAAGCCTTGGAACCTTGAGATGGCAGCCATATTTGAGGAACCCTGCAAGGAAACACCTATTAAAAAAAACCACAAAGCTTCAGAACTCTGTTACTTCCCTACATGTTAGAATTAAGAAATGTAGTCTTTAATTGTGGGTACAATACTGTTCCGTGAATTACAGCACAGATTAAAGTTTCCTTGAAACTGCCATATTCTCGTCAGGACCAGTGTGGGTTCATGACACTACCCCAAAACTTAAGATTAGTTAATTTAAGGAAACTCACAAAAGAAAGAAAAAAAAAAGAAACATCTTTCCCCATCCCTGCAACTACTTCCATCTCCACAAAAACCTTCTTAAAGAGTTAGAGGTATACTAAAGAATGTTAAAGTGGGCACAGTGTTTTCCAGGGAGGGTATAATGATGTAACTGCACATTTCAGGCATCAGATTAGTTCAGAAAATAATTCCATCTTGTTTTCCTCATTAAGTCTGGTACAGACATACCTCAGTTTACGAAGCCTTGGGCAGAGAAGTTTCTTTTTTACAAAGTCTTTTTTTTTTTTTTTTTTTTTGGCCACACAGCTCCTCTTTTCCTCCCCATCTTCTGTTCAGCTAGAGATTTTTTTAGCATTGGAAGGATGATGACAGCAGCCAGGAGAAACAGCCTTTCAGTGTCAATTCTCAGCAGAGTGCCTGCAGTAAACAATACAGTCAAGCTTCAGTTTGGAAAGAGTGGCACTCTGCTTTATCTGATTCTTTCAGAGCTGTGTGGACCTGCCTACAAGAGGCAAGGTAAGCAGCAGCTGCCTCCAGAATCCCTTACTGAACTTTCATGAACTGAGAAACAGAGAAAAAGAGTGAGAGCAGATAAATCTGTCTGATTAGCAACCTTCAACATGTTTTTAAAAAACAAACATATGTAAGTTTGGCCACCAAAATAGAAAACATAAGGAAAGTGAAGGCTGGAGAAAGAAAAGAAAATAATTCCTGGATGCATGTTAGAGAAGCTTTCAGGTCATCTCCTGTTTTGTTTTGTTTTTTTAATTTATGCAAGGCTTGCCTGACCTAGCTGTTTCATTGCACATGTATATCTTGTTAGTTTTGAATAAAAAGTCTGCTGAAACACGTTAAACTGCTCTTCTTTTCTGTGGTGTACGAACCTAACACTACTATTTCCATGGTATTTCTGCCTCTGTAAAAACGTTTCTGTTGAAGATGTAATGCCCAGGAACACATCTGTTTTGTTAATTGAGGTACATCTGCATTCTCAAATTGTTCACCCAGCCAGATATCCAAAACCTCAATCATCATTTGCTTTGTAAATATTTTTTTTAAAAAATATAAATTTTTAAAAAATATAAATTAAAAGGAAAGCGACAAAAAAGTGGAAAGGGAAAAGGAGAAAAAAAAGAAGAAGGAAAGAATACATAGAATATGATCATGGGCTGTGTATAGACATTAATAGAAGCTGACCATCTGTCTAAAAATATTTACTTGGAGTTGCCATCTGTAGAAAGCAGATTTGTGCATGGTTAAAGCAGCAAGATCTTCTGATAACAATGAACAATGGTGAATATTTGTTTTTCAAACCTTGGAGTATTACTTTACTTACTTTCTTAACATCCATGAGGTGGCTGCTATTTATTGTTGTTTTGCTTTGTTTTTCTAACATAGAAGACAAAGCAGGTAAGGGAGGCACAATCAAAGATGTTCTAGAGAAAATGGTTATAAATAATTTTCTTCTTCCTTGCTTAGAACCCCAAAACCCAGGATTATGCAAAGGGAAAATGAATGTCGGTTAGAATCAACTGCTTCACACATCACATGATTCAACTATGAGTTTGCTACTACAAGATGTAGTGATGGCTGCCAACTTGTTCAACTTAAAAAAGGAATTAGATAAACCCATGAAAGATGGAGTTATCAGTAGCTGCTAGTCATAATATCTATATGTGCCACATCATATCACTTGCTGGGTAGTACAAGCAGGAGGGTACTATTGCTTTCCTTACCAACTGGTCAACCACAGGGAAAATGGAATTCTCAACTGTTGCTCAGATCCAATGTTTCTCTTCTTGTCGTCTTACAAACATTTAATCACTTATTAATCTCCCCAATCCTTAATTACAATTCATTAGAATGTATGATGGGCCTAGGGCTGGGAATCATGCTATGATTTCATTAAACAAGCTCATGAATCTATGGTTGAAACAGAGCTTAGAAAAGTTTTGAACTACAAATCTGAGAATTTATCAACTAGTAATGCCACTGACTACTAATTAATAAATTTGTTATCTCTGTAGTGGATCTGCTCATTATCACTAACAGGTCTATCTAATCTGACCCTCACTAGGGACATGTCAGGTGCCTCTAGATAATCACAGGCAGAGCATGGAGATGATGGTGAACATCGGCAATTGAAATACATGAATTACCACTGTAACATTTTCATTCTGTAATAGCACAGTTGCATGCTGGGCAATAATTGAGCATTGTGCTGCTGTGTTACTTAACAAATACCTGTCACTCTCAACTATTATTTCTTTTGTCTAGTAGCTCTTTTTAATGATAAATCAGGCTGTTACACAAGTTGGATTAACCTGTATGGGTTCAGTGGTTTGACCTTTCATATTACAATGTAGAAGGCTGAACCAATATTGTAAGAACTGGGAGGGTGGCAATTGCATATGTGCCAGAGTTGCATAGATTCATGAAGGAAAGCAGTCAAGTTAGAACAAATATTCTCTTCCCAAAGGGCCTGTTGCTGTGAAATCAAATTATAAACTTGGGCTGGTCATAACATATGCCTTGTTTGAAAGAGGGGGAGAAAAAAAAACCCAACATGCTGTGCAAGAGTATCTTATGCACTTGGGTAAACATATTACAAAGACACAAGTGTTAGGCATTGAGCATGTCCATCAATCATGGTGGCCTTTCCAGATGCACATTTACATGTGGCCCATACATGGGCCTCTAATACTTTACACACTATTGTAAGAACAAGCCCCCCCCCACGTCTGCCTTCATAATCACAGCTGGAACAGGACAGAGAGGCTATACTGAGAGATTGCCTACTAAGTAGAATATCTTTTAACTATTGCATTCACCTCTCTTATTTTTGGTTGCTTTGTCATCTCAGGATATCGGACAAATATTATTTTCACAAAATCAGTAGCCGTTGCAATTTGTACAAACAGTAAAATCAAAATGAAACCAACTTGAAAATGTACCCAACAAATAAAAAGACTAATATTAAAGCAATCATACATTTACTAGTATTTCCCTAATATACATATATTATAATACACATACAAGTGTTGCAAAACAAAGGAAATCACTGTAATTCAGTCCATTTCTGCACGAGAGGGGAGGAGCAGTTCACTGCGTGCCAAGAGAGGTGTTTTTATACTTCGATTCGGAAACTGAATTTAGAAATTCAGAAACTGTGCTGTCTGCACCCCCTCCCCCATTTACATCATACTACTGTGGACAACAGCAGTTGCTGCATCCACAACAGCAAGTTCCTGGCCATTTCCATTCCTTTCCCTCACCCCACCCAACCATCGCTGATGGGTCTGTTTTTTAAAACACACACACACATTTTTAACACATTGCTGTGTTGCTGCATGTGTGTGTAGGAATATATATTTGTTGATACATGGAAAAAGACACGTTTTAATAGCCCATTACCAGATCCACTCTCTCCCCACTGTCTGTTTAACACAGTAAGACAATAATGATGGCAGCCTGTCCTTTGACGGGTGGAGAGAGATAGGGACAGTAATGATGGAAGGGGCATCCTGGGAACGCCCACAGCCGGCCATTTCTGCAATATGGATCGATGCTATGCTTCTGCATGTGGACAAAAACCAAAGCAGAACCAGTTTGGGAGATTTACATCAGAGTTTTTCCGGTTTTCACATCCAGCAGTTTCACATCTCAGTGAACTGAAGTGAATCATTCTAGGAGCTGAAAATGTGCAGAACCAAGAGGAAAACTACAAAGCTAAAACAGTTCAACGTGCAGATGGGAGGGTAAGAATTCGACGCTGCTATGATGTATCAACCTCATGAGGAAATGGCCTCAGTCAAGAGTAAAAATTGTACAGTTTAAAACTCAGGCCATCTCAAGATACTAGATTCAAATCTAATGCTGGATCCCAACATCTCTTGAGCATTTAAACATCATGTAGCATTTCAAAGATCTCAGAGTTATCCCACTTTCCTGTTCTTATTTCTTGGCCACCCTGGTGACTCGCTTTAAGATGGGCTGGCTTGCCCCTCTGCTTTTGTTACCTCAAAACGTGGGTGACTCAGGGGTCAACCTGTGATGCTAGTACTTCCACGTGGCAGAGAAGATTAATTAGCTCAAAAATAAGAAGTCTGAGATGTGGGATGGTAACTTAACCTGCTCTACTACCTATGTTTATGGGGTCCTTGCAGCAAAGAACCAGCCAGAGATTCCAAATGTAAAATATAATGTGTTTTATTGAAAGAGTTTCAAACAAGCACACAAAGGATCCAAACACACACACACTCATGCAAGAGCTAGCCAAAGGTAAAGGGAGGTGAGTGTGGATAGAGGACTTTCATGGTTGAGGCGATATTCACTGGTCCTGAGAGCAATCAGGAAAACATCATGTGGCTTAGGTAAGCATCTAAGGATAGTTCTTGTTTGGGAATCAAATGGACAGTGTGGCATTCAAAAAGCTGAGAAACTGCCCTGAACTGCTCAAAATTGGGGGTTCTCATATCTGAAAAATACCTCCTGGAGGTGGGTGTGAATTGCTTTTCCAGCCAAACAGACAAAGGAAGTTGCAACACAAACAATGAAGTCCGGACAGAGTTAATGGTTTTAGTGTTTAGGTGACAAAAGGGTAATGGCTATCATAATGTCCCAGTATTGTGGAGAGGTTGGGAAGACAAAGCAGGTAAACATCCAGGTGCAAGGGACCTGGGTTAAACAATCATAATTTTGTGAGGATTTCCCCTTTCTGCTCTGAGATGTCCAGCTCTCTAGCATATGCCTATTATCTCGAGAGTGGCTGCACATTTAGCCTGAAAATGACTTCGATGTCTGACTAGAAGAAGTAATGGCTGACCTGCCTTGCTTTCTCACATTTCCAGTAAGCAATCTGTCTCTTTCCAGCTTAATCTTCCAGTCGTCTCAGGTTTTATTTATATCAATGCCAATTAATATAGTGCCAATTAAATAATATTGCCAATTAAACCATGTCAATCTTGTGTGGGGAGGTGTGGGGGGGGTGTAACACTTTGCTCAGATATCACTGATGCAAATGCATATAAGATGTAGTGCAGGTACTAGTTCAGTGGTTTCACCTTCATTCTGTTCCTTTATGAAACCTACATAAACCAATTTCAAAGGGAAGTTATACCACTGACTGGCCCATTGGAGTCATTATGGTCCACAATTATTAACATCAGCTCTCTGGGGTTGCAGACTGGAATTTTTCTCAGACTTGACATGAGCTTGCCCCTGGAATCTTCTTCAAGAAAAGCATGTGCTCTACCCTTGATCCACAACTCTTTAGCACTTCACTTGCAAGAATGACTAGTTCAGATTGATTGGTAGGAAATAGTATGAAGGTTAGTAACTTCCTCAGTAGGACTGGAATAACTTATGTAATCCACTTAAGCAAGCACAATTTCATGCTGACAGAGATGGGAATCTACTGCTCAGCTCCTGACCAAGCACTGGGTGCCAGTGGGTTCTATGTCACTGTGGGTGAATTTGCTCAGTGTTTCAGTCTGATCTGAAAGAGTGATGTCCAAGTTGTTGAAGCTATGGCTGGGATAGAGTTCAGCCCCCTGGATAGATCTATAACGTTTGGACTGAAACACAGAGTGGATACATCATCTCAGTTACATGGAAACCACTAGCTGACTGACACTGAGAAAGAGGATGAATGGAGGCAATTTCATGAAACTTGTTTTCAGTCAGTCAGCACAGTTTTTAAAATGAAGCACAAATTTGGCTAAAGATGCTTAAATCACATAGAATTTATTTTTTTCCCTTTCATTTACATTTGTATTTTTTCTACTATTTTATAAAAACATCGCTATGCCTTATTGTCAGCAAACTCGTCAGTGTTGATTTAACACAAGCAAGAAAAAGTTAGAAAATTTGAAAAATGCATTAGCAACAGAAAGGAGATATATCAACTGAAAATTACAAGTGATAGGTTAATTAAAATGCAAAAAAGAGGACTCAAGAACGTATTTAACTAAAACGAGAGAGAGAAAACATTCTTACATCCAGATAAACTGTTGTAGTTATTACACAGGATGTTTCAGAGAACTGTTAAAGATAGATAACCCAGATAATCATGAGTCTGGAAGGTACAGGGAATGACTTTTCACTAGAGATTCAGCCAAGATGATTCTGTGCCATCATGACATGAATAATGTATATAGTTAGAAATATGAGAATAGGCCAAACTAGAAATTATATATGCATCTTAATATAAGTCTATAATGCTGTTAATATGGGGAGTGTCTTCTTGCTGGGCATCACTTCAATATTTGTATGTTTGGTTACTTGTACAAACAAATAATCTATATCTATACCCAGTTTTTCCTGTCTAGAACACACCAGTGTATACACCAATACATAACGCCTAATTCAATACATTGATTCCCCCCACCTCATTGCATACTCTTACTTCAGTTAAACATGTAAAACACCAGGAAAGGAAACTCATGAAAAAGTAAAACGCTACATGGAAATACAGCTAGTAGTCTGGAGGACAGTGTCTATGTTGCAAAACTGTTACTGATTAAGTAGGTTGCATGCTTTACAAAGGCATTGTCGGGTTTAGAGGCTGTTTAGTCCAAGGTTGGTTTAAAGATAAAGGACTCTAAGAAAGGAAAACAGGGGCTTTAAGTTGCCCACTAGCTTTTAATGCTTAGCAAACTGAATAGGTACAGACATTATCAAGTCTCTGCTGCAGCGAGAGGTATTGTATTTCTATTCAAATTCTAACATTTATGTCCAAATGTGCATTTGTACATAAAAATCAAATACATTTGAATGGCATGCAGATTACATTTTTTTTTTGCCTTTTTTCTTGGCACTGCATTTCCTCCCATTTTTGTACGGTTAAGTGAACACACTACTATTTATTCACAACAGCTATGTCTTACCAATCTTTCTCCAGTGCAATAGTAGACAGAGTGTTGGAACCGGAGTAGGGAGACACAGTGTCTATAATCTTTAGTCTCTTCTAGGGATGGAAGAAATTAATTTATTTTTCATTTTAATTGTTTACCAGTCATCTGCTTCTCAATCCAATGCATGAAGTAAAATACAGCTATACTTTAATATTGTACTTCTCCAGAGTTTTCACTGAAGACAACCAGACAAAAATGTGGAGAAATTAAATACATTAAGATGAAATAAAAGCAAAAGAAGTGTTTTCCTTACTCAAAATATTTTACAAAAATGTATGGTTAACAGGAAAAATTAGTTGGAAAAGTTGAATACAGAAGGATGAATTGCATACAGAACACATATGTTAAGGAAAATATGCACAGTAACGCTTACAATTTTTAGGTGTAACTTTATTTTAAAAAATCACAAATTGATGCAGAAACCGGCCTAAATAAATTTAAGATTGCAAAAATTGAGAGAGATTGAAATTGGTAAGTCTAGCCGTTCCTTTAGGCACAAGGCTATTATGTGGATTTGGACAAATCAGTATCTCTGTTGTATGCTGGTGGCTCAGCTTAAGGACTCCAACAACCTTATCTCCATGCCAGCATGTTGACTTGTTGGAAGAGATAGGCCTAGGCACAGTAAGTACAAATACCAAGATGGCATTACTGGATCTGTGTTCTGTCTCTTTAAGAGGCAAACACAGAAAGCCCATTCATAAACATGATATGGAATGGAATGGAAATGTTACCCTCAAGCACTGTTGACTTAGGGGTCCACCCGCAATCTCTGTGTGATGGTGGGGAACTATTTAGTTCAATGAGGAGTTCCGTGAGAGGTGGGTAACCTAATGAGATCTTCCACCAATATTTACAAGATCTCTGCTAGAAAGAACCAGCCAGATATTCTGAAAATAAACTAAAATGTGTTTTATCAAGAGATTTTCAATCATGTATACACAAGATCCACGCACTCGCACACTCACACAAGGCTAATGGAAGGAAAGGGAGGAAAGGTATAGTGAAGTTTCAGGGTTTCGGATGATAATTAGCAATCCAGCGAGCAGTGAAGAAAGCAGTGATGTGGCTTAGACTTGTGCCTAAAGAGAGTACTTGTTTGGGAATCAAAGTGACAAGATGGCACTTAGTAAGTGAGATATTGTGTCTGGCTGCTCAAGCTGTTTTTTTTATACCCAATTTCTACCAGGAGGGAATGGATGTGAATGGCTCTCAGGTCGAGTAAACAATGGAGGTTGCAGAGTGGACAGTGATGTCCAGACTGTGTTAACGATCTTAATGTTAGGTGACAATGAGTTAATGGCTGTCCTGATAGCTCTGTAATGGTGGACAGGTGTGTAGACAATTGGGAAAATTCACAGCTCAATGGGAAGAAGGGTTGAAACAATCAGTTGTGTGGTGAGAACTTCCTGTTCTTATTATCTAACAGCAGAATTGTTACAAATTAGCTTGAGCCTATTATCTCTGGAGTTACCTGGTGACTTGGAGTTACCTGACGATGACCTGGCTATGCCTATAGGGATCTCTGATCTATTTTGTAGCACACGTGTTCAGCCAGTGTTTTCCCTCTGCCCATATCAAGGTCCATTTCATATCTATGCCAATTAATACGTTTTGCCAATTAAATCATATTTTGCCAATTAATCCATATCTAATCTGGGAGGCATGCTGGCCGGTTACAAAAAGAAATAGCTTCCACGTTTGAGCTTGAGTGGATAGCTGGACCTGCATATCCTCTTCAGGAATAAGAACAATGTTGAACTAAGATGAACAAGTAATTTGTTACAGTTGTCTGTTCCACTGCACTTGTTTCTTTTAGTCCAACCCACCTTTGTCTAACCTGGATCTTTTCAGTGAGTTATGACATTAAATAGCTGCATGAAAAAAAAAAAGAACTCAGGTGGGCCTTGCTGTGCTTAGAGCTACAATAGCAGCTGTTGGCTCAGCAGTTGTCCGATGATACAAGAGAACCCAATGGAATTCCAGATGGCCTATAAAGCCTCAAGATTTTGGACTGGCAGATTGTTACTTGAATAAAAAACAAGCTGCTCTCAAGTGCTTTTACTTGCCTGCTTCTTGTTTGTACAGCCATGTGTTTGTTCAATGTTTGCTTTGCCTTCAGTCTGCCAGCCCTCACACCATCCACTTGTTTCACAAGGTTTGGTAAAGATAAAACAGGACATGTTCATTGCCCTTAGCTCCTTGGAAGAAGAGCAGAATACAAACATCATGGATAAATAAATAATAAAACAGTACACTTCTGTGACTGAACAGTTTCTATATTGCAGCTAATGTATCTTCAGGAAGAAAAACCAACCCTATGAATTCTATGAACATTAAAATGAACTCTTCACTGAAATGTGTGGAAACAAGTCTTCATACAACAAATTCAGCTACAGGTTAATGATTTTTAAATCACCTGTAATACCAGTAGAATGACCAATGTCAATAGTTAACATTTTAGAAGCTATTTCTTTCCACTATAGAAAACTTTATGTTCCCTTTGGGGCACTATTTGTATTTAGCAAAGCATTAGCTGAGCTTACTCTTTTAGTCTGACAGTTCCTGAGTCTTAACAGAGGAAAGGAAAAAGCAAAACTAATGCATGTGTATGAGCTTAGAAGCTAGTGAATGTATCAATCAATGTAAGCACCTGTGCTTTAGGGAGCAAATGGAAGTGCTTTTACAAGTAGCAAACAAGACCACTGATAATTTTCTAGAAATTAAGAATTATGATGTCCATTTATTTGCTCTTTGCATCCAGAGTTACCAGGCCGGCAGATGCCCATTCCCTAAGATTTCAGATCCAAAATTTGAAACTGGAAGCAGGTTCATCTAATGCCATAGTAGTGGGCACTTGTGATGTCACAGGCATAAATTTTTCTGATATCATGATCAGTAGGACACTAAGATCCTCTGTTCTGATTGGGCAGGGACAGTCCTGAATGATCCTCTCTCATCCCACTTTTTCAGCTACTTTTAAAGGATCCCAGTTTCTTTCTTGTCCTCCCACTCCCCCCGCCTCATTCTCAGCTTACTGTTGCTTAGTGAGTGCAAAGTGCAGAAATAATTTGCATTCATTTAGCATGGAGGAAAATTGGGGAGGGAGCTGAATCTTGCACTTCCCTCCAGACTCAGCCAAAAGTAAACTGCTGCAGCCTCTCCTAGTTTGTGTGTTCTTCACTTCCCCTCCCACTGTCCTAGTCTGATAGAGACAATTGCAATTAATCCTCTATTGTCCTACTTTTTGAGCTGCTTAAGTGTCTCATTTTCTAATTCCTGTTCACACTTCTTTCCTTTATCCACAGCTTACTTCCACTGCTACAAACTGAACTCAAAGTGCAGAAATAGTTTGCACTCAGTTCACTCAGCAGCAGAAAGAGGAGAAAAGAGTGTGGGATCTTGCCCTTCATAGTAAGCTCAGGCAGTGCTCACAGGATATTGTGTAGCATGTGGCAATTTGTATGCGCTTGGATGGCATGTTGTGATTTATGTTGGGTTCAGAATTTCAGAGATCATATTATCTGAAGCTTCAGCCATTTCCACACTACACTATTATCCTGTTATTATTATTCTTTCAACATCCTATGGAATCCTGGGGTTTGCAGTTTAAGGAGGACCATTTAGAATTCTCAGCCAGAGAGCTCATAGGCCTCAGTAAACTACAAACCCCCGAATTCCACTGGATGTTGGAAGTGGAACAATAGCACTATAACAGTGTAGTGTGGAAAAGGGAAAGGAAAAGAACAGGTTGCTTACCTGTAACTGTGGTTCTTCAAGTGATCATCTATGCCCTCACACAATGGGAATCTTCGCGCATACGCAGTAGCATTTCAGAAAGTTCCAGAGCTAAGCAGCTTGTGAGGAACCCCTCCCCATACGGTACTGAGCATGCTCAGTCCCACCAGGCTAACGGTCTCTCCTCAGTTTCAAAGTCCACTGAAGCAAGGACCTGGAAGAGGGGAGGCTGGGTGGGTATGTATGAGGGCATAGATGACCACTCAAAGAACCATAGTTACAGGTAAGCAATCTGTTCTTCTTCGTGGTGTCTGTGCCTCACATAATAGGAGACTGAGTGGCTTACCATTGGACGGCGGGTCAGGTCCTAGACGATAGAATACAGCACCGCATAAACAAAATGAGCATCACGTTGGGCCCTGAAGTCAAGGCGGTAGTGGCAGAAAAAGGTCAAAGGCCGTGACCACGTAGGCACACAACAAAGCTCCTGTAAGTCAACTCCCCTGAGAAGGGCCACTGAAGAGGCCATCGCCCTAGTGGAATGGGCACAAAGTGGAGCCGGTGGTGGCTGCCCGGCAACTTTGTAGGCAAGGTGAATTGCCTGGACAATCCATTTGAAAAAACATTGAGTGGATACCTTGTGACCTCTCCGGTGCCCACCATAGTAGACAAAAAGGTGGGGAGTCTGGCGGAAGGTCAAAGTCCTTTGCAGGTAAAAGGCTAGGGCACGACATACGTTGAGCAAGTGAAGGGAGCGCTCGAGAGGTGAAGCAGGATCAGGATAGAAGGTAGGAAGAATCAAATTCTGGTTCAGATGGAAATCAGAGATGACTCTGGGAAGAAAAGCCAGGTCCGGACGCAGGACTACCTTGTCCCGATGAAACACCAGGAATGGTTCATCAGAACGTAGCGTGGTCACTTCTCCTGCCCATCTGGTGGAAGTGACAGTGACCAAGAATGCCATCTTCATGGTAAGGAGATGGTCATCAGATGTAGCCATCAGTTCAAAAGGGTGGCGCATAAGCTGGGAAGGGACGAGCGACAGCGAACATGGAGGCAGTGGCGGGGAGACAGGAGGGTAGAGATGCTGTAGGCCTTTGAGGAACTGCTTGACCATAGCATTCCTGAAAAGAGCTGAGGAAGGAGAATCACATGGCTGATAAGCTACAATCACAGACAGATAAACCTTGAGAGAGGAAAAGGCTAAGCCTTGCTCCTGCAGAGTCAAAAGGAAGTGAAGCACCGTTGACAGGGAAGTCAGAGAAGATACTTCATTTCAGGTGTTTGCAAAGGTCACGAACTTCTGCCACTTGTAGTTGTAGGACCTACGAGTAGATTCCTTCTGCGTGGCCATGAGGACAGCCTGGATGGTGGGAGAATCTAGAGATTTTCTGTCACGCATGCAGGCGGAGGAGAGGGAGGACTGGTTGAAGCATACAACCATCTGAGTGAGAGAGAAGATCTGGCGTGCACTGAAGTCACATCCTGTGGTATCAAGTGTGCTTCATTGGCAGGAAGCCCTGGTGCAAGTGGAGTCCAGAGTGGCCCTGATGAAATCCAGGGTGCCTGAAGGTTCCAAGTGGGACTTCTTGGAATTCACCCTGAGGCCAAGACTGGAAAGAAGGGAGAGGGCAAGGTGAATGTCTTCGTATAACTTTTGCTTGCAGGGCACCACCGGTAACCAATCTCCAGATAGGGTACACCATAATGCAGTTCATGTGGAGGTAAGACACCACAGGAGCTAGGCACTTAGTAAAGACTCTGGGGGCGGTGGACCTTGTATTGGTAACAGACGCTGTCTACCACAAACTGGATATATCTCCTGTGCTGGAGGCGAATAGCAATGTGGAAATAGGCATCTTGTAGGTCTATGGATACAAACCAGTCCCAGAATCTCAGGAAAGGCAGAATGGAAGACAGAGTGACCATCTTGAACTTCCAAGGGGAGATGAAGGAGTTCACCCCTCGGAGGTCTAGGATGGGTTGGACAGTGCCGTCCGATTTGTGTACTGTGAAGTACCAGGAGAAGAAGCTGGTGGATTTGGCCAAAGATGGCAGCTGCTTTAAAACTCCTTTGAGGAGGAGGGTCTCGATCTCCTCGAGAAAGGCAGGACTGGCAGGGGTGGAGTAGAAGATGCCAAGAGGAGGAGTATTTCGAAACTCGATGGCATAGCCAAAGCGGACAATAGTTAACATCCATGAGTCTGAAGTGATGTTGCACCAGATGTTGAAGTGGTGAGCCAGTCCAGGGGTTTTGGACAGGTGGGTGGGCATATGAAAGAGAGGCAGAGGTGGCGACCTGCAGTCAAAAATGTGATTTGGTGGTTGAAGAAGCTTTCTTGGATGATGGCTGGCAATGCCTGAAGGAATGGCAGGATGAAGCCAGCAGAAAGGATTGGTGAGATGTGAGACGAGGAGAGCACAACCTATAGGAGTAGGAGAGGTGCCTCCACGAAGAACAGGATGAAGATGATCTTCTAGACTGAGTTGTTGGATGAAGGGCCATCTTTTTTGCTGTCAGTCAAACTTTCATAAGATGGTCCATAGCATCATCTGTAGTAGCGTGGAAGAGTCCTTGGTTGTCAAAGGGCAGGTCCTCAATCCTTTTTCTGCTATCCTCAGTCAAGCCAGCGGACTGAAGCCACACAAACTGGCAAATGGCAATCGCACCCACCATCACCCATATGCACCCACCACAGCATGTTGGGAGGAAAAGATTTGTTGATTAGTGTGAGCCACAGACTCATTATAAAATTGAACTGCTGTAGTTCTGTGGTCATCTGGCAGATGGGAAAGCAAGGGGAAAAACGTATCACAAATGTTATGTTGATAGGCCACTAGGCGAGCTTCAGTGTTAGAGATCCTGGTGATCAGCGAAGAGATGGAGTAGAACTGATGACCAAAAACATCTAAGCAATGACCCTCTCGATCAGGGGGAGTTATGTGGGCCCTTTTGCCCCCTTTTGTTTGGGAAGACTCAACAACGATTGAATTAGGAGTCGGATGATTGAACAAGAAATCAACATCCTTTTTCTTAGTGCAGTAAAGGTGCTCCAGGCGGTGAGGGATTGGCTAGAGTGAAGCCAGTTGGGCCCAAGGATGTTTCAATACCTCTTGCAAGATGGAGAGAAATGGAATCAGTGCCGTCAATGGAGGCTGGGTGTCAACATAGTGGAATAACAGGTCCTGTACCGTAGGAGCAGGATCAGAAATGTCAAGGCCTAAGACGCTGGCCATTCTGACCAAGGTGTCAGAAAACTTCTTAACATCTTCAGGAGCTGAATCAAGAATCGGATCCTCAAAGGCTAGAGGTGGGGCGATATGTGAGTGAGGCATGGAGTCCAAGGAATCATCATCAGAATAATAAGTACTGGAAGAAGGAGATGATGATTGAAGAGATCAAGAATGATGAGGGCAAGCAGCTTCTGGTGCAGGAAGGACAGCCAGTGGAGCAGGTGCGGAGACCAGTAGAACAGCAGGCATTGTTACCAAGGTCAGAATTTGTACTGGTGCTAAGGTTATTGCCAATGAAATGGGTAAAACAGTCGGGATTGGTGCAACAATGGACTGCATCAATAACAGGACTGACAGAGTCGTTGGGAGAGTTAACACAGGGCGAGTATCCAGCAGAGGCCGGGACACTGTTGCTGTCACCCAAGGAGGTGGCAAGACAGCTCGATGAGGCAATTGGTCATGAGACCAGCAGCAAGATCGAGATGGTGAAGGCCTGTAGTAGGTCGACTGGGACCGAGAATGGGATCTTGAGCATTGGTACCAAGGGGAGTGTCGGTAGCGAGACCACAGAGGAGATTGTGACAGGAAGCGCAAACATCGTGGCTAATACAGAGACCAACGTTGGATGTCGGGATGGTACCAATCATGATAGGCAGGTGAGTATGAGTGGTAAGAGCCAGGCTGGTTCCTCCAAAAGTGCTCATGAACTTATTGAGCAATATAGAGGCCGATGAAAAAGGCGAATCAACTCTCACCAGCAAAGGCTAGTGAGCCGCCCAGTAGCCATAGTCATGATGACACAGGGATCTACCCCGTTCACCGTGTCCTGGAGAGCGGGCCATACTAACTTGAGGCTGGTCTCAGGAAGCAGCCTGAGGAGCATCCAAAACAAGCAGATGGTCCCTCTTGGGATGGCCAGAAGAGAGAGCCGGAGGAAGTGGAGTCAGAGAGCATCCATCTCCAGGCTGGCCCAACGTTAGAGGTGGAGAGGCCAGTTGCAAAGGTCGGATGTTAAGTCACCAGCATCTGGCACAGACAGTGCTGGGAGCTGGGTAGAATCCCGCACCAGCGAAAGGACAGGAGCATCATCCTCCTCCACGGTATATGAAGCAGGCTGCATCAGAGGAGGCATAGATAAAGGGCCTGAAGAGGTTGGTTGAGTAGCCAATGGACGAGCAGCGGGAGAAGGGGAGCAATGCTTCTCCTCCTCCTCCTCCTCCTCCTTCCTCTTCTAAGAGATGGAAAAGTGGTGCGATGAAGCTTGCTTACACTCCACCAAGGTAGACACCTTGTGAAGCCGCTGAATTGGAGCCTGCTGCAAAGTAGAGGAAGCATCTCCGGTGTCAGACAGGATGGTAGGCATCTTGGGAAGCTTCGGAATCCTCGGTAAAGAGGATATGGGA
Organism: Iguana delicatissima; assembly: GCA_948472985.1. NCBI lineage: Eukaryota > Metazoa > Chordata > Lepidosauria > Squamata > Iguanidae > Iguana > Iguana delicatissima. The sequence goes on along the minus strand of CAOKZL010002658.1, from coordinate 37,386 downwards.
GGTAAGGTCAGTGAAGTCAACATAGGAATCGGTACTGAGGTGGTCGGTACTGAGGACCTGGTCATTATTGATGATTTTGCATCCAACAAGGAAGCCGTTGTGGAGGGCTTCGATAATGACGGGCCTTGCGAAGGATGCGGTGTCACTGGAGAAGTGAAAGGGGCGGTATTCAAAGCCACCTCCTCCTTGAGGCAAAGAGTTTGCTCCCAACAGTAGGATTTTAAGCGAGCAGCTCTATTCTTCAGAGTCTGGGAAGTAAAATACTTATAGATGGAACAGGCCTGAAAGTTATGGCCCTTCCCTAGGCAGAACAGGCGCTCAGGTTGGGGATCCAAAAGGGAAACCTTGCAGCCGCAAGACATGCAAAGCTTAAACAAAGACAACATTAGAAGAGGAAAGAGTTCTTACAGATTTTGTTGTAAAGAAACCAAAAACAAGTTGAAAGAATGAAGAAAAGCGAGAAATGGAAAAACTGCTCAGTGAGGAAGCCTTCCGTCAGTGGACGAAAAGAAACTGAGGAGAGACCATTAGCTTGGTTGTACTGAGCATGCTCAGTACCATATGGGGGAGGGATTCCCGCCAAGCTGCTCAGCTCTGGAACTTTACGAAATGCTACTGTGCATGTGCAAAGATTCCCATTGTGTGAGGCACAGAGACCACGAAGAAGAACAGGAATTTCTCTGTTTCCTATTTAAGAAGGGATTTCCTGTGCATGTTTTGGGCACTTGTCTTCATGATCATAACTTGTGGTTTTCTGTTTTGTTTGGTCTTTGGAATTTCTCACAACTCTACCAAGTAGATTTAATGGGATTTAGTTTTCTGGTGGTTTGTTTTTTTTGTTTTGTTTTTTTGCAGGGGGGTCTTTCTCCTGCTTTGGTAAGCCCTTCTTAAAGAGGCCAGTATGTGGTAGTAATTGGGATGTTTGATTCCAAAAAAAACCCAGTGGTGGTGGTGATTGTGGTGATGGAGGAGAACAAAGACAAAGAGGACAATGACAGTTCCAGGGGTTGTTTGTAGGTCTCATGAAACTTCAGAGCCTGGGATGATACTGAATTGGCACCCCTTGTTACCTGGAGAAGCACAGAAATATTTTGACAAGGGGATGATAGAGTCTCATATAAGCTTCATCAGGTGTTAGGTTTCATCCTGAATGACTTTAGGCTGGGAATAGGAAAAGCAGTAAAAATGATCAAGTTTTATTCTATATTTTGAAAATTTAATCAACTCTCCTGCCACCCTCTTTTATATTGACAAGACTAGATATATTGACAGGGCTGGATATGATTTAAGTACTGGACTGGATAAATAAAGTCAATAGAAATCAAATTGGGTAGTTTTATCTATCTGGTTGGAAGGGATGGACTCTCAGATTAAAATCCCAGCCCTTCTCTCTGGCATTTTGTGTTCTTGATGGCTAAAGATGTGTCACTGATGTGTAGGAGATGCTTACTTAAATTAGCACTGATGACTTCTCACTTCTGATAGCTGTCATCTGCTAGCTACTCAAAACACATTCTCACCTTAAGGCTGTTTGGGAAGAAAGGAATGTTTAGTGGAGTGATTCTGAAACTATGGGCTGCAAGATAGAAAACAATTGGCAAAATGGTCAGCAGGAGGCTGAAATCCTTGTGGCTCCTATGGAAGTGAGCAAGAAGTCCAAAGGCAAGACCTTTTCCTTAGGGAAGTACTATGTGCTGATTTGAAGACCAGGACGGACTGCTTACCTGCTTCTCCATACTCAGCTTTGCATATTTGTACGTGTAGGCACGCCATAAATGCCCTAGAAGTCTTCATACTGCCTTTTTATGAATAAACTGAGTGTGAGACCTGAATCTTCCTGCTGGAGGGAGGCAGCAAAAGTTTTCAGTAGAAGAAGCATTTTATATATTTAAGAAACAAGGGTCAATTATTCTCTTAAAGCTTTCAGAAAAGCAGCCCTAGTGTAGAAGTACAACTAAGTGGGCATGTAAATCTTTGCTTATTTCATTCTCTGAAATGGGAATGAAAACATGCAAAAGTTTTCTCTCTAGCAGATGAAATTGCAAGAGGTTTATGCATATTTTAATAATATTTGATGTTTGTTTTTTGTTTTGTTTTTATGAAAATTTCTTTTGTTCAACAACAGCAAACAAATTAGATATAGATATATAAAATCTTACCAAAAAACGCTCTATTTGGCCACTTCCTTGTCACATGGAGGTGATCTGACCTCTTGAAATCTGTGCCAAAACAATGTAAGCTCTGGCAGGATCCACCAACCTGCCAAGACATCAGATATGCCCCCTGCAAAGCACTGCATGCATTTTGTCTGGGAAACAGCCTACATAAGAATGGAAAGACTCATTACCAGAAGGTTGTCCACCAGGTGTCTAATTGGCCACAGCAACTGTGCATACATACAGTGACAGTGTGAAATAATTGTGATCTGGTGGAGAATTCGAATTGCTAAAATCACAGATATGTAAGACGTTCATAATACACACATATGCTTGTGATATACATATACACACAAACACATGTGCCATTTGCTTGCAGTGTACGTGTATATATGCATGTGTGTGTATGCTTGAAGCATATTAACATTTCCATGCATGCTCTCTCAAAAAAAGTATTAAATGGATAAATAGAATTATTTAATATTAGTTAAGCCTACCCTCCCTTCTCCAGTACTGCTAGATATAAGTATTGCTCGGTAGCTTGCCGATTCTTTGACATACTATTAGATGTGACTGTACACTTTTGCCTTTGCTGCTGACTGTTTCCTAGAGAGCGATGGAAGCAGTTCTAATCAAGTGAACAAGCTTTAATATCTCTCTATCCCTATCATTATAGTGAATGATTCTTTGTCATGAACAATAGCAGGGATTCTTGGATAGTGCAACTAATGGCAATTATGGGCAAAATGCCAGGCATAACCAGTAATTAGAGTGTCATGCATCAATCTTGTAATGTAAGCATTATACGCAAGTGTAAAGGGAAGGATAAGCTAAGGTATATTTTATCTAGACATTATTAATAAAGTAAGACTTCATGTTTTACTCTTCGTCTCCATATATATTTGGAGGTGCATAATTTTTTTCTCCCTATGTCAGTGTACTGAATAATGTTTGATAAGAAGCTGCCGTCTATATTTATAAAAACATTTTAGACTGCAGTTCCCAGAATCCTCCATTCAAGACGGTCATAGTTCTGGATATTGTAAAGCAGGGAAAAAAAGTGTTTCCAAGCTCTATTTTAAACTATCTAAGGCCATTAGTCCACTCACTTTCCCACCAGACCATTAGTTCATCCACTTGGTCCATGCCTTTGTTATCTGCATCAATTGGCAGAGTGACACTGTCTTGAAGACACAGGGATTGCACCTGTGGCTATCTGCAAGCAAAACATACTCCATCACTGAAATATGTTGTTTCATTGCAGCTAAGACTCCATCTAAAACAGCGTTCTTTTTTTACCTTTATTTTTGTCAGTGGTGCTAGGCAGCTTATAAAAGGGGTCTAAATGAAAACAGAGATGCCCTTATGTTTATCCTCAGCATCTGTGATTTTGCTGCCTTTGATGGAGCAGTAAATGGTGCACCCCACCCACACCCACTTAACTCCAGGTGCATAGCACCGAAAGTCAGCCAAGTTATTTTGGCACAGGAGGCAGGAAACCCTCCAAGTCTCTCTTCCCAGTTCAGTTTACAAGGAGACATTGGGCTAGTTATTTATTTTGTTTCTCTCTCTGCAGGATAGAATTGTTGGGAATGAAAAAAGGAGGGAGAGTATATCACTGGCCTCAGGTTCCAATTTAAATCAATCTTTCTGAAGAGGTTAATCAATATTAACTGTGAAATATTTTCTACAACAGTGTGTGCCATTATGATTGAAATTTCTCATTTTTCCTGTACAAGATGGTTGTGGGACAATAAAGGGAAGATCACTTTTACATACATATAGAACTTTCTAATTTGTTGAGAATGTTATTGTCAAGCTGCTCTGCTGGAGAGACTTAATACCATCATGTAACCTAGCAGAAGGGCCCTGCTTTGTCATACTAGCTGATTGTTGTGCTGAAAGGTTTGCTGTTGCTGATATCTGCAGGCCACTGCCCAGTAAGTGATAGCAGGCAATTTTCAAAGAAGAACACCTGGCAACTGTTATTGTCAAGTTGTTCTCTTTAGGTTCCTTAGGGTTGGTTTTTGACCTTTTTGATCCCATTAATCTATATGTGTCAGAGAAAGAGTATTGTAAATATTCCCAGCTGAGATTCAAATGAAGAAAATCTTTAGGAATCTTCTTCACTGAAAAATGTGATTGACTGAACCTGAGTAGTACCCTATCACTATCAATTTCCAATATATACTTTATTATGCAAAATGTGTTAAGCGTGCTAGAAAGAAGCTTACTGCTTGGGAATCTCTTCATGGATAGGCAATTGTACAGATGCTAAAGATGCTGTGGGTGTGGTTTCCACTACAGTTACCTGTTGCCGAATCAAGGCTACGTGTATGAATGTCTATACAACATTACAGCTGCGTTGATAAATCTATTCTATGGCCTTACCTCCTGCAGCTTCTCTGAATTGTATGGGAACTCCCCTGGTGCTGAACCTCTTTTGGAAATTCCTCTCTTGAGAATTAGGTCCAGCACATGGAGGATATCACATATACCTTGGAGCAACTGCAGACATAAAGAGACATAACAGACATAAAACTTAGAGTGGGTTCACTGTCCTATAACAAAAGATCTACAGCCCACCCCAGGCCTCTTGCTTGCTAAGCAGATGATCAATGAAATCAATTTTTCCTCATTTTATATATGCACACAGATCCATTTGCAAAGTAATAAATGATTGGCCTTCACTGTGTGCAGTTCAAGCAACATTGGGTCAGAGTCAGCACAATATTTAGCAACATATCCTCTACTGTGTCATCACACACAATAACATCTAGAAAATGCTGGTCTCTTTATATGATGCTGCATCTAGCTCCATGATGTATTTGGTGGCTCATGCCTGAAATAATTAGGGCCCAAGTAAGCTAAATTTGCTGAGGTGTGCAATTTTTCAAATGGCTAGCTTCACTTTTCAATCAGGCTCTCACTCTTCATGGAGTGTTAGCCTACCAGCACAGTGTCTGCTTGAGCACTTGATCTTCCATAACACTTGAAATATGCTTATCACAGAGCTAAGTGTGTAGGGAACATGCAAACTAGATCCCATTTTCCTTAGTTTGTGGGAAGCATTCAATTAAACATACAAACTAGATCCTGTGTCTCTAGCTCAAGGAAACATTTAACCAAACATACAACGTAGAAACCATTGTCCCAGCAAAGCCAGTAGAACAGAACCCTCGTGGTCATTATGGAAAGGTTATGGACTACTAGAACAGTGCCCCCACCAGATCATGCCTTCATTCTTCCATCAGGAACTGCAGGGTGTTGGGGGAAAAAGAACCAGCTGGAAAAGTACTCAGAATTATTGTACAGTTTATTTTGGAGTAAATTCTGTATCATCTGCAAGAGCGTCTTCAGAGCCTACTAATTTCATGTACTCTGGTGAGTCAATATTTGGACTGTGGGATTCTATAGATGTATAGGTATGGGAGGGTTTTTCCCCCTTTTAAGTAATTTTTAGATTATAAATTATTTTCATAATTTCTTTCATAAAAACTAATTCATGCCTTGTTCATTTAGGTTTAATGAATCCATTTTTATTTTTATTATATAAAAGGGGGCTATGTGTTGCTAAGCCATTTTCCAAGATAAAGATTTTCTTTACCACTACCGCAAGAAACAAAAAGAAACACTGATATTTTGTTGAATTTCAGAAGATAGTTTTTCCCCTCAGAACAGATGGAGGAAGAACACACTCCTTAGCAAAGATCCTGTTGGCTCAAGGGCCCTCAATTACCAGGGAAGGGGAAGTTTTCAGACCACCAGCTATTTTCAGGGACATAGCCCTTTCTTCTTACTTACACAAATCAACACAGACTGCAATGACAACATAGAATGCAATTTATTGCAATCAGGGAAAATAATTACAAGTGAGGCAGTGAAAGACAAGTTAGAAAGAACTACACTTTAAATATAGGATAATGTAATTCTTATTAATTTGAATTTTCAATTAATCAGTAGAAATTAAATGTTAATGTAACTCTTAAGTATTTGACATCAGTAAACATGAAAACATCAATCCAAAAAACAAAATACAGTAAAACATTACTCTATAAAAATAGAATAAAAAGTCATCAACTAGCTAAAATAATATTGTGGTCTTAAGAGTTCAGGCAAATAAAAAAATATTTTCCCCTGGTGTCCAAAAGAATGCAGAAGCCCTGGGCATTCAAGAATGGGGACAGTGTAAGGAATAATCCCTTTCCTTCATGCCTTCATAATGTCCATAAGAGAACTGAGGATCCTATGGAAGGAGGGACTCTCTATAAAGTATTTAGGTCTCAAGGCAAGTACAGCTTTAAAAGGAAATGCCATTATGTTGCACTGGGTGATGCCAGTGCCATTCTTTGTGAATTGGTACAATATGGTTCCACTTAGAGATGTGAATCATTGACTATTTTACACTTGGATGAAAGGATAAACAGTTGTGTTAGTTTTATCTTTGTTGCAGGAGAAAATTAATATTCCACCACATTTCCATCCCTGTATTGAAATGTCCCAAAGTGTTTTGGAGGAATTTTTCAGCAGAGAAAAAGAAGTGTGTTTAGTGAAAAAAAAAAAAAAGAGAGAGTTTTCTGAGCAGAGAACAAGATTTTTATTTTTAAAAATGTGCTTTTCTCCACAGAATAATTCTTCTGCAACACATCAGGATGTTCAAATTGTTGTTATGTGCCTTCAAGTCATTTTTTACTTATGGAGACCCTAAATTGACCCTATCATGAAGTTTTCTTGACAAGATTTGTTCAGAGGGGGTTTGCCTTTACCTCTAAGGCTCAGAGAATATGACTTGCCCAAGGTCACCCAGTGGGTTTCCTTGTCTGAGCAAGGGATTCAGAACTTGGTTTACAGAGCCATAGTTCAATGCTCAGACCAGTACATCATGCTGGTTCTTATGATGAGTTGAAAGCGCAAGCATGAACAGTTTCCTCTGCACCAGCTGGCTCTCTCCTGAAGGAAGTGCAATGTACATGCCTCTTCCCTCTGTAGGACAGCCAGGCTCTTTCCCAGGCTGCACTGAGGCAGGGAGAGGCTCCATTGTGTTTCCGGCACTTCCGCAGACCAAGTAAGTACGAGACGGTTGCGCGATCCCCATCAATGATTTACTCCAGGATCATGCCAAATGGTGATGGGAAAAGAACAGGACTGCAACAATGTCATGTAGAAGCCTTGACACAGTCCTGCTCCTCTCCCATTCCCATGCCAGGATGTAGGCCTCAAGCCTTGGTTTATGAATTTGATAATAAATAGACTTTCACAGTCAAATTTCTTCTCCACCCCCTATAATATATTGTTGTCATTCAAGCTGCTAGATTCCAGAGTGGCAGCAAGCCCATCCATGTCCAGGTGAGGTGAACCAGCCAAACCCCATAACAGGTACTCTGAATAGAATGTGGCCAGACTAAGATGTAGAGGTATGCATCCCAGGTAGAGCTGTTCCACATAGTCATATTTTAATGTAGCTGAGTTTTGGAAAATAGTGGCATAATAAATTGATATATACTCAGGTCACAGTTTGATGGATACCAATGTGGACCAGCAGTGATTTTAAAATGCATCCCTAAAAACCTGTCTTGCAAAGTGAAAAGTAGAAAGAATACCATTAATATCTAAATGCTATTACATAATATTTACGTACTCTTTATAAAAAAAATGCATATCTGGAGATGACAAGCCCATTCTCACATGCATGTAAACATGGTCAGCCAAGGAATCACCACAATTCCCTCTAATCTGCAAAGCTCCAAAATTGTACCCTATTTAAATTTTAGTTCCCACTATGCAAGCAACTTTCCTAGGGCTTCCTGTCTAAACAATTAATGTCTTGTAATTTAAGATGCTTCCATCTTGTTTGTAGCAGATATCCTGTTTGAGCCTGATACTCCAATCCCAACAACGTTTTCTTGGTAGCTAACATCCCTACAAGGTGCTCATACAGTCAATCACATGGAGTATCCTGATGGAAAGTAAAGTCTGACTCACCATGTGTACAGATAAACTGTGACTTCCTGGTGTTCAGTATGATGGCCTTTTCTTTGCTTCTTTGCTCCCTGCTCAGCCATATAAAACCATAGATGGTTTTATAAATATCCAGTGTAGGCCTTTCTGTTCATGATTTCAGTGGAAGCTGCCTAGCCAAGGAGTATGTTTGAAATCATTTAGGTGTCTGACCCAGATAGATTGAAAAATATGTAGCACTATCCAATAAGTTAGTGGCAAAGTTATAAGGAAACACATTAAGCTGGCTGCTGCATGTGATTATGATAGAAAAGAGAAGAAAATGTGGGGAAAGCAATAAAAAAAGATTAATGAGTGGAAAGGTCTAACTTATTAAATATATACACACAAATATATATGTTTGCCAAGCTGGTACGTGATAACAAAGAACACGTGATAAATGGAAATTGTTGTTCCAAGTGAATCGATGGCAGCCAGTGCTGATGAAATGGTTGGAGAAATTTATTGAGCTGACCAATGGATATATATTGGCTCTCTCTCCAGATGTTTAATTTCATAGTGTTTTATTTATCTATTTAGATATTGTCCACCCCTGTCCCATGTCAAGTCGAGGGGTCAATAAAATCATTTTAAAGTGATCTAAGACTATGCAAAGAATTCAAAACATTTTTGAAATACGTTAAAGTAACTTTATTTTTTTTCTGCCAAGCTGGATGTACTCATTACTAAAAATATTTGTATTTCCTACAACAGACCCTATGAAACCCTATTCCCTACATTTCTGGGGAATCTTTGTGGGTGTCCATCTTGTACTCCATATAGAAATTCCAATGCAGGGATGGTCCAAGTGTGGTTGTGGATCACATGTGGCTTCCTAGGCTAACAGACCCTCTATACACATCCTAACCCCCCATGCCTCTCCCTTCCTCCCCACTCTCTCTCTGGCCCCACAAGCCTTTTTAAAAAAATATAAATAATTAGTTGGCCACTTCCTGTTTCTAAGAGAGAGAGAGAGAGAAATACTATCTTGGCCTTCCTATGACTCAGGGTGGGGGTGGGGGTACAAAATAACCTCTGGAGACGTCTAGTAGGATGGTTGGCAATTTTCACATTTAATGTATTTGAAAGGTGAGAAGTGTGTTGGGCTGGTGGTATTGTCTCCTGAAGAAGTCCAAAGGATGACAAAACAAGCTTCCAAATACCGTCATAGTTGTCCATTCCTGGTCTAATGAATATGCATGGCCAGGAGCAGTGTCCACTGACATTCTCTTAAAGTGCATTAGCTGTACCTCTTTTCAGTGGCTTAAACGGGCTGTTTGTTGTTGTGTGCCTTCAAGTTATGTTCATCTTACAGCAGCTCTAAGGTGATCCTATCATGGGGTTTTCTTTGCAAGATTTATTCAGAGAGGCTTTGCCTTTGGCTTCCTTGAAGCTGAGAGAGTATGACTTGCCCATTATCGCTCAGCAGGTTGCCATGGCCGAGTAGGAATTCGAACCCCACATTCAAACCACTACACCGTGAGTGCTGTAGTTACTATAAAATGAGAAGTCTGAAGAAAAAGCTATAATGACCCTTTTGGTCAATGTAACACCCTCCCTTTCCTATAATACTATTGTTAACTTTATTTATATCCTACCTTTTCTTAAGAACTGGGGCCTTTCTGCCCTACACTGATATAGTGCTACTATTCCACTTTCAACCTCCTGTGGAATTCTGGGATTTGTAGTTTCCTGAGGCCAAAGACCTCTCTGGCTGAGAATTCTAAATGCTCCTCCCTAAACTGCAAACCCCAGGATTCCACAGGAGGTTGAAAGTGGAATAATAGCACTATAACAGTGTAGGGCAGAAAAGGCTCTAGGACTCAAGGTTGCTTATATAGTAAAATTATTACATTATAGTTAAAAATCATACATAAAGTCAAAATTAAAATAGAATTAAACTATTAACATTAAAACATTGTAAAACATATCCTTACAAAGGAGAAAGAAAACATTTTAAAACCAGTACAGTTTTAAACAATATAGAATCCTCTGTTTAAGCACCCTATTTTTCAGCCCTCTTTCAACACCCTTTCCTTAAAAACCTTCTATTTTGAAAGCCTATCGATGGTGATGATGATAATGAGGAGGAGGAAGAGTATGAGAATGGTGATGATGATGATGATGATGATGATGTCTGCGTTCCAACAGAAAATAGGAGGAGACAAGGAGCTTCCAGAGTTCCACCAGTGCTGAAAAAATTTGCTTTTTCAAATTCTGTTCACTTTTGGTGCAGAAACGTGTTACTTCTCCAAGTGGTTTTTCACAGTTCCCTTTTCCCTTCCTCTTCCTAGCTGCATTTTGTCACTCAGTTGATTTGATCCTTCTGGTTGTAGTGCTTGTAAGGAAAACAACCTTCATTGAACCAGAAAAGGAAAATGTTGTGGCAACCCGTATGAATCATACTAAACAGCAGTGTGGGTAAATAAGGGATAAGGAACAACATGAAAAATCAAATCAATGCATTGTAAAGTGAGTATGGATAGAATTCAGCTAAGTCCGGCTGAAGGAATTATCTCCATCAAGAGAATGTAGAGGTGACAATTCACCCTCTGCCCTGTATGTACACAATCTCCCTGCCCTCAAACTCAGATCTCAAGTGTTGGGGAATGCTTTGGAGAACATTTTGGAGGGCTATAGGTTGCTTCAAGGTGGGAGAGATGAGGACTGAATCCTGTCATTTGACCAGTCTTCTGCTATGCATTGGATTCTGCCTTCTTTTCACTAATCAGTTTGGCTATGTCAAAAGTCCTATTTTTGAATCAAATGTTACAATCAGAGTTTATTCAGTGAAATCCTACTTTGTAATCAGGTTCACTAAAATTTATTTCTCTTAATAAACTGCAAATACTAAATTAAATAACACAAGCAATGGTGCTTTTTCACAGTCATTATTAATTACAAAGTACTGGCAATAAAAAATGTTTCAATGATGATTATTCATTAACTGCAGTATATATGAGTTCCAGCTCCAGCTCTCAAAATATCTCAGCTTGAATATTTTGCATGCACTAGAAATATATCTTCTTCTTCTCCCCCCGCCCCGCCAGAAAGATCAATTATGACTTAAATCTCTTGAATTTTTCTGGATAAAATTGGCATCTAAGGGCTTCACATGGTATCAGTGCTCTTTTAAAATATGTCTGTAATAGAGATTAGTGCCTCTTCTGTAATATTGTATGCACTGCATTTTGTTACATTTATTATACAAATTGAAATGCATAATAATATGCAGCTTAACATTCCATGAATATATTTTAGCATTCCCCAGCAGTAGTTAATATGCTAACCAACTCTACTGAAAGGCATACAGATGTGGAAAGAGTCTATCTAGGGACTTTAATTATCACCTTGTCAAATTCAAATTATTATCTTGCAAGTTCATTTCCATAAAGTATCCCCTTTACTGGTGGATGATTTAACATGTGTCTGCTTCTTATCTTATTTGTAGGCCAGTTCTGTCAGTTTGCGGTGTTTACCATAACTGATTTTGTCACAAAGATTTTTGCAACCACTCTATTTGGGTAGGAGATGAGTTTGTACAAAGTAGAGAGGAGCTGGCTGGCATGTACCACCAATAACATTTCATAAATCAAGCAAAGAGTTCAACCAGCTCTAAATAGGATCAACTGGAGAGAGGACAAATAATCAAAGAGCCCCAAAGAATGATTTACTGGGCTAAAATCTGGAGTCTGTCATTTTTCAGACTGGTAAATCATTTCAGGGTTGAGACTGGAGAGGCTCCAAACTTGGGAGCTGGGGGAGAAGAAGGAGGAGGAGATGCTGTATCCCAGGATGGAGGAAAAACATATGAGGAAGGCTGACATCATAATCATGTAAAATCTTCAAAAGGAATATGTCTGTCAGCTTCCTCATCCCCAAAATGAAAGCAAATATCTGATGTGACCAAGGGTCATGTTTAAAGGGTCTAAACTGAACCCCATATCTGAGGTCAAAAAGATTGGCTGCGGATCCCTGTTGGGTTGACATTCTCTCTTTCATTTCAGAGTGTTCTACAGAGTACTTGGTTGACCCTCCTGAATATGTTTTTACAAAAATGTATTTCTCCATGTATACTTAACATGTTCTGCTTGTTCTGTATCATCACAAAGGAGATGCAGACTAGGCTTCTGCTATGCAGACTAGGTTTCTGCTTTTAGGTATTTTATTCTTGTCCCTAAGGTCCATTCCATTGCCTTCTAGGAACTAATCTTTCTCCTCACCTTCACCTGTGTTTCCTCTACTGCCTTTATACATGGACAGAAATATAGTAATCCAGTACAAGGTCATGGAAAGTTTTAATTTGATAACAAGGGTGATTTCACATCTTCAAAAAAAGAAAAAGAAAAAGAAAAAGAAAAAGAAAAAGAAAAAGAAAAAGAAAAAGAAAAGAAAAGAAAAGAAAAGAAAAGAAAAGAAAAGAAAAGAAAAGAAAAGAAACTTTTTAGTCTATAGCTCTGGGGTTACAATACCCAGAACTGCCATGCTGACTTGGGAAAATGGAAACTTGCAGTGAAGAACCCTTCTTCATTGGGTACATCTAATTTGCAAGCATCCTTTCCATCTGTCCATGTCCCGCTTTCCCTAAACAAGCCTGCTGCTTTCCATGCCAATGATACATGGTTTGTACTAGAATTCACACGTCTCAGGACCTAGCCATGAATCTCAGGACATGATCCCTTTTCTCCAGTCCTCAACGTGAAGAGAGGTGTCTTATGGTCAGATCCTAGTTTAAGAGCATTGTTTGGAAGAGAAAATATTTTTTCCTCTGTGTACTCCTTGGCCTCCACCACTGTAGGCAGCTTCAAATTGGGTGTTATGGTTGCCCCAAGGATGCTTCTTAGTCACCTTCTCCCTTCCTCTCTTAACGTTTCTCAGACTGTAGCCAGCACTAAGATTGGTGGGAGGAAGAGAGTGGCCCATGTGGGGAAATAATGAACTGCATCAATATACATTGTCCCAGGAGTCACTGAATATAGTAGTACAGGATCATTGCATAAGTGGGGCTCATCCCATTACTGGGATCAACCCCAATAAAATCACAGGGACCAATCCCTAAGATTCACTTTTTGGCCCTGAAGGTTCAGAACCTGAGAGGGTCGCCAACCTGGCGACCCTAATAAGTGTTGAAGTGAGATTCAGCTGTCAACACTATGGTTTGCTTCTGCATGTGGAATGGCTGGTGGTAGTTCAACATTCCCTTTGCCCTGGCAACAAAATGCCTTGGGCCAAGCCAGTGGCAGATGAATCAATTTTGACTCCCCTTGTCCTAATTTTGCTGTAAAAAGACTTTTTTAAAAACAAAAAAAGGAGGCTATCTTCTGATAAATGTCCATTTTACTTTAATGCAGGGGAATGAACAGAATGTGACAGAAAAGCAGGGAACAAGAAGGAGATACTTAACCAACCTATGGGCTGTTTCTGTGATCAAAATCCCCACCGCACAGTTTCCTTTCTATCTGCATGGGGAAATGACCTAACATAAAAATATAAGGTATCCCTCTCCCTTTCTGGCTCTTCTCTGTCATCACTAGCAGTCAAAGCCACCATTCCACAAGTGGCTTAAAATAAAACAAACAAAAATGTTGGGGCACATCTACACATCACCTGTATCTCAACCAGGCCTTATTCCAATTATTTTCTCAGCATCAGAGAAAAATACACCTTTGGTAGTGTTAACTGAAGTAGACTCATTGGATCAATAAGATTTATGTAAGAAATTACTCATCAGTTGATTCAATTGGTACATGTGGGACTTGGCCTAAGTTTGGAGTACTATGAAGGTATTCAAGCAAACAATCTACTGTGTTAAATGCATGAAATGTCAGGGCAAACATATAATGACATTTTAGACAAACCTTGTATTAAACAAAATGGTTTATTAAAGAGATGAAGTTAAAACAGTAACCTATATTAAACAAAACAAAAAAAATTACTGGGATGGATATATTACTCCCCTGTTTGTCTTGGGTATAATTAGCCAAAATGGCTCATATCTTACAGGTTTGACAGTCTTTCATTAAAGACATATAAAAGCTTTCAGAAAGACACTGACCATTTCTAGGCCACCCTCAGATTGGAGCTGTGCTGACCAAGTTGTATATCTCCTAGAAAAGGCATCAAGAAGAAACGAAAGAAAGGAAGAGAACCAGAAATTGATTCCCAGCTCCTAATTGATCTTAAGTATAAATAATGAAATAAATAAATAAGAGGAAAACAGAAGACTTCCCTGCCCCACTCTGCAATCTAGAACAGTTTTGGCCTATCATGGAAAGGAAACCAAATTTAACATGGTTCTCAGTTTGAATCAACAGCCTCAAGATATGAACAGCCCAGGTAATGTCAGGTTGAAACCAACTTGTGAAGAAGAAGGAAAATTAATGTTGGGCAGTGTATACTTCCTGAGAATAAACTGACCTGTTATTTAAAGGCTATTATGAGTAGGAGAGCTTAATAGGAATGTACAAGGAATTCACTCTTGCAGACCTTGAAGGGAGTCTACCCTCAGTTCTCTGTGCCATAACTCGATGAAGACCAGATACAGTTTGTGTTCAGTGATCTGCACATTTTCAGATGCCTACAGACAAGTGCAATAAAACATGCTTATTTTAAAAGTGTACATAAAATACACACATTTCAAATGTGTGCAAAAACATAACAAATAACATTTAGTCAATGGAGGGAATGCCTATAAGCAATATGTTCAACAAACAGAAAAACATTTAGAGAAATTATGATTTCATCCTATTTAACAAATAGAGAGAAGCACAAGGGGACCAGTATGGAGGTGAGAATGGGAGGAAGCTTGCAGATGCAAACCTGAGACATACACATCCATAATAATTCCAAGATTTCCTATCTTCTCTTGAATTTGGGGTTCTAAATTACCTAAACTTCTTTAAGACATGACATTAATGCATTAAACTAAAATGCATCCTTTGCATTAATTATTAGCTATTCTTTCTTTTTTAAAAAAAAACATATTCTAGCTTTATTCACACAGTTGCACATATGTCTTTTCTCTCATTCCTCTCCTGGTAGTTATGAACATGAGCATATGCATTATTTGATTGAAGTCATGCACGCAAAGGAATCTTGATGTTATCAAACAATTGTTTCAAGATGCCTTTTGTTGCAGAGTTTTAGTCAGTGTGCACCTGTACCTATGCACATGATTAACTGCTATGATTGTGGAAACAGAGAAGCTGGAAACCATGGCAGACTATGCATGCGTTAATTTTGAAAATAATTTTATAAATTCTGTAACTTAGGCAGGGCAGAAAGTGAAGCAAAGTTGAGCCATAGAATAATAGTAGAAAAGAACTGAGTTTTTGTTTTGTTTTGTTTTCTGGTATCTATTGGAAAGTGAAACAAAAACATTGATTATTCTTAGCAAAAGTTCAATCAGCTTAACTAGCTTTGAGAAATTGGTATTTTCACACCTCTTGTAACATTCATTTCAGCTGAGGTTGACTTTTGCTGATGCTCAAAATGGCATCTGGCACTGTCAAATGAAAACTGGATTTGGAAACCTATTAGCAAAGAATGAATAGGTTCACAACACCTATTTTATGCTCCAACCCAAATACTCAATGCAAATTGCTATAATTCACAGGTGATGTGTATCACTCTAAACTGATGGTGAAACATCAAGATGTTTAATTTTTTTCCTCCATTTTACATTTCCATTTTTCCATGAGACATTCAACAGGCCTTCGAGGATTCATTTGTGATTATGGTCAGCCAGCCTGTGCAGGGGAAGCCCTGGTGGTTAAACGGAAAGAACGTTAGACTATATTCAAATTCATTTCCAGCTATTAAGCTCTCACTGGGTAACAACAGCCCAATGAAGTCACTGTCTTGCAATCTTACTGGAGAATTGTTGTGAGGAGTGAAAAGTAGAATGTAGGGAAAACTGAGGAATTTTTGGTTTTCTCACAGTCCCTTACAATCAGCTGTCCTCCTTATTGCTTCTGGTAGTTTGAGTCTAAAATATCTGATGGCCAAAGGTTACTCACTCCAGATGTAAGCCACCTAGGTTTTTTGGAGGAAAGAAAGGTAACATTTTAATAAATAAATAAAGCCATTCATTAGACTTTGTGAAGAAACTTGAATACCAACATTCAGAATATAGGGTTGTTTGGGTAATCAGGAGTCATTTGTAAGATAAAATGTATGGAGCCTATGTATCCTATGGTTTGTATCATATACAGTCTTTCCATAAGAACTGTTGAACGTGTATGGGCCGGAAGGAGGACCAGCATAATATACCTTCCTATGACCTCACTGCATGAGCCATCCCACGTGAAAAATGGTTAGATGTTAGGTATAAGGACACTAGTATGAGCTTATGCTTTACATGTACATATGCTCATGAATGTTGTTATGGGTAAAAATTCAAGAATGCAACTCTCATTCCCACACATGTTGGATTGGTGTGATCTAGGAACACCTATGTTAATTCTATGGTTTTGTGAAAAAGTTTGTGCAGAAAGTATACTGTCAAACACATATTTTGTGATGGCCAGGATCTACTTCTCTGATGGATGTAAACACAATGTTAAGGTGAGATTTGAAAAGTGAAAAAAAAATCAGTTAACTTCATTGCATTTCTCTAAAGCCCACCTGGATTGTTGTTCCATCACTTGTTCGTATTAGGTTGCAAGACTTCATTTTTAATCTCACGTATAGAATTCATGTTTTGTATACATTTTTTCATGTATTTTTTAAAAAAATTACACAATCTTTGTACAGAAAACTTATTCCATGTTTTTATATGCATTTCCTCCCCCATTGATTAAAGCAAGTTTTTTTTTCAATGTATGCTTTAAAAAATGCACAGTTTTGTGCGCATTTTCTTTCTATGAATTAACCCTCCAGCCTCAGAAATGTACATGTTTCTGAGGCAAGGTATGCTGAAAACTTTCAAGAGGTGTGAACTGGATACTTCTTATCTTCAACCAATTTTTTCCACTTCTGTGTAACATACAATTAAGAAAAAAATAGAATACAGTAATTATGCACTGTAATGCTCACAGCATGAAAATGGATTTAACTGAAGTGATACCCAAAGTGTGTCTTGAAAGCAGTAGTAAGTGCAAAATGGAATGCATACACACCTTACTTTTGCAGAAGACATTAAACTTGTCTGTAAACTATTATGAATATTCACTCTTATATATGTGTGTTCCTACTATACTTAGATACCTTGCTTTCCACTTTTTTGATGGATGTTTGTAGTTGTCTACCAAGCAATCTTGTATCCAACACAGCACAGATTGTATCCAACTACAGCACAGGTTGGAGAAACAGTCATTGGTATTTTCACATGAGTCAGGATTATTCAGGAATTTATTTAAAAGCTTCCTTCATTTAACCAGAGCTTGGCCAAAGTACCTTTTCACCACTGGCCATATTGGCTTGGAAATTCTGGGAGTTATAGTTCTAAAAAAAGTAATCTCCCCAAACACTATGTTTTAAATTCATCAAAGAGCTTCACCACTTCTAAACTAAAATAATATCTGAATTTTGATTTTTCCACCTCTATTCCTATATGTGCATCATTTAGTCATTATTTATCCTTAGCCTTCATTTTTTCAGTTGTGCATCTTCATTTTGCGTACATGTAGTTTTAAAAAAGATTTCCAAAATGTTTCATTCACAAATGATTCAGATAACCTTTTAAAAAGAACCCATGAATGCAAACTTCTTCAAATCATGTCAATCAAACCAAACTAATTTTCCAGGGGATGGCTCTATAAATATAGTACTTGATCTGAGGGAAGATCATCTTTGTTTCATTCTTACTTGCAGTGTTCTTCCTGCTAGATGAGAATATAAGTTTGTTTGTTTTTAAAAAAATACATTTTTATGACTCTTTGCACTTTGGGCTTTTCTGCTAAAAAAAAAATAAAATTATTTGCAATAAATTGCATTCCAGATTTTAAGAAAGCTGATTTCTGTAAAATTAGGGGAATACTGGGTGTGATCGGGAACACTAAAAAAAGGAAGTTCATGATGGATGGGAGTTTCTTATAAGTGAGTTATTGAAGACACAATTTCAAAAAGTCCCAATGAGAAGGAAAAATGGGAGGTGCCTAAGGAAATCAGGATGAATGTCTAAAGAACTTTCAACTCAGCTGAGATTTAAAAGGGACATGTATAAGAGATGGGAAAAGGGGGATATCACCAAACAGGAATTCTAGTGAATAACCAGAACATGTAGGGAAAAAGAAAAACTAAAGAAACATTTGTGCTCAGATGATGAACATTTGATTGGGAAGATGCATAAAATTTTGCTGAAATTAGAAATGAAAGAAGAGGTGATGAAAGATTGTATGGTGAAATCGGCACAAAATGTTAGGCAGAACATATTGCTGGAACAATAGCAGAGGGAATTAAATGTGTACTACATTATGATCTTAAAGGGAATTTTTACAAGATGATGTATCATTGGTATTTGACACCGGAAAAGTTGGCCAAAATGCACAAAGAGGTATCTAACAGATGTTGGAAATGCGATTGAACTGTGATAAGGCCAGAAACTTGTGGAAACAAATACAACTTATGTTACCAAAAAAAACCGTTTTGAACGAATGCTCAAGTGAAACCACAACTATATTTGTTGAGACTAGTAGAAGAGCAATTGAAGAAAAAAAACAAGATATTGTGATATATGACAACCGCAGTAAAACTATTATATACTCAGAAATGGAAGATTATTGAGATTCCATCAAAAAGAGAACTGGCTACTTAAGCTATTGGACTTAGCTGAAATGGACGACATGGACCTGCTTCTGCCTGCCACAATGGAGATCCCTAATGAGGAGAGGGTGGGAATACCAGTCAGCTGCTTCTAAAGTGACAGGGGAACAAACCTCCATTGATCACAGTGGCTGTTTCCCAGTAAGCAAGGAATTGGGAAAGGGAGGGTTGGGCTGCGATACACTGCCTGGCCATATAAACTATTGTGGTTACACATTTGTAACTTCCAAACTAGATTCAGGCCTGTATTTCTCATCACCTGACTAATCAGCACTCACTGACTGGAAACTGGACACTGAATTCCTTACATTGGAAAAAATGAAGGTGACACAAAGACCATTTCCGCACTAGCCTGTTATAGCACTATTATTCCACTTTCAACATCCTATGGAATCCTGGGGTTTGCACTTTCAGGAGGGACCTCTGGCCTCTCCCATAACTGCAAACCCCAGGATTCTACAGGATGTTGAAAGTGGAATATGATTCTTATTGGTAAGCAGGTTGGCTGTATTATTATAATTTTCCTGCAGTGCTTTTGCAATATTTTGTAATGGACATTGTTTCAAAGACAAATAAACTTGATGATGATGATCATGAAAGTGGAATAATAGCACTGTAACAGTGTAGTGAGGAAATGGCCACAATCATATTATTATGTTCAATGCGGTGGTCAGCTTTGACTTTCAATGGTTTGTAGCCAAAGTTGCCCTATCCACGTACAAGAGGAAGGCAACTGTAAATTAAAATTACAGCAAAATTAGCATGAGTATGGGGGGGGCAAATTTGGGTTAATAAAAATCCTGGGGAGGTGACTCAAAAAATAGTCCAGAAAAGATTGAACGTACACAGTGGTCATGAAATGCTGACTAATTGTTGAGGAAGATTTGGAAGACTGGTTGAGATGGAGAACTGTGGACTGACTGGAGCACTAAACAGAAGAACTTCACATCACCACTCTTTTTGTAAGCCTCCCTTGTAAAAATCCTATCTTTGATGTAAGCCCTGGAGTTGCATGTAAGACCACACTTAACTCTGTGGTCTTCAGTTCATAAACACACATAGACAAACCTGGACAAGTAAAACATCTGGCAGTGCTAAGCAAGGTCCTGAGGTTAAATGAGATACAAGGTTAAATGAAATACAAGGGCTTCTTGCAGATGGGGGGACAGCATAGAGTCCATACTGGCTGTGATTACCTTCTCCTGGTAAGGGACAGAAAGGCAGAAGGCAACACTATCTGCAGAATATATATTTCTCCAATAGAACTAACAGGAGTTGTAGTAGCAGGATAATAGTGAGGAGGAGAGGAGGGGAGGGGGAGAGCGAGAGGAATATTGCCTTTACCTCAGCCTTGGGACTCAAGATGGCTTATGTAAGTTAAAATAAACAAAGCTAAAGGTACATATCATACAAGCTTAAATAAAGCTTTCAATACAATTAAAATGAAGCAAACAAAAATTGTTGCATTCTGTCTATCTATCCTTCAATAGACTATGATTAATTGATTGATCTATTTAATTTATAGCCTTCTTTTCTCCAAGCACAGGATTCAAAGTGCCTTAACAGCATCGTCTTCTTCATTCAGCTTACATGATGCAAAGTTTCATCTGGACCGCATCTCCTTTTTTCATCTTAGCATGCTTGGATGTCTGTTTCAGTCCTGCCTTTCTTAGCCCAGAGGGAGGGAGGGAGCGAGGGATAGAGAGAACCTATTATTTGTAAGAACAAGAAGAATAAATGTGTTCAGTCTTGCAATGTCCTGCAATGTCCACACCCACATTTATGCTTTTACTTCATTTACCCTCATGAGGGTAAGTATTTTTCATCCCCTGAACACACTGTCTGTCAGGTGACAGTGGCCAGACTATCGAAGCTAAAGATTGGGCACATGATAACCTACTCTCTTTCCAGAATTGCCTGTTGTTCCAAGGGCATAGCTCATTCAAATAAGGATGTGAATTTTTTTTGTTCTTTTCCCCCCTGTAATGTAGAGGTTTCTCTCTGCCTTTCCATACTGTGGTAAACATGCTCACAATGTATATAGAATATGATACAAAAAGTTTTGCACAAGGGATTAAATGTACGCTTGTGTTAAAAATACCACATTGCATAGCATGCCATAGTGAAGTATTGGCCCTAGGGGTTTTACTTTGAAGAAAAGAAACACATAGGGAGCTATGAGGATAAATAAATTAAAGACTGTGTTTATCAGTCACTTCACTCCTCCCCATAGCATTCAATTATTCTGATGCATGAACCAGTTGAGCCCCAGGCTTGTCTTGAATACACAAAAGAAAAGCAATCCCATTCAGAAAGAGATCGTGAGTTATTGATCTCATGCTGCACATTACATTAAGAGTTAGCAGGCACAGCTAAGCCCCCTCCTATGGAAAGCAAAGTTTCCCACCAACTTAGTTGAATGATAGGCAACTCTAGGAAAGGGTCAAGGGCAGAGGCATCTCAGCTTTCATTGTGGGAGTTCAGGACACATTCTGGGTCACGATGAAAGGTAAGTCTGAAAGGCCGCTGATGTATGTGCTCCCAGGATATCTTTACCAAATGGCAGACAACTGGTGCATGCACTTTCTCAAGCAGACATTGCAAAATGAACTGCAGAGCTGGACTTTGTCAATGTTAGATTGATTTTCAGCAGCATCACTAATAAATAAAATGAGAGGCATTTGAATTTTAGCTTCATGTCATAATTGGCATAGATGAAGAAATTTAAATAAAAGTATTAAGCCAGCTCAGATAAGAAATATGTATCACAAAAATGTGGGAGTTCCAAACACAAAGCTTTGCTAGATATGAAATTTACTGGTAATCCTTGGGTGAGTTATCAGTTATCAAGCTACATTATCAGTTGTAAGAATCAGGTACAACCCATCCTAAGCCCTTTAGAAATAGAAGAAGGTCTGATAGTGAGTTCAAAGTAGGAACAAACATCCCTTTGTTGACCTAGATAGGGGCTTGAACCACTCCATGCACTTTAAACTCAGTATTTCAGCCACCATTAAATGCAGCTGGAAAACCACAATACTGATTAACAATATCTTTATATGATTAAGGAAAACAATCCAGTGTGTTTTTTTAAACAAAATTGATTACATGATCCTTCTTATTTGAATTTATATTAATCATCATAAGCTAAGTGGTTTTGAATTACATTTGCTTTGAATCACATCTCCATATATGTGGTTATAAATAGAATCATTGTTCTTTTGTTTTTCATTTTGCTCTCAAGCATGTTATTTTTCCCATTTAAATGAGACATTGACACAGAACAGGGAATGGGACTTCAAAGCTTTCACATTCTTGGGAGTAAAGCATCATCATAATCTATGCAGCACATGAAGAAGCTGCCTTTCTGGTCAGAATCTTTAATCCAATGAGTGGATTGGGCTGCTTGCCTCGAGAGGCAGAACATGAGAAGCGGTGCATTGCATTTCCCTCCCTGCTGGAAAGGTCCCAGCCACCATTACGGACAGCCTCTCCAGTTGTAGTGTATGAACTCCACAAGGTTTTGCTATCCAGTAAGCCAAGAGGAATGTAGATGATGGGAAGAACAGAAAAGTGAGCGACAATGGAAATATGAGAATACAGCTCAAGTTCATGTAGTTTGGAAGACCATATTCTCCCTTTCAAACTTGCCCATGTTTTGAAATCTTCTGGAAGATCATTCTCTTTGTGTGTCTATCGTCACAGGTACACCTGCTGAGAACATGGGAGAAGACCTTCTTTTTGGCTGCTCACAGGCTCTGGAATTCCCTTCCCACAGAGATTAGCCTAGCATCCAATTTATTATCTTTTTGCAGGCAGGTGAAGATTTTTATTCCAACAGGCCTTTGAGATTTTTTTTTAAAAAAGGAAAATAGGCTTGTACAATGTGTTGGACTTTTATTTGTTTTTGTTTTAATGGTTTGTGTTTTCAACCGGTTGTATTTGTGACAGTTTAATTGCTTTTTAACATCTGTATGGGATGAATTGTAACAATATTTATTTTATCTGGTGTAAGCCCTTTGATTCCTGCATTGAGAAAAGGCAGGATATAAATAAATATCATCATTATCATCATCTGAGCATGAGCAATGGGCATGAGAAATTACAGTGATGCAGAGAAACAACACATAGCGGTGATGATGTTTCTGATCCAGCTCAAGGAGAAGGAGAACATGGACCATCATTGTCTTGAGTGGATGAAACTCCAGTCTCTCCTTCTCCCAGCTCATATGCCTTCCTAACAAAGCTATGTTGTCATCCTGCAAAAAGTACTGGAAAAAGAAATGCCTACAACATTATTGTGATTGTCAAATATAGCAGGCCTTCTATCAGATTTTGGAGAACATAAGAAAATGGATCAAAAACACTGAAGTAACCCTGTTTTGTCATAGTTGAACCAATCTATCCCACATCAACCTTCACTGTACATTTATTTTCTTCAGGCTTCCATTGGGCATACTGGTTTATGGCTTCCATTAAATATACAATTTGATACTGAAGGGAATATACATTCAGATACGATCCTACTACTTTTACTTGCCTAGAGTTGTAGCAGGGGTAAACTCTAGTCTGATTATATATACACAGTGGTTCAAATGGTAGGAAGAAAACTGTTATTGTTGTTTTCACTGACAAAGAAAATTTGATTTGACAAAGTCAATTAGGCAACTCTAATGGTAGAAGACGTTTCATTTGTACTTTAATACTGGATTGCATTGTTTTCACGTAGGGAAAATTTGGTTTAAAAGAGCTACAGTTTGAGAAATGAAGATTTAGTATAGAAGAATATAATGACAGAATACTATTAAGAAATTCCCAAATGTTTTCATAGTCACTATTTTCATAGTCACTGTCTGAAAGAAAACGGTAGGGTGCTGACAAGGCCAAATACATTTTTTTTGTTATTAGGGCTACTTTGGGAATATTTTTATACATCTAATATGATGAACCAGCAATAACCTTCTTCACCATTTTGGACAAAACTAGGCCATAGGAGGTTGCCTCCTATAGCACTCAGAGCCAATGGGAGATGAAAACCCTAGACATTTGGAGCTCAACACACAAAGCAGCCACTTAGATTGCCTCAAGGATGTCCTGGAGTGTTCTGGGAGGCTACCTCACATGATTTAATTATGCCTGAATTGACAAGCAAAGTGTTCACCACATCAGATGGACCCTGTGTTTTAAAAGGGAATAGCACATACCTTCTAAAACTGGTTCCACTCAGAAAATGCTTTTGGCCTAGTCAGCACTTCAGGATTCCTTTCCAATTATTGAAGCTATGGATCCACTCTAGAGTTTTAGCAGAATCGAATAATAAAAGAAGTCATTTCCAAGAAGTCTTGAAAGTTTTCTATGGAAAAGTGACATTCAAACAATCTACAAATACTATGAATGGATGGGTCCAATTCTAAATATGACAGACGCCAGTGATTCAGATTAGCATTCCAAAGCTTAAAAGGGTTGGATGATACATAGCATGTGTGCTGCGTACAGGTCCCTGACTTTCTCTGTGTCACTAGACCCCACCCAATACCCACTGTGGATAGGTAAAGTTTATTACTATTTCTTCTACTACTGCTAGTACCACTAAAGAATTATATATATTTTCTATTATTGTTGTTGTTATTATTATTTCTTCTGGAGCAGTGATTCTTCTCTAACAGAAAAAGTGGGGACTAGTTTTTCCACTGCAAGTAATTGCTGTTTCAGAAACAAGCCGACAAATACCTGTTCCAAACAAGCTATACCAGCCAACAGGAAAGGTGAAATACCCATCATAATAAATAGTGTCCTATAACCTTGTTGACAGCCCATCTATGTAAACAGATTTTTTCCCCAACACTTGACTGCCACTTCTCAGTCTTGAAAAGTCAGTGACATTTTGGCATTACTGAACTGAAAATGGGACACAGATTTTTATATATATAGAGATAAAAAGCTCTTTGCCAGAGCATTGGTAAAATATTCATTAAGACTCACTGCAAATACAGTCTTTTAAACCACCATTCTCACCAATGTATTTATTCATTAAACAGATTTTGAAACAGGGATTGGGATGTTGGCTACTGACAATTTACTGTGGAAGCAGAGGACTGCTGAAAGGTTATTGAAAAGAGGATAACAGAGCTCTTCAGTTTACTGATTGGTTAGTTTAAAAAGAAAAAGAAAGAAATGGAGCCCATAAAAGATATCTCTCACAACTTCTGTTTGACACAGAAAAGGCACCAATGGGTGGGGGAGGCACAGATGAAGTACAATAAGGAGTGGCTCAACAGTGAGTTCAGTCCACAAAATTCTGCTATCAGTTCATAGCCATTCACAGAACTTTTTTAAACTACAACTTTTCAAAAACCTCGCCCAGCATAATAGGTATATCAGTGGAGAATTCTGGGAATTGTAGTTTGAAGAAGCAAAGTTTCCAAGTTCTGTGCCATCCAATAAGATTAAGTATGCTGGGAAGCCAGCAGCAACTGTGCTTGAGATGTACTGAAGCTGGACATTAGCAGTTGCTTGATATGTTGCACTCATGACGTTTCCTTTCCTTTCCTTTCCTTTCCTTTCCTTTCCTTTCCTTTTTTTTTTAAACTCAACTGTTAACTAGAGGTTAAATCAAAGTAACTAATTAGAGGTGAATTTCCTGAAGTTCAGTTTGCTGTATTATATCCTGTCTGCCATTTTGCTTTCTTTTGCTCTGATCTCACTGTTTTGAATATCTTCTTTATTCCCAATTTCATGTAGTTTCATTCTGAGTTCAAAAAATGAAAATCTAAATTGTCCATAGGCTTATGCTCTTTTTAACTTCATACATTTATCCCTTCTTTTTCTACTAACTGGGGTCTCAGGCAGTTTGCTGGTATCAATTTGTTTCTTTTCTCTTCAGAGTCCATTTGTCATTTGAACTCATCTTTGCGCGAATTCTACACATTCTTTTTTTTTTAAAGGAGAAAATAAAATCTAAATAAGTTACAAGAAAATCTTCAATATGTGCCTGCCAATCATAGGGCAAATTGTATTTTCATGACACCTCAGATAAAATGATTCGTAGTAGTACATGAAACCACAAATCATGCTGTTTCTCTGTTGCAATGGTTAGAATTTACTTCAGAGAGGGAGAGTTGACCAAAAAAATTGCTTTAGGATATAATTCAGAAACATGCATTTTGTTGCTATGAAACCCCTCTCCTACATCTTGCTTTCTCACTGTTTGTGTCCTTTTTACAATCCAGCTTTTCATTAATGGCAGCTGCTGAAAAAATTGGAAAAAAAGTTATTGTTCGGGGTCAGAGGTGCCCAAACCCCTAGCCTAAATAATTACTAGTCATGTTAATTGGAGAATTCTTGAAACTGTAATTCAGAATGAAATATTTCCAAGCTTTATAGTACCATTGAAGAACAATCATTATATGTCAATTATTATAGCAACCACTGTAATTCAAAATATAACTTTGAGTTGCCATGTATCTGTCTAGGAAGCACCAGAAATTAGCAGTGTGGCTTCCAAGGAGTACTGCAATTGCCACAGCAAATGAGAGCAACCTCAACAGGTATTGAGATTGCTGTGTCATGTGGGTTTGTGGGTCCTAATGCCTAAGGTGTGGCAACGTTCAGCAGCTTCCATTGGACAGATTCCATAAATCACTCCTTGGATTCTAAGGAATCTGATGCAGAGGAGTCAAACAGAAAAAGTATGGATCCAAATGATGGCTCTCCCACCATATCTGAGCCAATGATGAGGAACGGAGTTGAAGGACACTGAGGTGAACCATTATGTGAAGAACATCTGACATGACAAAGAGCATGGAGAAGGGCCAACCCTTCTTCAGTAAGAAATGTTTAGCAAGCAAACACCTCATTTCCCAAGGACAAAGCAGCTGCTTTTATATCCAAGAACAGTGGCTGGGAGCTTTTGTTATCCACTGTTTCTTCTCCCTGTTATTTGTGTGCTTTCTGCTCATCAATTTATTTGGATTCTTGACCTCTGAACTCTTTTTGCCACAAAAATTGTAAGCCAAAGGCCTGCCTGAATAAAAAAAAGTATTTGCTTGCCACCAAGGAGAAAGGAGTCCCATGCAACACTTTTTAAAAAAAAACTGGGACAAGATTCTGCCACAAACCCAGGAGTCAACTTTGTCCCTCAGCTACTTTGGGAAAAATATTACAGGGGCCAATAACTTCATGCACAACATTAGAGATTCATTTACTTGCTCTTCCTCCAACATGATATATGCTATCCTATGTCAACAGTGCTCCCCTACACTTTACATTGGACAGTCTCTATGCAAGAGAATTAATGGACACAAATCTGGCATTACAAGTGGCAATACCCATAAACAAGTTACAGAACATTTCAACCTTTCTGAATATACAGTTAAGGGATTTACAGGTTGCAGTCTTTGCACAAAGAAATTATAAAGAAAGACTAGAAAGAGAAACAAATAAATTGAATTATATTCACAAATTAGCAGAGATACGAACAAAGACAATGACTTCATAGCACACTACATATATCAATACAAGAGTCCTCACTCTTGTACATATAACAAAAGGAATCTTCTCAGAGACAGTTTTGAACCCAGAGAAACTGACTTTTCATAATGCTTTAACATATCAACAGAAACTGACTGTAAAAATCCAAAAGACCTGTATTGCCTCACACAGTTCTTTGAAAATCTAGGGAAACGCACATGATTTGATTCTTAGTAGATCCTATTATATTCCATCCTACTCCCGCAACTGTACAAGATGTCCTTTATACGCTTTAACGTTACTGCGTACTGCCTTTGAAAAAGTGCGTTTTTATCCATGAAAGGTCATGGTAAAACAAACAAACAGAACAAAGCAAAAACATTTAGTCCTAAAGGTATTGTCGCACTCCCTTTTTTTCTCCCTCCCTTCCTCCTTTTCAAACCACAAATTTATCATGGGTTATGATAAACACTGAATGAGAAAAGACAGAGGCACAATAGTTAGGACTAAAATGGATGATCAGACTCATTTGCGGGAAAGTAAGCAGACCTTGGATATTTTATTTTAAAAAAATAATTATTTTTAAAAATAGCTTTAATTTTTAGAATTGGTAGAAGAAATGTTTTAGAGGGTCAAAAGTAAATTTTCTGCAAGTTATCAGGAATCTGACAATAGAGCAATACAGATGTTGGAGGGATCCAAGGACTAAAACACAACCCTTAAGCCACATTCTTTTCATTTAGTTAAGTGAAAGATTAGTGTTTCTGAAAGTGAAGCTCAAATGTTGTCTGGACAAGAAGGTCTACAACTTGAACAAGCACCTTTAATAGCAGCTGAAGGTGAAGAAACAGGGAAGAAAATTTCCTTGGAATTGTGTCAGGAATTAAGCTGCTCTGATATCTTCAAAAAAGAGTGGGATATAAATATTTTAATAAATAAAATAGATAAAATAAATATTTGAAGAAACTTTTCAAACATATTTCACTGCATCAGAAGACTGTATAGAATATAGATGCTCATCCTTAAATGTTATTTAAATGTTATTTATTTAACATTGTTTAAATGTTTAAATGACATTTAAATAAGCTGGCTACATAGAAAGGGGTTGGTTTTCGTAGGTCTTTTATCTAAACAACCAGTCCCACCCCCTCATAATTCTGCCATTTGAGCTTGACTCTAGAATTGGAACTCCTCTTGGAAAAGTTACTCTCTTGACAGCTAGTGTTACATTTTGAGGACCCAAATAAGGCAATTTAATTGCATGTGCACACTTAGGGTTTCTAAGATAATTTGACTGAACATCTGACCAACCAAATATGTTTGAATATTCATGGAACCTGCTGATGTTGAACTTTGCTTTTCATAACAAGGCATGGATGATATTTTACTGTGAGAATGAACAATGTAGTTATGTTAATAGAAAAATCCTTTGTCACTTACTTTGACCATTACAAGGTAAACTACAACAGTAGAATATAAATACTGATAGAAGAATGCAAACATAATTGAATAATTATAGCAAATACATCCACAGAAATAGCTGTTTGCTGACATTCTGCTGTATAAAAAAAAGAAAGGCACAAATCAGATGAATAAATTATTTATTATGAATTATTCACTTGGCTCTAATAACAGGCCTGTCTTGTCAGATTTCAGGCTACAGCCTGGGAAAATTACCTGGACTAACAGGATTTGCAATATCTCATTGAACTCTATTTCTGCTGCTCCAATCAGCTTTCCTCCATTCTTATTATCTCTTCACTGGGCTCTGAAATACTTTGACAGTGCTACTTTTAATATTACTTGGGGTTTATGCTACAGACAGGATTCAGTTCAGCATTTCAGAAAACCCAATTCATCTCAGGTTGATTTGGCAGCTTTCTCCATTGACTTACATCTGAATCCAAATCTCAGTTCTTCCAGAAAATCCAAACCTTAACATCTGTCATTGACTACCATTCAAATGCAAAAATGGCTTTTTGATGAAAATTGTGAGTGCTGTAGACCCTTAACTGTCAGGCAATTGGGTACAGTATGCTTTGCATTATGTACCTTTCAAAGATGAGAGAGAGAGAAAGAAAGAGGTTCCCGCAACCAGGGTTCCCAAAGTGATGTCATCCCACTCTGTAGGTTTAGGGATAATTGATATGCAAATAGCATAAACCATAGAGGTTTTCCTGTCCAAGAGCCTGCATAATGTCAGAAAAAAGGTACAGAGTTATGATGAATGTAGCAAATAATATTTTCTTTATTTGTGTGGTATGTTGGCACAGTCATAATATACTATATGCTCATTTTGCACCATAGTTGCTTGAAGTACAATAAGACTGCAGTAGATAGGTGGATGAGTGACAGAGGCAGAAGGACTGAACATCAGCATTTCCAAGCAAGCACTCAGTGCTGCAGCCTCAACATTCTTGTTCTTGAGAGAACTAGTACTGAGCATTGGATTGAAGTTGTGAGTGATAACTTTATAACCCACAATATAAGGATTGATTTCTCCAGTGAAACAGTTTATTGTGGTTAGAAGATAAAGCTGCCAGTTACAAAATGATATCTGTCGTCCCTTCCTCACTGCTCTACCCCTGTCCTGTTGTTTTCCATATGGAGAGCTGGAGAGCAATCTACCAGTTTTTGAAACCACGCTACCTCTGTCTTTCTGTCCAAATCGCTAGTGGATCTTCGGGTGCTATCAAATATGAACTTGGTCTTCTTTGGAGGAATCCTGCTTTAGTTTGGAAATTTTTGAATCTGTCCAAATTAGCCCAATTAATCAATTGTTAGAGACAATAAGAATTTTAAAGTAAGACATGCCTATATTTTCAAACTTATTCCTTTGCCTTTCACCCTACCCTCTACCAACTCCAGGGATTCCTGGGCGAGCCAGATTATCTAGATTCATTTAAATCTGGTGTCAGACTTAGTTATGGGACAGAGACAGATTTGGTTGCTTTGGTGGATAACCTCTAGAGGGAACTGGACAGTGAGCGAGTGTTTCTGTTCATTTTGCTGGACCTCTCAGCAGCTTTTGATACCATCAACCATAGTATCCATCTGAGTCACCTCACTAGGATGGGTTGCAGAGGTACTATTCTGCAGTGGCTCCTTTCATTCTTGTGGGGGAACTCTCTGAAGATACTGCTGGGAGATTCCTGTTCAACTCCATGAACATTGGCCTGTGGAGTGTCTCAAGGTTCAGTATTGTCCCAATGTTATTTAACATCTGCATGAAACCACTGGGAAAGGTTGTCCAGAGTTTTGAGGTCAGGCATCACCAGTATTCTGACGATATCGAGCTATCTTACTTCTGTCCACCTAATTTCAAGGAAGCTGTGTCTGTGCTAATTCAGTGCCTGGCAACTGTAATGGAGTGGATGAGGGCAAACAAATTGAAGCTTAATCCAGACAAGACAGAGGTGCTTCCAGTCCGTCAAAAGTCAGATTTAGGAACAGGAGTTACACTTCCCCTGAAAGCACAGGTTCACAGTTTGGGGGGTACTCTTGGATTCAGTTTTCAGCCTGGAGGCCCAGGTTTCAACAATGATCAGAAGTGCTTCACACAGTTAAAGCTAATGTGCCAGCTTCACCCATTCCTGGGTTCAGATCTGGCTGTGGTGGTTCATACCTGGGTTACATCCTGTTTGGATTACTGTAACATGTTCTAAATGGGGTAGCCTTTGAAAAGGGCTCAGAAACTTCATTTGGCTTAAAGAGCTGCAGCCAGATTGCTAACCTGACTACAGTGAACACACAACTCCCTTGTTGCAACAATTCCACTGGCTACTGGTCCATTTTCAGGCACAACTCGAAGTGCTGGTTTTGAACTATAAAACCCTTTATGACATAGTCCCATGTTAAAGACTTTATCTCTCTTTATGAGCTCATTAGGACCCTGAGGTCATCTGAAGAGGCCCTTCTTTCTGTCCTACCACCTTCTCAGGCATGTTTTCTGGGAACAAGTGAGAGGGCCTTCTTGGTGGCTGGTCCCAGACTTTGGAACTCCCTCCCAAGAAAGGCCAGGATGGATCCATCGTTGCTCTCTTTCCATTGGCCAAAACATTTCTTGTGTTGTCAGGCTTTTACAAACCACCTAGGGTTGGGCTTTGAATACTTTGAATGTTTTTAATGCTTGTGTGGTTCTGTTTGTAAAGTTTGCATACTCTTTCAATGAATTTTGGTATATTTAACATGCAATGGTTTAACTTTATAAATTAATTTTTAAATTATTAATTTTTAAATCATATAGTTATATTTTTATGAATATTTGTATTGTTTTAACTTTGTATTATTTGAAATATGTTGTTAGCCACCTTAAGTCCATTTATCAAGAACAAGTTGGGATATAAATGAATAAAATAAAAATAACAATAAAATACTGGAATGTGGCCCTTGAGAATGTCTCTGAAAGTAAATTTGGCCCTTGGGTTCCCACCCTTGATAGAGATTTACTGCTAGTCTGAGTCTGCAGTCATCTTCCCAATGCCAAGGGCTTAAAGATCTACAGTTGGCCTCATAACAAAAGCTATGATGTTTGTAAGAAAATGTCTGATTTTTTCTGCCAATGAGCAGCTTTTCTTTCTTCCTCTTTATAACTATTCTCTGCTTCCAGTCTGCCACAGGCTTCTCTACAACTTCCTGTGTTTCTGCATGGGGATTTTGTCTTTTACCTAATAATTCCAGCTTTGGCAGATGTACAATAGATTTTTATTCTTACCGTAATATCATCCTTGTGGTGTTAGCAGATTTTGAAACAGACTTTTTTTTTTTTTTTTGGACTATCATCCTCAGAATCCACAGCTAGCCTGGCCAGGGGTGCTAGTTAAAAGAATATAGGAAGCTCTTGTCTACGTTTTCACCCAGGCTGTGATTTTTATCATTCCTACCCTTATCACTATTTATTGGATACAGTTAGGTAAGGCAGGGAAACTCTCCTGGAGAGAAATTGGGGAGGGGACTGTCAGCCTGCCTGCCTAAGTGACAGTGGAGCTGTCTTTTAGTCTTTCAAAGAAAATCTGTCTTTTCTCTTACCTCACCAAAGATATACCGTTGTGTACCAAAGTAGTCATTTTTGTCTGCTCCTTTATTAAACAGTGCTTCTGAAGTCTGCACTAATTACTTCTGCTACCGTATCTCTGTTCATTCATTCAGTAAATTATTGTACTTGGAGAATACAGCAAATTAATCTTGCTCTAACCAAAGTATGTGCTTAACTTTTAAAATCAATTTTAATAATCCTGTCATACATCTTTCTAGCCAATTCCATTCTCCCCTCTTTTTCAGGGTTAAGAAGTCAGCTACTTTGAATTGGCTCTTGATCCTTACTTGGACACTGTTATTAGTTTGCTCCCTACCTGTTTGCTTTCTTGTGTTAGTGAAATCTACAGCTTTTCTACTCTGGCATTTCTGTTTCTTCAAGTCTGGTTTGTATGAGCTTGGCGGCGTTCCAAAATATCTATTCATTTATTTTAACCATATATATATACACATACACATACATACATATTCCTTTTCTTCTAATAAAAGAGTGGACAGCGCTCAGATATCTGGCTGCCCTCTGCCCATTTTTTCAGCCCTAGAACCTGGCTGCATTACAAGCAGCACCCAAAGAAACTCTCTCTTCTATACAACTATTTCATTCTGGCAGCTCAATCAGAGGAGATGCTCATTGTGCTCTGGTGCCAGCTTCAGCACATACTGGTGTTATCTCAAACCGAAATAGTTGTCTTCAAAGTTATTGGTTTTTCCAGATTCACATTTGAAATGCAGCGAATCAGTGGATGGCAATGATTATTGCTCTAATCATATGAGTACTCTTATTTTAAACTTGGTAAAACTGATTCTAAGTGTAGATTAATTTTCACTCAAATATTCTATATGGTTCTTATTGAATTGCTGGTACTTCCTTCAAACGCTTGGCCATCAACAATGCAAATTGAATCCAATAGTGACTTCTTTGCAATTAAATATGGGGATGGTACCACTGATTGTTAGAGAAGCAGTATAGTTTGACTCACTGAATGTTCTTAAGGTCTTCCTGGAACAACCTTCACTAGAAGCTGAAATTAGGAAGCTGCAGGTTGTAAAATGTGACCATCTACCTTAGTGTTGCCTACTTACCAGCTGCTCTCCAGGTCTCAGGCTGATGATCTTACCCATGATCTCTGACCACTATAACTAGAAGTGCCAGGGACAGTGCTGCTAAACAGTGAGTCTCTCTCCCTTGTTATCCTGCCAATCACATCTAGAATATTGGAATTAAGTCCTTCATTTCAGAATTTCAGGACATTCCATTCAAGATGCCTTAGAATTTGCACTTACTTTTTGAACACAAATGAATTGGTGCCAAGTTAAGCAATAGTTTAAAAGGACCACTGACAGAAACAGCAAAGGGAAAAATGTGAATAGTTTCATGCCATGAAACTAGCCACAGTGGACTGATTTTCAAATATAGTTTATGTATCTCTGTTTAGATGAAAGTGTTTCCATACACAAAGAAGAACCTCTCAAATGGTACAAACTGATTATTATTATTTTTTTCCTCCCACATTGTAGGAATGAAAAGTGTTTTTTTAAAAGAAAAAAAAACTGGTGGCAAAGATGTTTAATACTTCCCCATCCATTGAAGTAAGCCCACATACTTATTTACTTATGCGTAAACAGAGAAAAACCCTCTTTCACAGCTAAACTATATTGTTAATATATTGTCTTGTTTGACCTGAAATTTAATACTCCCCTACTCATATGAAGTAGGCCATTACACTTAAATACTTATGAGTAAAACACAGAAAAAAGTCTCTCTGCTAACCATACCCTGTATCTTTAACATATTGTCTACTTTGACCCTGACATATTTGGGTATATTTTTTCTTGTTTCGCTTTGGGTTTTTGCTCTTCTTTTGTACTTGAGTTTTTATGCTGGGTGTCTTGCCTCAAGCCAAGAATTACAATATTGCATGATGACATACATTACCAGTTCAAAACATTTATGTAATCCAATTACTCCTGTGAGGCCATTTAAAAGATTACAGGGAGCAAGCAGAACAACTGGAGTGTTTGGTTGATATAGAAATGGCCTGCCATTTCAAAGAAGAAGAGAAAACAAAACAAAATTGTTCTGAAAAGTACGTGTGCCGGATTTCATCAAAGCATCATCACAGGGTAGTGAAAGGGATGTTTGCTTCTAAATGTCAGCTGTCAGAAAGAACCATGCATAATTAGGTAACAGGCGAAGAGCACTCCTTGCAAAATGCTCCTTAAGTTTTTAATGGCTCCAGATGAGTCTTTGCTGCTTCAGGGGCCTTCATGTTTGGTGGAAATGGGATGTCTAAGCACCAATTATTCTCCCGGCTCATCTGCGCTTGATCTCCTTTTCTTTATGCTCAAACATAAGAAGGGAGGACTCTCTCACTGAATAAGGAACTTGGTTTCATTTTAGAACAGAAGACTCAATGGTTCACCTGATCTTCTTTTCTGGTTCCTGCTTGAGGCCAGAGGTAATACTAAGGTAAGTTTTAAGTGACTAGGTGTGCAGCTGGACACATCCTCCTGGAGAAGCTACCAATAAAATTCTGAATAAGGTACAGCAAAGTTGCTTTTCAAGACTTATTTAGCCTGAATTCAGGGAATGAACCGAACAACATACAGGCAGTAGTTGTTTACCCAGAACAGCCACAAGTTTTTAGCTGGTATAGAACTGTCAGAAGCCCTGGAGAATATATGATTCTCTGAAAAACATCTAACTCTGCCAGGCTTTTGCTTCCCCTCCACAATTCATTTTTTAAATATAACATACCAGAATATGTATTATTATTATTTTGTCACAGAAAACATGTGATTTCTTTTTTGATTTTTGAAAGATGCATCCATTCATCCAGGCCTAGGACTCTGAGTATTTGCCTCTTGAGCATCTGGATCTGGGGCCCTTTTTGCATGGCATTTGCCATGTGAAAGGGCCCCTTGAGCATTGCACGATTGTGAGGAGCGATCTACATGACGCACTCACAATCGCGAAACGCTCCAGGGTAGGCCAGGCACCACTCGTGCACTTTTTCATTTTCGGCTTTCTGCCGAAAATGGTGCACTATCACGCATTGCTCCAGGGCCCCACGCACACTTGCCATGCGTGCGAAGCCTCCAAAGCCATGGCGGTCGCACTTCCTGCCCCAGCGCTGCCTGGGAAACTCCCAGGTTGTACTGTGGAAGGAAAAGGCGGGCCTCTCGCACTACCTGCTCGGGAGCAGGCAGTTCATGCAGAGCTGAAGCAGCAGGGACACAAGAGCCTCTCGTTGGAGCCTGCTCGTGCAATCCCCGCACCCCAGAGCTGAAAAAAAGCAAGGTGCAGAAAGGGCCCAGGTTTGAATCCTGTGTATCTGATCATGCTCCTGCTGAACTGCCAGGTTTTTTTTCCCCCTACAGAGGATAATTATTTTTAATACATGTACAGCAGGAAAGAACAACAGTGTCCTCGCTAAACTGGGAATAACTACACTTGTTGAATATGGCTGGCACAGATAGAAGCAAATTTTATTTAAGTTAGTTTTTGAAGGATTTACCAAAATCTAAAAAATTCTTCATCTTTTAGAGGGATAGAACATAAAGGTCTTTTTTTAAACAAACAAACAAACAAACAATACAGAAGGTGACAAATTGACAGATTTTTTTTCTATCTCTAATTTTAAACAGCTTTCAGATCCTCATCCACACACACGCACATATGCAAACTGTCAATATTAAGGAAACTATACAGGCTTGCACATAAAGTGGTGGCCAATGTGTGAGACTTTCTCAGTTTGCATGGATGCAATATGGTGACTGCAAACACTGAAACCAGCCACTCCATCTCCAGTGTGTGCCTAGCCTTGCATTCTTTTTCTGCTTTTCATTTTTTTTCCTAGCCTTTTTATTCTTTCCCAGGTAGGTTTGTAGCAAGCAAGAGGTTCCAACAACCTGCTCCCCTTAACTTTTTAAATTAAAAAGTAAGATTCAGTATTAAGAGAAGAAATAAATAGATAAAACTGAACTTCTGGTAGAAAGAAAGATACAAGTACAGAAAGCATAAAAGAACTAGGTTTCATATCTAGAACTTTTCTAGATTCTGGATCTGGGACATTCTAGATTCTAGAACAAAAACCACTCGGTAGGGACAAACAGAAAATAAAATAAAATACTTGTCAGTGTATTTCAGACCAGGTTTTATTTTTCTGCTCAGCTTTTATGAAAAAGGAAAAAAAAGAAACTGGAGCTTAAATACAAATGTAGTTACTTGTCTGATGCTCGCATATAATCACAAGATTTTAAGAGTCTTATCATAGGATAATTGACATTGCTAAATAAATATCTTTTATCCTCTGTTCTCACTGAAGTCTTTTCAATTGCTGCCTGTGTCTGTTCATTCATTTGCAGTTCTGTTCCTGTTACACTTTCAAGATGAGTTCAAAGTATCACATTTCTGAAGCTCAATCCATCATGTTGTAATTCTTTGCCAAATAGTATAAAACCAGAAGGTGGTACAAAATAAATCCATGTTCATGGAGAAGGGGGAAAATATTCTAAATGAGAAATGCTCAGAATGAATCCATTCTCATGACAGACCTTGGGAGTATAATGAGAAATGAAAGTAGAATAAAATTGCCAAGTCATCTTAAGAAAGATAGTAATGAGAATTAGTAGTAATATAAAAAGAAAAAACTCCCATGAGATTTAACAACTTCTATTTGATGAGGCCTTCGTAAAATACTGAAGACACCAATATTTATATGTGATAGCATATATTCCCAAAATATTTAGGAAGCAGCACCTATTTTGAACACAAAAAAATAAAATAGTTTCATTAATCTAGAATTCCATATCTACATTTCTGCATAAACAAAGATGCTACATGAATAGGTTTTCCATTCAGGGGCTTCAGAGGATTCTGCATGAGATAGATTATCTAGATACATTTCTATATGGCTTTAGGCCTGGTTATAGGATGGAGACATCTTTGGCTATCTTAATGGAT
>CAOKZL010002657.1:0-173469 GCA_948472985.1 Iguana delicatissima | reverse complement strand
TAACAGCCTTTCTTTTCTGCTTCTAAAAATACAGTTGCAGGTCTTCCCAAGCAAACTAACAGAATATCTGGTGTCCAAAGATGCGTTGAGCACTAGGGGTGTGCATCTGCTTCAAAGTCTAAATCCAAAGCCAAAACAAGCTGTTTGGAGGCAGTTTGGCCTCCATCTGAGGCAAAGACAGGCTTTCTCAAAACAGCTTGAGGAGAATTTTTGCCCCCATTGCTCAGGCCCACCTAAAAGATTCAGAGGATACAGAGTCAGTCAGTGTCAAATTGTCTGAGAAAAATCAATCTATTCCAAGTTCTCCATCAAATTAAGAGTGTTGGGGTGGGATGGGGGGTTTCAACTGGAGATGCCAGGAGCTGAACCGGGGCCTTTGCTTGTAAGGCATATATTCTAACACTGAAGTCCCTTCCTGAGGTTATGTATTATTTGCTCTCTCTGACTGGCTTTTCCCACTCCTTTATATAACTGCTTTGTAACTAATGTGGACAACATGGACTTTAGAGCCCTATGTACAGCTGGGTCTTGGAAATTGCTAAGGACGTTGAATTCTCATAGCCCTGTTTAGATCTTAACTATTTCTGGGTCATCCTGTTCTGCAGTTTATAGCTATGCTAATCAAACCATGGGCAGATGCTGGTCCCTGAGCCATTGGCTACTGATCCATGGAGTGTTCCCACGAAAGAAAGAAAGAAAGAAAGAAAGAAAGAAAGAAAGAAAGAAAGAAAGAAAGAAGAGTTATAGCCAATGGAAACAAATACGACACTAACCCCTTGGCACATTGGGGGAAAAATGGTCCCCACATTGGACAACTTGAGATGTACTTCTATAAATTAGCATGGAGTTACTTGTTTCCATACCTTTGTAGACAAACTATTTTATCTCTGAGGATTTTTTTTTTCATATATTATCAGTTCCTTCACATTTTGAGCTCTGTGCAATTTAGCTGCAGTGTACTGGATTCCCTTTTTGACACTACAAGTCTTTCTCTGCAGCCATTGTGCAGATATAATATTCTGACATGTCCTAAATTTCTGAAGAGATGCATTTCTTAACATCCTGTCATTCCTAAGAATTCAATGTCTTCTGGCACTTTCCACGGCTAAACTAAGGAACCTTTTCTTCAGTACGAAAGGCATGTGATTTCCATTTCCACATGTTAACAAGAAGCAAACAAACAAACATAAAACTTGCTACTCCAGAGAAACAACCATTCAGCCCTTTCTGAACTGGAAACTACTTGGAATCATAAATACTAGTTTGAAATAAATAGAAGCCATGCTAGGTCAAAGCTGACCCTGCAGTGGCCCATGGTATATCAGGAAAAGATTAAGATGACTTATAGAAATCATGGAGAGCCAGCATAGTGTAGTGGTTTGGATGTTGGACTGTGACCCTGAGACCAGGGTTCAGTTCCCTCCTCTGTCATGGAAACCCACTGGGTGGCATCACACACGCAGAGCCCCAGAAAGCCCACTCATAGGGTCCCTTTAAGGTTGCCATAAGTTGGAAACAACTTGAAGACAGACAAGAACAACAGAAATTACAAAATACAGTGAGTGTATTTTATATCAAACTTACATCTCACTTTTCTGCTGAACAATAGCATTTAACCAGTTAATAGTAACATTCAGATAAAAACACATACCACTGAAACATAAACACATTTAAAATATATCATGAAAGTAATAATATCCAACCAGGCAGAAGCTTCTTAAACAGCAATCCAACTTAGATACAAGTAGGCTTTCTGTATAAGGAGATATTTTTCTGCCTGCAGAAGGGAGAGAACCAGCTGTGTCCCCCTTGGCAAAGATTTCAGAGTGTGTGTGCAGCTGTTACAGAAGTGTCACAACCAATCATGCCTCAGAGGGTTTCAAGACCAAGAGAAGGGTCCCCTGCAGAGAAAACTCAGTAAGTAGAATGTGGTCTCAGATTGTGTAGGAGTTATAACCAGCATTTTGAATAGTTCCCAGGAGCAGACTGGTAGTTGGTAAAGATTTAGTAGTGAAAGAGTTGCATGCTCCCTCTAATTGGGCCCAGTTAACAGGATGGCTGGAGCATTCTGGACCAGTGGACATTTCCAAATACTTCTCATGCTGAATATGTTACCACAGTTCCAACAGAATATAACTAAGACCTGAGTCTCTGTGGACAGATCAGACATTTCCAGGAACAGGTGCAGTTGTACACCAACGTTAATTGTACAAAGGCACTCCTAGGCATCTGCCTTTTGACTGGTGAAAGCGATTTGTCTCTTGTCTAGCTGAGGTTTTTATTTATTCACCCTCTTCCAGTCCATTATTGACATCAGGCACTGACTGGCAAACAGTTTCCTAGAATTTGGGTGGAAAGAAGGGATAGAG
Source organism: Iguana delicatissima (assembly GCA_948472985.1). NCBI lineage: Eukaryota > Metazoa > Chordata > Lepidosauria > Squamata > Iguanidae > Iguana > Iguana delicatissima. Next base: position 171,100 of record CAOKZL010002657.1, on the reverse strand, counting down.
TTGGATAGCAGTGACACTTGTATCTTCCTTTGTCATTTAAGAGTAGTATTCAGAAAAGAACAGAAGGACTTACAAAAAAGTGTATTATTGCACTGAACTGGGGTTTGTCAGTTACTTCGTCAGGCAAAATTAGACTATTATATTTGGGCCCACACATTGCCCGCAGGTGAGAGATAAAAAGTTTGCTGCGCTTTGCTAGATTGTTTCAACATCTACTCCAGCTGCGTCTTTAGCAAGCCACTGAACATAGGTTGTGAAGAAATATTGGTTATATTTACTTTAGTTGTAGATGATTGTTCCTTGGAAGAACTCCCAGAATTTGACAACTAAGGATAGATATTTACCAAATGGCAGCATGCTACTTCCAGGAATTTATTTTCTGGTGAAGGCCTTGGCTCTGCCTTTCTTCAGCACTTCCCCCTTCCCCTTTTAATTTCAAAAAATTTTATCCTATTGTTCCTCTAAAATAGTTCTCCAAAATTCAACAACAACAGTTGAAAACTTAATATAAAAACCATACCATTTTGAATGCAAGGCAGTAAAATAGTGTGAGCAGCACCCACTGGCAGTAAAACATCTAGTAAGAGTATCATTGTTGTTATCACCACCACTTAATATTTATCACAGCTTTAATAAGCACACAGTACAAAAATAGGGAAAAAAATGCAAGTTCTTGCCCAAGGCTCACTGTCAAAGTAAGGGTATGAGAGGAAGGAGGGTGGAGGGGAAGAAAACACCTTGTATGTGATGAAAGAAGTAATAAAAGAAGAAGAAAGTGTTAAAGAACATAACTAACCCAGGAAAGTGCTGATACAGAGCGCCATTAGGGTGTAGGGGTCTGAGTGTGTTGGATTAGGACTCTGGAGATGAGGAACTGAATCTTCACGCAGCCATGGAAACTTAATGGGTGAGCTTCAGCAAGTTACACTCTCTCAGGCTTTAATGGAAGTCAGTGGCAAACCTTCTCTGAACAATCTTGCTGAAAAAACTGTATGATAGAGTCTGAGTTGACTTGAAGGCACATTTTAAAAAGCAAAGCAGTTAAGTAAGAGTATTTTAAAAATCAGAGAAAGAGAAGTAAATGCAAAAGAAGCTTGTAATAATTCTTTACTGAGGCAATAAAAAGACCAATATTGAGAAAGATTCACGCTTAAGAAGGAATGGTAGATACCATATTTATGGGTGTTAAAAATTTATGCAGCCCCCCCGCCCCACATACACAAACATATATTTGCATGCAGAAATACTGTCCCACCCCACATACTGGTTTTTCATTCCAGCTTGGTCCTTCCAAAGTTTCTTCATAGGAACAAAGCAAATCATTGGGATTTTCTTACACATTGTTTCATTTGTGCCCACCACTTCTAAACAGTGAGATAGTTCAAGGATTTTGGCACTCGTCCAGAGTTTAGCATTGTTCAGACAATGATGCCTTGTGGAGTTTCTGCAACATGAGATTTATATGTATGAAAATATATAGACTGAGCATAAGACATGAGTTTACGCTATCACCACTTCAATAGATTCCTGTTCTGACTGCTATCAGCGTTCTTCCTCCTTTTCAGACCCAATTTCAGCCCTAACTGTTTGCTAACTTGCCTGTTTTCTTCATTCTTACTCCAGATTGGATTAGCATGTTCCTTGTGGGTTGGGGAGATACCTTCTACACATACATGCAAAGAGGACCATGCTAAACTTGATCCACCAAGTTGCCCTATTTTAGCTGTCCTTTTTCACAACCATAGATGCACATAGTTGTGGCGAAGTCTTTGAGAAATGATTCACATGACACCTCTCCATTTCACTTGAATACTTTCTAATGTAACATGCAGTTTGAACCCTCGAAGGCTGCATAAAAACTATAGCAACTTTATGTTGTCAGTGTTTAATCATTCTCAGCTACAAGACCAAGTAGACTAAACTCAACTGGGCAACACATAGGATGGGTTCGATCCTCACCCAGTTTTGTATCTCTTCCCCCTGAGGTTTCCAATGTTAAAAAAAAAATCATATATTGTTGAAACACAGAGGATTCTGCATCAAGGAATATGCTTCTTGCTTAAACCAAGATGCACAGTTCCAGCATGCTTTGTGCAGTTTCATAGCAATTAAAGAAAAAATTGGAAGTGGACTTCTGGCTACTGCTGGTTTTGACCTAAGGGAATGATGTAACTCTTAATGAGTTGGAGAGGATGGAAGATTGATCCCTGAACCCTCCAGAGTAGCCGACTGCTGCTTTAAAGGCTTGTGGTACAGTACTACACGATTCTTTGTTATTTTTGCTGCAGCAGACTAACACAGCTACTTCTACCTAATCAAGTGACTGAGCTTTATGTATGGTTTTCCTAAAGTACTTTTACAAAATCAGGCCACTGGGTGAGATCATGGAGGGGACATAGTTGGGTGCAATGTGTGCTAATGATCTTTGGCTCCTGTCATTGAAGTTGAGCTATGCAAGTGCTGTATGATGGCCAGGAAACGAAAAATGAATTGAGAGAAGATGGAGGCATCCACATGCAGAACTGGGTGCTCAGCTTACAGTGGATGGGGTTGTACTCCCCTGAAGTAGCTGGTCCATAAGTTTGAAATAGTAATGTATTAATACTTGTTTCTGGAGCACCAAGTAGGCTTGGTGAAGTGCATTGGGCCAGTTTTGGTTGGCCTGCCAGCGATGACTGTTCCGGGAGAGGGATGAACTGTCCACAGTAATTCATGCACTGTTAACTTCCTGTCTAGATTACTGAAGGCTCCTTTACAGAAGACAAGATAGAAGGGGCTGCTAATTGAAAGTGTAGCAGCTGCGGTAGTTTTCTCGTCAAGGAATCATGCAACCCTTGTTTTAAGGGAACTAGCCTGTCCACTAATTTATTTCCAAGTTGTAGATGTTAGTGTTGACACTGAAAGACCTAAATAGCTTTGTGACTTCAAAATTTGTGGGAGTGCCTCACCCTATATACATCAGTCTGAATACTGAGGTCTGTTGAGTGCCATGTTGGGAACTGTATACATTGTGCTTTCCTCATGAGGTGTGAGAGGAGAGGATTCTAACTGCAGGGCCATACATTTCCCAGAGATGTTGCTGATTCTTGCCTCATTTTAATATGAAGTTAAGTCCTGGCTATCTATTCAAATGTTTGAGTCTTATTGAACATAGTCAGATTTGTTAGTGCTGACTTTGTACTGTATCGTGGGTTACAGTTTTTATATGGTTTATTTTTTTATTCATATATATTCTGCACTGAGATCTCTTGCTATAGACTAATTTTGAAGTATGAAGTATTTTAGCAGAGAAAGAAAAGCCCTATTCTTGTACCCTGCAATTTAACTATAGAGATTAGAATTGGGGAGGGAGAATATGTAGGACAAAGCACAGATTTCTAGGATTTGGAAGGAAGGAAAAGTATGGAGTTGGGCATTTGAAATAATTGTATTAACTTGGGAAGGCACAGGAAAATATTAGATGTTTTTCCTCAAAATGGCTGGGATAGAGGTAAGTGAACTCGGTCTTATTTGTCACTGCATCCCCAATTAGACCAAGTCTTTGTGAAACACATTGACAAAGGAGAACAGATAGATTATCTCAGGAACAGGTTGTTGGGTCATTGTGCTCTTCCATTTCCCTTGTCTTCACTCTTACTTTGCTTCCTCCATAGTGTTCTGTTTTCAACTATTCTGTGCTGAGTTGTTTTGAGTTTTTTTAAGAATGCTTCAGGTTTTTTAAAGTGCTCTTAGCTTAATTCATTAAGTAATTAATTATAGAGTTCTTAAATTTATTTCATTTCCTTCCTCTGCTGAGCTTGTGGCAGCAAACATGGGTCCTTTCTTCCTGCTTTGGTCTCACAACATTCCTCAGAGGTAGATCTAGCTGAGAGAGAGAATGACTAGTGCAATGTCACTTGGTGAGTTCCATGGCCCAGTGGCAACTTAAACATGGATCTTCCAGAGTGAGTACAGGTCTCTAACTGATACAGCACAGTCAGCTCTTAACCATGTCCTGTTTACCACCGAACCCTAATTCTGCTTTTCCGCTTGGCCATTGCTTAAAAACGGATTGGGAACTAGCAGGCCAGAAGCAAAAAACACCCTTTTGGTTCTCACTGGGGCAAAATGCAGCCTCCCCAAAGCTGTTTTTGTAGTTGTAATCTCCTCTGGATTCCTTGGACTGGACCACCCTTTTTCTAGTAAAAATTGTCTATACTAGATGGAAATTGGCTACCTTAAGTGCTTTCAGGTGTGGCAATTCACTGTTGAAATAGAGCTCCACTTCAGAAATACCAATTTTTAACTAAAAGTGGACTTCTAACCACTTCTGGTCTTTGTTTTTTCCTTGTTTTAGTATTTTGCTTTTTGGCAATTCCTGCAGCTCCTGGAGAATCCCAGGACAAAAGATTGGTTTAGGCCCCCAGTTGTGCTTTGAGGTGGGGCACAGCTGGGGAGAGAAGGTTTGATTCTCCTCATATGCCATGACCTGACATTAGGTACATTGGCACCAAAAGGTTCCCCTTACAAAATGTAAATGCTGTGAGGAGAAGAAAGCTAGAGAAGGAGGAGGAACAAGAAAGGACTGAGAAGCAAGAAAGCCAAACCCTAGAGAAAAGGGGAGAAGAAAGAACACAGGTGGATGGTGGGCGGGGGGGGCAGTGTTCATAAGAGTCTGTGTGAGATGCTCCAGCGTTTCCCATCATTGTTAGATAGGCCCTGATGACTTTTGTCCAGTCCTAGTTCCAGGGAAATAGGCTCTGGGAGGAGGGTATAGAAGTTCCTGATCCATAGCTGAAAACCAGTGAAGACCAAGTAGCCCTCCATGTTGTGTTCTAAACCAAAACTCCTGAAAAAGCTGATGATACTTTTCTCCTTTCCCCCACCCACTGGAGCAGGAGATGACAGTTTCACTTGGAGAGGCTTTGACTCCACTGCTAATTCTAGGAAAGGCACTGACTTCCCCATGCTGTTTTGTAACCTGTGCCAGTGACTCAGACCGGCAAGACGTCTAGCATGTGGGATGTGTGAGTGACTAGCAGTAGCCTGTATTAAGCAGGATTTGCATGGTAATAGTCCTGTAGGTCGAACACTTCTCCATCAACCTGATGACTCATCTGTCCAGGGCTGAGGGGATATGAAATTAGGTCAGATGTAGCTTCAGTGTTGTTGTGTTCCACGTGGAAGAAGCTACAGACAACATGGAGAAAGTGAGCAACACTGTATTCATTTCTCCAGCTTTAAGCTGTATCACAAGCAATTTGATCCCAAATAGCTGCATAATCAGGCTGAGTCCACAGCAGGGTTCATGTTCCACATAATTTAATTTTGTGATGTTCAGGCTCAAGCATTTTCTATACATACATTCCACATTCTCTGGAGATTGCCAAGAAGTAAATAGGTAAGTGGGTGGCTAGATCTTAATGAATGCTGAATAAGTACAGTTATGATAAATGATACAGTATACTCACAAAAGAAGAAAGAAAACAAGGAATATTGTAGTGCAGTGGCTGGACTGTTTAACTAGGACTTCACAGATCTTTATTCAGGCTCCCACATGGAACCCGTTGTATGACCTTGAGCCAGTCACATTCTCTCAGCCTGATTTACCTCACAGGGTTGTAATGAGGATAAGGGGAGAAGGAGAAAGGTTGTGTATGCTGCTGTAAGGGAAGGTATAAATCTAACATAAGTTTAGCTCTGCCCATGTCAACTGCTTACCTTTCCATAGCCAAGGGTAGGGCACCTCTATCCTTTTAAATGTTGGGATTAGTACCTCTTCAGTATCTAGAGATCTGAGGTTTCCCTCCCCAGCCACAATCTCCCCCCTGGCTCTCTCACTCTCTGTCTCCCCCTTCTCTCCCCCTGCCCCCCTTTTCTCCCACATGATCTCACCTCAGGTACTGGAACTTAGCTAGTGAAAAAAAAATTCTCAAAAAAAAATGTATGTCATCCTTAGCCCATGGGCTACAAAAGGGGAAAACTCATCCCCTTCCTTATGAAACTGCTATAGATTGTGTTTTTATACTGGTGAATTAATATATCTGCATTCTGTCATAATAACTTAAAATTATCTGGAAGTACTGAAACCTTTATGTGCATAGCACATTGTAATAGAATAACAGAAGGTCAGCATGTTCAAGGGTGCTTTTTCTGAACAAGGTTTCTAGGTAAAGGTACAAATTTCATCTGCAGATTCGAGGAAAAGCCTTTGTTATCACCACTGCCAATAACACATTGCCATCTCTTTTTTTTTTTCTGTTTGAAAAAAGGAAGAGCAAAACAAAAGTCCTGGGTCTGGAGTACTACTCGTATGTGACCTCAGTCCTTCATGCAGCTGCTGTAAGAATATTCCATGGGCAACACTGTACCCACTGAAACCAAATTTTCCCTCATTGTAAAAAGCATTGTTATCCTGACCTGACCTTATTGAAGCAGGCAGTTCAACATGTTCTAATTCTCCCTTAACATTTTTCAAAAACCATGTGCTATCCATTTTTTGCCCTCAGAACTCCATGGAGTGCCAAGAAATACAGGTTTTTGTCATTGTTTCTAGCAAAATCAGCCATATTCCAGAACTATGGCTTCTGTCCCACAGGTTTTGAAGAAACTTCACATGAGCAGTTGTTACCATCAGATTTATAGAAGCTGCACCTTTTTATGGCAGCTTGTTGAGGAGTGAGATGGCCAAGGCAGCTGATACCATTGAGGTATGATGGAAAGAAAGGATTATGACAAAACCTGTGCATTTATATCTTAGATGATGTGGAGTTCTCATCTGGTAAACTTTATGATCTCATTTTCACATAGGGACTCCCTGGGCTGAAACTGCACTCTTCTGAAGATTTCTAGCAGTTAGATAACAGGACTTAAAACATGCATTTCTTTAACACCATGACTTTAGAGAGGTTCCTCACAACATGCAAACTACACAGAAGTGGGAATAAGTCCTTAATATGAGCTGCATCAGTGGAAGAGAGAGCACAGTATACAGCGTGAATATGCAAGAGGGAGTATAAGTGCATAACTGGTTATTTTCATGCACGTTACAGAGCAGGGGAATGCTGACACAAGTGAGACTGAGGCAGGGGGACAGGTCTGTGCTGGGATGCTAGTTTACATCACACTTATATCCTTGTGGTAATGTTGTCATAAAAAGTTAGATGTTAGCAATATGTTACAGCTGTAATCTGGTCTGAGAGTAAGCTTAGCCAGGGTAGAAATCACACTGCCCCTCAGATGATACTGTACTATGGCTCCCAGCATCCCCTAGCACAGCTGTGTTAGCTAGGCCTGCTGGAACTTGCAGACTAAGTGACACCCGGGGGACCATTTAATTTTGACCTTTCATTTAAGCAGTTTCAGTTGAAGAAAGAATGTCAGTGGCTAGATATGTTCTCTTATATAAATCTTTTGAGATGCTCTTGTCTGGGACATACGAATGGATCCCATTTGGAAGAAAGGCAGGATCTAAATTCAATAAATGAATATATAAATAAAAAGAATCCATTTTATTATCTTTGCTGCTGTGCCTTTTTAAATTTTGTTTTTCTGGAAGTTCTTTTCTTCTCCCCACAACCCCAGTATAGTCCATTGTTCTTTATGTTGGAAAAATTAAATTCTAAAATGTGTATAATCATGGACTAGGAAATCCATTCTTCCTTGTTGGCATATGGCCTGTGGGACTCTTTTTCTAACATTAGCACGACTGTACCCATTAATCCCTTCCCTAGGATAAATGTTCTGTAACAAACCCGCAGTAACTTCTCTGCCGCAGCTGCTACATTTTGTTTGTAGCATACTGTTTCCAACACAACTCACTGTCATGTCACACAACCACATTGACAAGGGGGAATAGTTAGGAGAGATAGGTGAGTTTATTTCCAGGCTTTGGAGGCCTCTGCTGCTCTATGACCCACTTTCTGGTTGTGTGCTTGCCAGAAGGGAGAGTATGCAAATGCACAGGTGTCCAGCAAGAAACAGGATGCTCTTTATGTCAACACTTTGCCTTTGAATGAAGGCCATGATCCTAGGGGCACAGACCTGGAAGCAACACCCACTGTATTTAATGGATCTAATTTCTGAGTCAGTATAGGAATGCAGTATAACTGGAAAACTTCTTAGAATGTAGATTCCATTGTAGTGATTATAAACTTTCCCACTACTGCCTTAAACTTCTGCACAGAGCCTGCTTTGAAATTTTTACTTTTCTCTCCTTGTCATCTCACACTGCCTTCCCAACATTCTGCTGCTGCTTTTCCTAATTCACAAATGACTAGTGGATAATAATTTCACTTCTCTGCCTTTACCCTGATTCCCCATGGTTTGGTCTCTATTCCATTGCTCCTTATGTTTGCCACTGGGATCTGAAGAACACATCTTCTGATTCTCTTAATTATGCTGCTGTCAGCATTTTGTTCCTTCAAAGAAAAGGAGGCCAATTTAACTTTGGACCAATCTACGCACAAAAGGCATATCGAACTCTTAGGACAGTAATCGCTTCAGCATGTAGGTTGATAATAACCTGTATTAGAAAACTTCACAAATGTGGAAGGCTCATATGAAAAATTGTAGTCCCATTTTCTCTCTAGTGCACTAATTTTCTGTGTACAGTGCAGGATGTCAACTTGGGGCAAAAGTGTTTCCTTAACGAGGTTATAATTTCTCAACTTTTGCAAGGAGAAGAGAGTCATATCTGATTTAGCTAGACTGCCTTCGACACAGCAGCCTTACAAGGAGTTTCCTTGCTAGTTTTCGAAATGCAGTTAGATTTCTTTTTTCTTTTAAATTAAGAAAGTGGGATTGATTTTACCACAGGGAGGCTGTTTTTTTTCCCTTGGAAATGTAGGTCAGACCTTATAAAGGAACCGATCGAGATTGCAGTCATGGCTTTATACAAAATGGCGGTGTAATAGGTAGTCTAAACAACTTGTTCTTATTTTTCTGCACCATTGTCATGTCTGAAATACAATTCCAGCATCTTCCATTTTTCAGATGATGTACAAGCTTTCAGTATAAGAGAGATGCATAACTTGTGGTTTGGATGAAATGGTGCTGGCAAAGAAAAAGAGTGCCCATATTTTGTGCTTCCTGTCTACTGAAATTCTGTTATACCCAATGCCCATATTCTATAGCAAGAAGAACAAAGCATTAGTGTACTACTGAGCCATGAGTTTGAGTTGGCAAGAACTTATTTCATCAGGCCGGTGTAGGTAGAATGGGCATGTACATCTGGTATACTGGGCTGTCACCTACAAATCATGGGCCTCAACAAACCAATTAATCCTTGAGATGTTTCAGGGCACACTCTCTGTTCAGATAGGAAACAAAAGACAGGGTGGAATGATCACAGTAATTGATTTTTCTTGCTAGGAATTGGTTGCCCTTGTTGTAGATGAAGAATGCAGAACAAGATCATCCTCAACAGGCTGCAAAGAGCCCCAGATGTCTCCAGAGACCCATGGCCCTGTGATCCTAGAGGTTGGCTGTGGCTCAGGGGCAATTGCTCTCAGCCTTCTGAAAAAGCTCCCTCATGTGAGTGACATATTTGTTATATTCATAAAAATAATGCCTGGGCCCCCTTTTCACTTGGAATAACACAAATAAGTAGAAGAAGGAAGAGCTACTGCTAAGAGTACCTTGAGTTCTCTATTAGGAGGAAAGTGAGAAGCAAATAAGCTTAAATAAATGAAGGGAAAGACCAAATAACACCTTCATATCTTAGTTTAGAGGTAATCTTCGTTAGTTTCCAGCAGTCCAAAGGTCACCTCATCTGGAAACTAATTAGACCTGGTGGAATAACAGGAAGTTTTTATGGGGTGTGGAAAGGCTCTTAATATTCCACTGATGAACATGGTGTTTTCTGTGAATGAGGCGTTGTGGAGAAGGTGCTCCTGGGCTTTATGGAGAAGACAATGTAATTTTGCTAAATGAATGAGGGAGGTGTTAGCATAGAACATTCCCTAGTTCCAGGTGTATGTTGGGCACTGAAGTAATATAGTACCTGACAAGAAGCATTAGTCACATTGACAAAAGCCACTTCTCCCTCTCATCAGCCTACTAGCCAGGAAGGAAGGAGGGAGTGGAGAGAAAGAAACAGAGAAAATTTGTTGATATTACCCATGGCTATCCAGTGGTTGTGAGCAAAATTACTCAGAGAGAGAATGTTCTTGAGAGAAAAAGGTTCTTGGCTTAGAGCGGTGGTTCTCAACCTTCCTAATGCTGCGACCTTTTAATACCGTTCCTCATGTTGTGGTGACCCCCAATCATAAAATTATTTATTTATTATTTACAATGCCCCCCCCCCGGCAAAGGCCGCCTCACCGGCCAGGAACGGGGGGGACAGGCAGGGAGAGAAAGAGGAGCCGTGTGTCTCCCCCAGGAAAAAATTCCGAGAAACCCCCCAGGCTCTGCTTCTGCTTCGCTCTTGTTTCCGCTGGGGGGGCAGTGTGGGAAAAGTTTCCAGAGTGTCGACCCTGGCCAGGGGGAGGAGGAATCCCAGCACCTTTGTCTTTTGCACTGGGCGCAGCTCGCCCCCCTGGAAGAGCGCCGCCTTGCGGCCCCCTGGCCCTTCCGCAGCGCCCCCTGCTGTGGCGAGTGGGGCAGGGGCCGTGGCGAGGAGGGGTCCTGCCCCCCGTGCTACTGCCGCTCCCCCCAAGTTGGCCTGTCCGATGGGAGGTTCTCCCAGTAGCAGAGAAGGGGAGCGATTTCAGTCCCTTCTGAACAGGGGGCAGGAGGACGCAAGCGCATGGCTCGCGCTTGCGCACCACCACTCCTGGGCCTTTTCCGCACATTACTTTATCGCGGAGGTGGGGGGTGCCCTCTCTTTGCTGCTCCTTCGTCCCGCAGCTGGCTTCCTGGTCACGTGAATGCCCCGCCCCTTCCTCCCCCAGTGCAGCCTACAGCTCCCAGGCTGCTCTAGATGTATTATTCCATCAGCAACAGTTCCACAGGCAGAGTTCTGGTCTTGCCACAGTCACCTGGACATATTCATTCTGGATTGTCCAAAAAGGTGACTCTCCATGTATAGTGCAACTGACATCTCTGAATGCCACTGATAGGATTCTGGTACAAACAAGGAATATTCTTCCTTCCTCATATGAAAACGTACATGTGGGTTTAGAATTCACAACGATCCAGGAGCTGGTTTTGGAAATATTCAGAAATGGTTCCCCAGACAGATCGCATGACCGCCCCGCCCCTTCCTCCCCCAGCACAGCCTACAGCTCCCAGGCTGCACTGCGGAGGAAGGAGCGGGGCAGTTGCACGACCAGGAAGCCAGCTGCAGGATGAAGGAGCAGGGAGGAGAGGGCACTCCCCACCTCCGCAATAATGTAACATGCGGAAAAGGCCCAGGAGTGGTGGTGTGCAAGCGCGAGCCATGCGCTCACGTCCTCCTGCCCCCTTTGGCTCCAGCCAAAGGGGGCAGGAGGATGCGAGCACATGGCTCACGCTTGCACACCACCACCAAGGAGGGAATGGAGCCTAAGACCATCGGAAATACATATTTTCCAATGGTCTTAGGCAGTGGTCCTCAACCTGTGGGTCCCTAGATGTTTGTGGACTTCAGCTCCCAGAAGCCCTGAGCATTGACCATAGTGGCTGGGGTTTCTGGGAGCTGAAGTCCACAAACATCTGGGGACCCACAGGTTGAGAACCACTGGTCTTAGGCGACCCCTGTGAAAAGGTCGTTTGACCCCCAAAGGGGTCGCAACCCACAGGTTGAGAACCGCTGGCTTAGAGTAAGCGGAGGAGAGGTAGCGCTAAAACTGGTAGTCGCTTGATCCTGGAGACCAGGATTCAAATCTCCACTTGGTCATGGAAACCCACTGGATGACATTGAGCAATTCACACATTCTCAGCCTCAAAGGGAAGCCAACGCAACCCTTCCCTGCACACAAATCTTGGCCAGAAAAACTCCATGGTAAACTCACTATAAGTCAGAAACAATTTGAAGGCACACAAGAACAATGCAGGAAGGGAAAAGATAGGGTTCCTGCTCTCCATTTTCTGATAATGCTAGAATCCAGTGAAACTGAATGGTATATGATTCAGGACAAGCAAAAGGTAATGGATATTTAAACTGGAATGTGCATTGCCACAGGATGTTATGATAGCCGCCAACTCAGATATCTTTAAAGAGGCTTTAAAACATTTGTGGAGGTTAAAGCTACCAATAGCTATGCTTCATGATGGCCTCCTGGGTCAGAAGCAGCACGTGTTGTTCAAGAGTTGTTCAAAAGCTGCTGGAGAAGGTTATTGCCTTCATTATCCTGATTTTAGATTTCTCACGGGCAATTTGGATTGCCGCTGTGAGAAGAATGATTGTGTACAGCCACAGTTCCCCAAATGCCCTGACCGTGATGGGGGATTCTGGGAGCTGAAGTACAAAAGGTAATTTTTCCAACCTCTTTGGGAAACAAGATGTAAGATTATGTAGATCTTTGGGGTGCTCTGGCGAGGCTTTTTAATTTCCATAGAACAAGATTGCTCTTATCGGAAAGTTTAACATATACCCTGCATAATATCTGTGTAGCAGAAAACACGGAAGTGCATCAAACGTTAAAATGGCTGTATGTTTCTCATTTTCTAAATCTCTTTCATCATACCACCATTGTAAACTTAGTATGTTTTCCAAGATGTTGACATTGCATCTCCCATTTGTTCTTTTCCTTAAGGACATTCATTTTTACCCAAGAAATGTTTTTACCCAGATGAAATGTTTTCATGTTTCTGTTGTGCTTGTTTCTTTCCCTCCCTCAGAGCAAGGTCATTGCTATTGATAAATCAGAAGCTGCTGTAAAACTCACCAAGGAAAATGCAAAGAGGTAAAAAAAATCACACATCCTGTATGCTATTGTTGAACAAAGCTTCATTGAGCTAGCATGTTGTGTCATCAAAACAGTGCCATCCATTGTACATCAAGGAGAATGAGAAAAAGTATTAAGGGAAAAAGCAGCAGCCCATCTTTAGGACAGAGCCAGCTTGGTGGGCCCAGGATGCTGACAATATTGGAAAGGCTTGGGGAGAAGAGATAAATTGGAGTATCTCAAAACCTGAACAGAAGCATTCCCCATTACAGCATGCTGTTTATTACAGTTTATTTCTTTGTTGATCAGGTACCCAGCTGCCTACTGCAAGGGGCTGCAGAGGCTGTCCTTGAGGCAAGCACATACATATTTGTTTTAATAGGTAACCAGCTTATCTTCCCTAGCATTTCATTTATCATATGCATAAATCCAAATACAGAACACAGGGGCTGGATTAAAATGATGCTTTTAAAAAGTATCTTCTGTTTTAGAGGAGAATTAAGGCATGTAATATGTGCTCGTATGCCACAAAACTTGAGAATTGCAAATTAAGGCACTTGGGTTTTAACGTCCAAACTCTCTAAGCAGTAAACACATTTAACTATCTCTCATGATATGCTCAGTTGCGACACAGCTTCCAAATACACGTACTTCTTTTCTTTGATCTTTTAGGCTTGGTTCTTTTTCTTTTTTCTTTTTTTTTACAAATGCCACTGCCTGTATCCTAAGACTGTGCTTTGTTTATGCAATCAAAAGAACAGAAAACTTTTTTCAAAAAAGAACCCTTTAAGACAGTTTTTCAAAAAATGTTGTATGCAGTTTCTTAGTTGAACCCACTTGCTGAAATTTGGACAGCTAATGGAACTCAGCATTTAGATGTGCTGTATGTACCTTCAAGTCACCTGTCAATTTATGATGAACTCGTGAATTTCATAAGGTTTTCCTAGGCAAGGGTTACTCAGAAGTAGCTTTGCCAGTTCTTTCTTCTGAAATATAAAGTACCTGGTATTTGTTGGTGGTCTCCCATCCAAATACTAACCACATTTGACTTTGCTTAGCTTCCAAGATCAGATGGGATCTGGTTCCTTCAGGGTATATGCTTCATGTCAAATGTCAGGCAGTAGATACAGGGGTAGCCATGTGGCTATGCAACAAAATACAACAGTATCCAAAATGGACAAGCAGCAATACTCGTATTGGGCCAATTCAAAAGCATAAAATACATTATGCAAGCTTTCAGAGCTTCACTGGCATTTTCATCAGGTGAAGATATTAAAAATCATACAGGGGAAAAATGACAGTGTTAGAGTCACAGGCCTACATTCTGTTTCAGATGTTACTCTGCTGTCAGTTAAGATGATATTAAGGGATTTCAGTGCAGACAAAGATCACTTATGCAAAATTTCAACTCCATGAACAACAGGAAAGATGTAACAGCACACTGTTGCAAAATAATTATATTAAGACATAGAATATTAAAATGGATTTCAAAGATGCGCATAACTTTAAACTGTCATTGTTGGGCAGAATTTCTAGGATCAAAATGCATGTTTTACTGAGAATGTTGTTTTTGTTTCAGGCTATACTGATTTTGACTAACAATGTCTCATTTAAGCAGTGGCATGGTGACTTATTAAAGTTTATATGGCCAGGGAAGAATATAAAATTTTACAAGATGCCAAAGAAAGAGGGAGATTGGGATTACCAAATTTGAAAATGTTTGGTTTGATTGAAGGACTGGATTTTGGTAACAAATAAGAAATTGTTGGATTTAGAATGGCACAGCTAGGATGGCACATTTAATTGTGGTATGATAAAGCCAAAGTGAATGTAGATTTAACAATCATTATGTGGCACGTGCTATGTTAAGAGTGTGGAATAAATTTAAATTGAGGTTATGTCCTAAGACATTCTTGTGTCATTGCCAGAAGCTTTTTATAGGAAGGAGACAACAGCAAAAGAAAAATGGGTGACTTATCAAAATCTTCTAGAATTTGAGCAAGAACACTATAGAATTAAATCAACTGAAGAATTAATGTCAGACGGTTATAGTTTTCCATAGTTTTCTTACAGAGAGTAGAAAGATTTAAAAATTGTTTGACATTGAACTGACCAAATCAGATTTTGAGAAATAGTTATGCTAAGATGATGAACATTTGATTAGTAAGATGTATAAACTTTTGTTAAAACTAGAGATGGAAGAAGAGTTGGTTAAAGATTATATAATACAGTGGGCACAACATGTTGATCATAATATACAGTTGGAACAATGGGAGAAAATGTGGTTGAAGGGAATTAAACTTATGTTATGTTCTCAAAAAGAACTTTTACAAGGTATTTAACACCAGAAATATTGGCCAAATTGCATAAAAAAGTTTCCAACAGATGTTGGAAATGTGAGCAACAAGTGGGATCTTTTTATCATATGTGGTGGACTTGTGAAAAGACCAAAAAATTCTGGAATGTATTCTACAGTGTATAAAATCCTGAGAGTTAATATGTGAAATATTTAGCAACAAATTACTTCGTATGCACTATAATGCGCAACAGTGAGTGGTTGCTTTTGAAAAGTAACTTTCTAAGCTCAGAGTTTAACACAGTATAATATAAGGCCTCATTAAAGTCAATTGTCGTATGTTGGTGAAAGCTGGTGATAATTTTAAAGAGAAGATTATGAGATACTCAATTTTTTAAAAATTTACCTAGGTTTTTAAACAGATGCCATGATCTTGCCAAGTCTTTTGGGGCAATTTATTGACTACATCACAAGTTACTAAGTGTGATTGAATGAGAAGGAGGGGTGTGTGTGTGTGTGTGTGTATCTCCTTTGATCATTCCTTTGATTGTATAAGTAAAGCTCTTACTTTTTTTAAAAAAATTACCTTCTCCTTGGATGGTTGGGGCATTTCTTTCTTGCCTTTCCTGTAGCACCCAGGCCCATTTGAGCTATTACAGATAACCCAAATAATCTGTTGTAATGCTGGTAGATAACCATGGGTGTAACACATATTTAGGATCACACCTTTCACAATAAGAGTGTCATTTCTGGTTCACAGATTTAATTAACTGTCTCCCTGAGGGTGCGGGAAAACATGGAGGATAACAGTGCCAACAAAAAGGGCCAGAAGCCATCACATGAGCTAGTGGCAGTTGTAATTCACACTTTTGGCAACCCTAAGAAGAACCTGTCACAGATTTTCTTGGCAAGATTTGTTCAGAGGAGGGTTGCCTTTGCCTTCTTCTGAGAGAGTGTGATTTGCCCAAGGTCACCCAGTGAGTTTCCATGGCTGAGTGGGGAGTCGAACCCTGCTCTGGCTCAGTTCAGAGGTAAGCAGAGTAGATAACCATGAGCTACACAGACCAAGAATCTGATTCAGGATAGAACAGAATTATATATCTGACTGCAAACTGTGGTTTTTGCCAGTGTAAGCTGGAATATTGCACTGGAGAAAAGTATAATTTGTAGTCGAATATACTGATCTGATTGAGTTAGATCCTTGATCCACTTACATCATGGCTATGTATTTTGCTTGGTTCTGAATTGAAATGGGCAGAATGTGTGTCAAGTATTTTTGAACTTCAAAATAAAGGTGTCTTCCTTTTTCACTGATTGTTTGCAAAAGACTTCAGAACTGTTTAGTGAAGTGCTTGCGGGGTTGGAAGGAGAAGGACAGACATCTGCAGTATCTCACTAGTGAAGGTGACTATCTCTTGACCATGGCAAAGAATCTGGTAGAGTTGGGTTTCACATGAGCATCATCCATTTGCCCGAACTATTCATACAGACTGTGTACCCCTTGAGCTGAAAGTCTCTTGCCACAGCTTACTGGCAAGCAGTAAAACCTGTTGCACCCTGTAACTCCTCAACACCACACCGCAGTAGAACGGTATTAAATCAGGAAAGTAGGAGCTATAAACAAGCAAGGCAAATCTGTAAAGTGTAAGGGTCTTGTCCATGGATATTTTTATCCCACTACCACCACATCCAGCATAAAGATGTGGCACAGGACTAATACTAATAGTAACTTTGTAGGCCTGTTCCTTGAAGTTGCCTTAAGTAGTAATTCCAAGGACTGAGCCAAGGAATTTTTGTATCTCAAGCTGGGCTGCATGACTGATCTGTGGCCCCTTTCAGTTGTATAGTTCTTTATTCATCAGTGTTACCAAGAAAATTTGCGCATTGGCATTAACACTGAATGCTTTAATAGTCAGTGGATGCAGGTTCCTTAGTCCTTGGGAGTGCCTAATGCAGGAGAAGAAGATTCTCATCTCCCAGGCAGAGGGAAGGTGGCTGACTTCCCATGGCAGTCACTTTTGGGAAACTCAGTATTCAATTCAAAATTTATTATGGCAAACAGCCAGCAAAACTCAGTATTGTATCATGGAAAATAGCAGCCTACTGTTGGGTTCACAAGTTTTTCCCCCAGTATTTTGTATGGATGCGATACACTGTTTTTGAGTGAGTGTTAGGAAATCATGTGTACAACTGAAGGCCTTTTTGTAATATTTGGTTGTCAATATGACTAAAGGATTCGTCCCGATTACATGATTCAGAGATGGTGTAATCAGCCTTTGATTTAAATTAATGTTTTGTGCATTGAATTAGTAAATTAAATGTTGAAGTGAGTTGAGGCAGAATCACCAAACCTCTTCTCCATCTCCTTTCCACCTCATTTTTTTTTACCCTGTTGAGTAATCTGAATATATAACCCAAGATGGACAATAGCAGGATATAGAAAACCCACTCTCATTCTGTATATCTAGGGAATGTTGTCTCTCAGGATAACCACCCTAGGAACTCTGTACTTTAGATTGTCTACTGAATTGATTATCCAATATTTTATTACAATGATTTCATTGTTTTTTTTATTGTGTGTTTTTATCTGTAGACAGTCCAGAGAAGAGTAGTGTAAAACTCTAAAAAATAAAGTAAATAAGTGCCTGTTTGCTTGCTGCTCTGCATTTCTCCCAGTGGGCTGCTGCCGGCTCCAGACACTTGCATTCCCTGCAGAACCAGGCCCCAGGTACTCAGCCAGCTACTGGCTAACAACCCAGAAGACCATCTCTCCCCCATTGGAAAGGGATAAAATCTGGGTGACTGCTGTGGCAAGCCTGCTGCCAAAGAGGGCAACACCAAAGAAACATGGCCCCTTTTGGGGAGATGCTTCAGGGGTGGAGGGAGGGCAAGGGCCAAAGCTTTTAGTTGGGAGAGGGAAGAATGCATTGTTATTTTGTTTGTTTGTTTGTTTTGAAATGTTTAAAATAACCTGCTTGCTGGCAAAAGACAAGAATAGCATGGGAGGGGAAGTAGTCAAGGGAACAGCCATTATAGCAGTGATGGGCAGAGGGAGATATGGTGTGGAAAGAGAGTCCTATTAACATGAGAGAAGGGAGAGCCACAGGGTGTTGGTTACCCCAAACTGTCCCCCACTTCAGGTAGTCTGGATAGTCTTGTTAACAGGCCCTCTGGGCTGAAAATGCTGCTGATCAATACCAGATCAGTGAATGAAAAAACATCCTAAAGCATGCCTACTTGACTTGTGTTGTTAAGATTTGTCTGTATGAGGCAGGAGGGGGGCAGTAACTTTTCCCAACTTTGTCCACCTGGGTTCTCTATACAGCAGCAGGTGAGGCCTGGGGGATAGGGAGCTGGAATGGCAGTGGTCTGTTAAGATTCCATCTTCCTTACCAGATACCCTGTCCCACAGTCTGCTGGGTTCAAATATGTGTTTTTGAAGGTAGGTGACCAGGACAGAATAGAGATTTTGTTGGTGCACCACTCACCCCCTACTGCTCAACAGTCTTTCAGACTCTCTGAGCTGGCTGAGTCACCTTGCTTTTAGTACTGGGGGACTTCAACATCCATGCAAAGATTGCTCTGTCAGATCACCTCAGGACTTCATGTCCCTATGACAACCATGGGTCTGTCCCAAGTAATATCTGGCATCACACATTCTGCAGGACACAGTCTAGACCTCGTTCTCTGTTTTGGGCTAGGATGGTCCACCCCAGGAGGCTTAGGGATCCAGACAGATTCCTGATGGCTCTTGGGAAGTTTCCTGTTGTCTTGTCAGGTGATCTTGTCAAAGTCAAAGGAATAGGGAAATGGTGGACATGATTGCCCCTGTGCATCCTGTCCCACAAAGTGAAGCCAGGCAAGCTCTCTGGTTTACTAGGGGCCTGGCAGTGATGGAATGAGTGGGATGGAGACTAGAGCAATGATGGCAAAAGAATCAGAGCAAGTCCAGCCAAACACGGGCTAGAGCTCATTGGAACGCCTATGCCATGACAATGGTGGCAATGAAGAAAGTGTACTTCTCTGCACAGTGTTGTCCATCAGAGCTTCTTCAACAGCCAGGGCCTTTTACATTCTGACCCACAAGGGGGAAAAAGGACCATTTGACAAATGAGATAAATTTGCAAGACACTTTGCAAAGTCACTTGGATTTGCTGTACCTTGAATACTGTCGTTGAGGCAGGTTCATTGAATTTAATCTTGGCACTGACTTGTCCTGTATTATTGGATACATTTCAGTTTGTGCAGCTTGAGGATGTGGACAGGATCCTTAGAGAGGTGAGAGCTGCCACATGTATACCGGATCTTTGCCCCTCTTGACTTCTGAAAGCAGCTGCGGAGGACTGACCAGGTGCAAAAGAGGAGTGGTGAATGCCTCACTGTAGCAAATGAAGTTTCCATCCTACCTAAAAGAAGCTGTGGTGAGGTCATTACTTAAAAAAAAAATTCTCCCACCATTATGAATAATTATTGGCCAATCTAACATTCAATTTTTGATCAAGGTTCTAGAGTGTGTGTTGGCCTCCTAGCTCCAGGGGTTTCTCGGTAAGACGGATTATCCATTTTAATCTGGCTTCAGGCCTGGTTATGGGATAGAGGCAGCTTTGGTTGCCTTGGTGGATGACCTACGCAGGAAACTGGATCCTGAAGGGAAGGCAAGAACAAACCCCCTCTGAACAAATCTTGCCAAGAAAAACCCATGATAGGTTCACCATAGGATTGCCATAAATCAGAAACAACTTGAAGGCACACAGCAACAAAGGAGTCATACATGAAGAGGTGAGGTAATTGTGCAGGTCAGACTCATCCTTTTCTCCTGTGTGGCCTTTTGCGTACTGATTCTTGACCTATGAGGCAGCAACCACCTGAATGTTCACATTTCTGGCTGTTGCAGCTTGGCAGACTCTCTCCTTAGTTGCTGGCACAGCAGAATCTGATTAGGAGCTGCTGGTGGGAAGCAAACATGGAGCTTTGCGAATTCACCTTTTAATTTTGAGTTATAACCTTGAGAGGCTGCCAAGACCCATTTCCCTGCAGCTGTTTTTCATGAGGCCAGCATGTTAAGCCATGTTATCTTCCTGTCTAAGTCAATTGTGTGTTCAGCCTGCCTTTTAAAGTTATATGTTATAATAGTAGTGGATCCCTGTGGGCAAAACTTGGTAGAACCATTCTCTGCCAATGAACACCACACCTGTATCTCCCAAAGACCTCTTGTTACAGACTGCGGCGTTTTCTTTTCTTTCTTTCTCCCCTCCCTTTTTTGCTCATTTGATCCTTGTCAGGATTTGCTTCAGATCCCTGGTGCTGAGTGAGAACTGGGCATGGTCATGAGATTTTGCACCTCCTCCCCATATTTTCTAAATGCCATCCTAGACTATTGTGGTTATGTAAGGACTTGTCAAACAGCTGTTCTGTCTGCAGCAGTTCATACAATATCTATTCTGCTGTGGCCGCTGCCAGTTACACACATTCATTTTATTTAATCACATTCCTCTTCTGCCCAACCTCTACAGAGCCTGGGGCAACATTTACACTGGGCTATCCCATTTTTGCCTCACAACAGTGCAGCAGCTGGCGGAAAACTGCATGATGGGCTCTGTGACAGAGGACATGAACCCACTGAGGGTTTGGTTTTGTTTTGTCTTGTTTGCCTGGGTTCATGTCAAAAGCTATTCAGTACACCAGAGTTGCTTGGGTAACCCTGCACCAATACCATTGCTGTTCCCATGTGTACTCATGTGTTGCACAATCACCTCCATAGGCAGTGTGGATGAGCTGGGGACCAGCATGGTCTGAAAATAGGAATGATGTGTTCTGTGGGGATTTGTGAAATTCAGATAAGGGTCTGACACCCTGCCCCTCTTTTTCTCTTTCTGCTGGTGCCTACTAGTCCCCATATCCTGTTGCTTTCTGAGCTAATTAAACATGGGTTGTAACTTACATTGGTGTTAATCAGAGATGAAGCACTCCTTAAATTTCTTTGGGGGTGGGTCTGCCCCCTCCTATCTCTCAACTGCTGCATCATCTTTTAGTGTCTGTCTTGATGGTTCATTTTGGCTGAAGTTGGTATCCAGCCCACTTATCTTTCATAGAATTAAGTCCTGTTGGTTCCATGCACAAACCCTGCATAGTTCTGCTGTAGATGCAGTGTGGAACTGGGCATTTAGACATAGCATAATGACACCATATTTATCAGTTACATTTATAGGCTTCTGTATCTCCAATGTACACACATGTCTTCCTCCACACTTTATTCTCACATTTGTGTGAAGTAGATCAGGTGGCCCTAGGTCACCTAGTACATTTTATGGCTGAATGGGTACTTGAACATAGATCTCAGACATCATCACTTCTGGGACCAGCTGCTTTTATATTATGCTGTCTATCTTATGGGGAGAAAAGTCAGGAAATCTTGTGTGTTCACTTAAAACAAGGGGTATGAGCAGGACTTTCCAATGTAAATTAAAATTTGAGTCATGCTGAACTCGTAAGGCTGAGGTTGATAAATTCAGCCGTTGAGACTTGATTGATCATAAGCACCTTAGTAGTTAGCTTTGAGTCTTTAAAATGGGAATGATGAGGGCATGCAGCATGATCAGAAGTATAATGTGGGAGTGGGATTAAGCAAAATTGGTTGCTTAATAAAAAATTCTGGCATTATTGGTGGACCGCAACAGCAGCAACACATTGTTTTATGTTATACTTGAGCTAAAGAAATCAGCATAAGTAGCCTGCATTTCTGCAATTAGATAACTTAGTTGTTGTTTTTACTATCATATGGTTTTGTTCCTGGGATTTGAGTGTGATGGGTTTTAAGAATGTTTTCAATTATAAAACATAAGATCTCTTCTCCGTAGGTTAAATCTGCAGGACAGGATCAGTATCCTTCATCATGATGTCTCTTCAAGTAAGTCTTTTTCCTGTTTTCTCTTGCCCATTTTAAACAGAACATGGATGAAAACAGAGAAGAGATCTGCTTTGCATGAAAGTAAATGGGAGCTGCAAAGGCATTAACCACTGACTCACTTCAGCCAATGACTTTATTTAAGCCCTACCTTTTTCTCCAAGATCTCACAGCATCTTACAAATTAAAAGAAATGCAAATAAAACTATGTGAAGCTAAAAATCTAAAAGCTTAGGATGTTATTAAACTATTCATAAAATTAAAACTTTTGAAAGCACACAGTAAAAATAGTGCAGCACACTTAAAAAAAAGTCCTTATATGTAAGACAATCATTTCCCAAATGTCTACTGAAATGGGAAGGCTACAGACAAAAGGGCAGCAAGGAGAGAAGCCAACCTAGCTTCCCTAGGAAGGGAATTCCAGAGTTTGAGAGCAGCCACAGTGAAGGCAGAATTCAATTTTCAATAATGGCCAGTTTACCTCCAACATCATTTCCGTGTGCATTATACCCAAACCAGATACAGTGTCACACCATACATTCATAACATGCTAGCAAAGTAATGAAATGCGGTGTGGGAAGTTCATTCAGATATACTGTATTACTGTTTTTATGTGCAAATATTGTGCTTGGCCTCAGTAGCATGGAATGCCTCTTAATATCTAAGCCTTGTTTACCAATTGTAACCTCTCCTGGGCAAAAAGAATCTGAGTGTCTTATTATCCGTACAGTGGAGGTCTCTCATTAGGCTAATGCATTGTGTTTGACTTGAGGCTCCCTATTGAAAACTGTCTTGAAACTACAGTTAGTTCAAAACACGGAGAGTAGACTAGTAATTGGAAATAGGCACTGAAACATATCTTGCTGGGCCTTTAAGAGGTTCACTAATTCCAGAGTCCTGATGCTATAAAGCTTGGGACCTGGAGGCTTGAATGAATGTCTTTTGTAATCATTTTATTAATATTCAGTCAGATACAACACTCTTACACTCCAATAAAATTGTTTGCAGCTTGTTCTTTCTGAAGTTGAAAGGCATTGACTTTTTCTTTTAATGTGCTTGGTTTCAGGGAGAGACAAGCAATGGCCTAGTTCTTGTGCTTATTCCAGACTTCATAAACGATAGTTTATAGCTGAAAATGACCATTAGGGCTGAGCAGTTTTCCTCACCCTATTACATATTGGCTTTAACATGAAGACCTTGGTTTGTATTAATCCAGGATTGTCTGTAACAGCCAAACCAGAAACTCTGGCACAGTTTTAATTCACACTGGAGTGCCAGCGCAACTTGATAGCTGGTTGCTAGGCAACAGGAATAGCACCTCAAGAATGAAATCCTGCACAGTAGTGGGCATGGGAGAGGTTTATGCATGAAAGGAATTCTATATAAGGCAAAGTTTCTGTTTGGATTTTGAGCCTTCAGTGAGAACTAGCAAGCAGCTAAAGAAAAGACACAGGGAATTGATGTCTGAAGCAGAGATTGATTGTCAACATCTGTCAGAAGTGTGAAGTGTTAATGTATCAACACTGTACTTTAACTGAACTCGAACAAGATGCTTTATTTCCACTGTTACTATAATAAATGTTACAGTTTATTCAGTGGCGTAGGGATGGGAGAGCGAAGGGGATGGTACGCCCTGGGCAGCACTTTTTTGGGGGTGCTGCGTTCCTTGCTTGCCCCCCTGCACTCCATTGCCCTGCCCACACACACTGTTGCCTCGCACTCGCCCCTCCACCCCCCACCCCACTTGTGCCAAGCTGTGCCACTGAGTTTGTTTTATAACTATTGAGACAGCCTGAGTTGTCTAAAGTCACTGGTAATAAACAGAATGCACTAGCTTAAATAAAGAGTTTGGTTCTGAGGAACAGTTGTTTGTTACCCATTTTAAGTCAGAGTTGCCTGATTCATATGTAGCTATGAACTATCTTAACAGAATTCAAGATATGACATAAGTTAGAAGCAAAGCTGACTTGTCATGTGGAACAGGAACTCAGCCCCAACACTTGTTCCCAGCTTCATTGTCCGTGGTTTATGAAGCCTGAAAAGATCACAGGACTGAACAAAGCCAAAGTATATCAGCGAGCTACTTTGACAGATTTTAAGGAAAATGTCAGCTGAAGTATATACACATGAAATTTGGAGAACTGATATTTTGGTCTATTATTATGCTTAAGTTCTGTTTTTAATCTTTTCTTCTGTGTAGGTTCTTGGAAATACCTACTGTCCTGGGGTTTGGTAGATACTGTAATCAGTAATCCACCTTATGTTTTCCGTGAAGACATGACTCACTTGGCAGCAGAAATCCTGAGGTAGTTATCTCTCCAGCTGTTTTCCTCACTGTATCTTGTTTTTTCCTGATCTCTTTGATGAAGACTGCTCAGAGTCTATGAACCAAACTAGATACAATGTATTAGATCCACATATCAGTAGAAAATAGAAAGGAGCCATGTGGTCTATGAGTCTTTTTGAAAAAATACTATAATCAGGCATGGTAATACTTTTATTATGACACTTAAAATGTCACAAAATTGGAAAGCTTTCAGTTTCTCAAGAGCCTTGTCAAGTTTGGCTAGAGATGGGCATACTCTATACCAGTGATTCTCAAGCTGAAGTGCACGTACCCCAGGGTACAAATAAGGACATTTAAGGGTATGTGGGGGGAAAATGAAGCTGGAAAAAGTCTAAGCCATTCTCTGAGGATGTTACAACTGGATGTGGTTCTTGATTGTCTCCAGCATTGGTGTTCCTGTCCTGGAACATTAAGCGATGCGGGGAGGATCAGGATGGAAACCACAGAGATAAAGCGAAGAGTGACACACAAGTCAAATTTCCAGCTGCCGTTGGCCCACTTACAGAGCCTTTCTCACATGCATATGCACACACACCCTTCCATTTGGGTTGCCGCAACTCAGGCTCCACCCACACTAGGTAGCTTCTTGAACCTTGTGCACACACACTCTTCTCTCCGTTTCCTTTTGTCCCTCCATGAGGAGACAGGGCATCCAGTGGAAACATCCAGTTCTGCCCCAAAACCATTTGAGAAAGGGATGCACACCATCAGTTGTTCTTCCCCATGCCTTCAGCCAGGAGCAAACCAGATCCTCAGCCCTTGGAGAGTGTCTAGGTGGGTAGTGGGGCACAACAGGTGGAAAAACAGGCTAGCTAGCTTGACACCCTCCCTTTCCTTCTGTGGGTGTGGGGATGTCTCCTTGAAGCTCACAGAAGCTTTCTGATGGGGCTTTTTTTACCCCCCTCAAAGAAAAGACGTGTTGCCGAGGGATATGTAAGTGAAAAAAAAAGATTGGGAAGCACTGCTCTAGACCCAAAGGGCCAAAGTTGCTGATTTTCAATGCCTCTGGAGCCCCAGAGAGCCACAGCTACAGCCATGGCTGCCATTTTGAAAACTAGAAATAATATTGTAGCACTCCCAGTCATCTTTGGGGGCATTTGGAGTCTATTTCTTGCTGCATATTGGAGTGCTTTAAAGTGCTTTGGGATGCAGCAGTCAGGATTTAGGCAAAAAAAAAATGGAAGGAAGCTGGGATTTGGGAGTCTCATTGGCAGTCCTAAAGGCTGCACTGGATGCTGTCACAGGCTGCACACCACCTTTGTGCATCATGCCATCACCAGCAGCTAGGTTGTACAAAATTCAGAGGATGAGGGAAGAAACAAAGAGAGTACCGAAAAATGGGGCCAGATGCTTCTGTGCACAGCCTGACTGGTCTTCACTCTGTAGTTGACAGACTCAGTGACAAAAAGGGATATAAAAAGTATCAGTTTGCACCACAGATTATTTTCTGGAGTAACTAGTCTATGTCTTGATTTGATTTTAATGTCTACTGTTAATTCTCACCACTTTTAAAGAATGCGTAACAGTTTCAGAACCCTCTGTATTCTGTTTTGGGAGCTGAGAAGGAATAACCCTTTATATGTACACATTTCCCTTAGTTTAGAATACTGGGAGTTGCTATTTGCTTTAATGGGACAAAAATTTATGTCCCCCATATGGAACTAATAACAACTTTATGGGAGAATATTTCTCTTGGGAAAATGCACAGAAGACAAATTTGAGGCTATTTCCCTGCCCCCACAAAAAAAAAAACATCTTTCTGTGATGCCACAGTCACAAGTCTGATTTGGGATGTCTCATACTTGCAACTGGCCCTTTAGAAAACTATGCAAGATCTTAATTCATTCCTTTCATGTATCACATCCTCCCTG
This sequence comes from Iguana delicatissima, assembly GCA_948472985.1. NCBI lineage: Eukaryota > Metazoa > Chordata > Lepidosauria > Squamata > Iguanidae > Iguana > Iguana delicatissima. The sequence continues at coordinate 144,894 of CAOKZL010002657.1, read as the reverse complement.
GCTCTGAATAGGCCATCAGCACTCAGAGACAGCTGTAACTCACAGTCTCTAGGGACCTATGAATATTTCAGCTGTTTAAGGGCATATCCAGACTGAACTGAAATAATGTGTCTAGGGCTCTAGGTTTAGGTTCATTTGTTTTTAGTTTTCCTTAATTAAAGACTAGCAAATCTTTCTTTATTAAGGATCGGACATTCTGCTAAGCATTGTACAAGGAATAATAGGAACATGCTCCACTTGCAGCCTTCTTCTCACAGTCTGTCTGCCTCCCCCCCACACACACACACATCCACCCAGGGCTTTTCTACCCAGCTGAGTTCCAGAACTTAAAGTGTGCGGAGCCTGGGGGGCAGGGGAGGAGACATCCTTGCTCGTTCTGTTGGCTGTTAAAATAGAACCACTAATCCCAATTTCTCTGTCATTAGAGGAAGTCTCTGTTAGGGTCATATCTAGCATGGCCCTTAATGCTAAATGTAAACAGAGCTCCTTTGAATCACATTTTTGAGAGAGAGACTAGCTACAAATAAAATAAATGTACTGTTTCTTTTGCACCAATATGAGACAAGAGAGTGAAACATGGTGACAGTCACCATTGGGATCTCATGGAATGAATGAATTTGGGGCAGATCAGACTGTGATGATGATCTCAAAATGATAGGATGAGTGATGATGGTCTCCAAAATGAAAGTGCCCCAGGTTTTTGCAGTGAAAATTCGGTACAGAATTTTCTGTTCTTCATATTCCCTACCTGCTAGACTTCTAGAAAGATCTAATAGCATGTATCCTTTGCATTTATGTGGCATGCATGTTTGGCCATTTTCTATCGAGTCAGGTAATTGTTTCTAAACCCTTTTTGGGGGACTGGGGGGTCTTTAGCTATGAAGACCTTAGTGCCTTGGATGGAGGGAGTGATGGGATGAGCATCATCAGAAAGATTCTGCACCTAGCTTCTTACATCCTCAAAGACTGTGGGTAAGTCCTTTTTCTGGCTTCTTCTGTTGAGACTATTAGTAGAATCTATTGTAGAGCTCAGAAACTAGGGAAGTAAGATTTTCTGAAGGATGTTATCTGTTTTCACAGCCAAAATAGCTTGGACAAAGAGAAGTACAGGAGTCTGCAAATAAGAGGAAATTTTGTCTTTCTCAGTTTCTGTCCTTTTCTAGCCAATGTCCCAGTCTCAGATAAAGAAAGAATGGGGAAGGAACACATAACTGAGAGGAGAGATCCTGTATTTTTTTACAGACTGTACTCTCTTTACCTGTTCTGCTGTTTTGTCATACATGAATGAAAAGAGCCCAAAGCTGGAGTGCACCATGGAGGCTGTCTTTCTTTCTTGATGTGAGTCGTTAGTGTGGGCCCTCAGCTCTGCTTCCTCTAATCTTATCTTTTTAGATAGTAGAGAAAGAAAGCAGGATATTGCACTTGGTAGCAGGTCGTTTGTAGTGTTTAGTCTTTTTTTTTTCCCCACCCACATAAGTACGCAGAAGAAGAGCTAAGTAGTAAAATACTACTTTTAGTTACACATTTTTTTCTTTCACAACAATGACTATTTGTGGAGTACATAAAGTGGTTGCCAACACAAATAGTTCTTCATATATAAGCACCAACATATCAGGCCTTTAAGTGTCAGCATAGTTAGCTATAGTAAGCATTGTTGCCTGGCGTCCCTGAAAGCCATTAAGTTAGTTAGTCTCTGAAAGTGGACAAGTGTGAAAATTGCAGCAGGAAAGAGAATTGTATAAAAGGATTGTTTAAACGGTGGGTAAACTGGAGGGGTGGAGTAAAATTGGGTACTTTCTGGAAAGTGGTTCTGAAATACTGTAATACAGTGAGTTGAGGCAATTCCTTTGGGGAAAACAAAGGCAGGGAGTAACTTATCTGAACACCTTGCACTGCTTTTAGAAGGTGTGACTCACTAGTATTAAAGATACACCCATTAAGGAAAAAAATACTGTCTTTCTGGTGGTGAGGATATTCATAAGGAAAAATTAGGAGGAGGGAAACCATGGTAGGTGTAAACAAACAAGTTTGAGAAAGATCTCTTAAATGATTTGCTTCACTAATCAGATTATTGCAAACAGAGATTTAACTGAATCTCCCTTTAAACAGAACAAAGGAGCTTGTTAAAAACCATGCCAGCATGCAGAACAAATAACTGCCCGCTGTCTCCTTATGCAGTTCCAGGGTTGAGGAAAATGGAGGAAAATTCTAGAAATTAATAAATTACAAACAAAGGAAATGTCAGTGTTCTTTCTGTGTAATGGTTGTGGTGATCTTGGGGGCTTCAGAAGACAAGAACTGCTAGCCCTGCTAATAAAAAGGCGTCAGCAGCAGCATCGTCAACATCATCATCATCAACATGTATTTATTTATTTATATAGTGCCAACACAGTACATGGTGCCTTACCAGAAAAAGTACAAGAAAAAACACTGCCTTCAGGCTCCCAGTCTAAAGACATAACAGACAAGGAAAGGGGATGGCTGTGAGGCAGGGGATGAAGTCCAGAAGATACTGCCTCTGCTTCTTCTTCTCTCTCTCTCCAAGGCCACAGCAGCGGCAGTTGGGATGTAGGGAGGGCTTTTCGTCTGCTTCTGGGCCTACGTGTGGTGCAACTGTACCTGCCTTTTCTTTTCTCCCTCTTGAGTCCAATTGTTTCACCATTCTCTCTTTAGTAGATTTTTTTTCACATGAAAGAAAAAGAACCCACGGCAAAACCAACAGTTGTGACTGGAGGACACCGTACGCTGTACTGTCTGTTCAGCTGGATGAAGGAAACAGAACAGTTTCATAATAAAAGCCCATTTTCCATTTATGCAGTGGAATCTGAGAGTTCTAAGAGTAAGTTTAGTTTACTGGATCAAAGGGCAATGCAGTAATGGTCAACATGGTAGTTAGCTGAGAATTTTCTTGGTGAAGCACAGCAATTAAGTGCAACCACAAAGATGTTTATTCTTTTTATTTCATTTCATTTATAATCTATCATTCTCCAAATACTCAGAGCTGGGATGACTTACAAAGGATTTAAAGATATGTACAGCAATATTGATAATAAAATACAGTGAAAGGGAGGTGTCATATTAAATCAACAACTACATTTTTAAAAAAGTAAACATACAAAAAATAAATTCAGCACCTTACCCCCATTAAAAGTCAAAAGCCTGCTTGAATAAAAAGTTCTTTGCTTGCCAAAGGAAGAACGGGCAGGGAGCCAGCCTAGACTGCCTTGAAGGAGATTCTACAATCTGGACAGTCTCATAGAATCACAGAATTGGAGAATTGGAAGGTTTCCCAAAGGTTCTCTAGTCAAATGTCCTGCCAAGGCAGGAAATGCACAGCTCACTAATCTTTGATAGATGGCCATCCAATCTGTGTTCAAAAGTATTCCAACAGATGCCACCACCCACATGGGCAGTCTGTTGACCAAGACCCTGTCTTGTGTCTTCACCAGCTGTCCCTGTGAGGGTGTTGGGACTGAGAGAAAGATCTTAAAACCCAGGTTAGGCTCAAGTTGTAGGAAATATGGTCCTCCAGATAGCCTGGACTGAATTTTCATAATCTTTATAGGTTATAACCACCACTTTAAATTGTGCCTGGAAACAACTGATAGCCAAAAAAAGATGTCAGAACAGCCTTCAGCAGAGGCTAGCTATGGAATAAATGGAAGATCCAATCCATATGCAAATACAGCAGTAGATCAAACGGATATGAAAGTTTAAGTTGGGTCAGTAACCAAAAAAAGACGGAGGGATAAATTGGAGAGTGTGGTAAACCAGTGAGAGAAGAACTAGAGACAGAGGGCATCTACCAATATATTTGCTTGCTAGTAGAAAGCAATGCTGGTCTAAGCAGCACCATTTGAACCAATACGGTTATGCTGTGTGACATTTCTAAGCGACCTAGCCAACTCGCTTAGTTTCCCAGCAAAGAAGAAAGTGAGAATTGAGCAACTTCTAGGTGTCTGCCCCTTAACAGTGAGAAAACAAAGGTAGTTCAGTTCATGACATCTGGATGCACAGCAATGAGCTTAGGCCATGCTGCCCAGTGCACTGATCCTGAGAGTCAAGTGGCAGTACTGTGGCCTTCAGTTCCTAGCATTAAAACAGACTCATGATCCAGGAACCCCTGTGGTGACAGCATCTCTCTATTCTAGCACTAGAAGGAAAACTAAGAGCAAATTTTGTTCTGGTTAGAACCGGCTGTGCTCCAAGACTTCCTTCTCATTTCACTCACTCCATGCTGAAAGAGAGGATGCTCATTGACTAGAGATGCAGGAGTTGGGGGAATTAGCACAGAGCAGCGCCAGTCTCTCGGCCATGGAGCAGTGAGGCAGGGCGAAGTCCCTGGCTTTGAGAAAGTTTTGAGAATATACTAACCTGAATATCTCAAAATGAAAAGCTTAAATACTTACTTTTAGAACTTAAGCTTTGAAAAGGATCATCTTAGCTTGGAAGAGTAACAATTTGGAAGACGACTGAACATTTTCTAGCTGCTTTGGAGGGGGGAAAAACTTGCACTGTTTTCTCCTGAACATGAGACAGTAAAAAACTGGTAGCAAGAATATTGATACATTCTTGTGGGTTTTCAAAAGCGCTATTGAGTTAACAGCCCAAGAAAAGCACTGATGATTTAACAGCCCAAGAAAAGCATCTTAAAATCTGTCCTGTAAAGTGTGGGCAAGAACCTTGTAATCTCATGCTTCAGGTTTTATAGTAGTACTTTTCATTTTTAACCTCAAAGCATAACCAGTGTTTCTCAGGATCTGGGAGGGGTTTTCATTTTGTTTATTTGTTTGTCCCAAAGTGTCCTCCCCACCTCCTCACTGTGGTGGAGGATGCAGCATTGGGGGGGCTTTTTTTTTGTACGTCACAAAGGGGGTCCACACTGTATATGAATGTGACAGAGTCTGGTTGATTCAAAGGGAGTGTCTTGTGTGGGGAAGCTCTGGAATTCTGAGAAGCACTTAAAAGGGCTTGGGTTTGGCTCTTTCTCCTTCAGTTTATTTTGCAGCCTGAAAAGCTGCCATTGGCTCAATCCAGATGAGCATCTTAGGGATAGGTTTTGGTACACAGTCATTGAGATGGCCCTCTGTATGCACTGGAAACTTAAGACTTTGAGATGAAGGAGTTATTCTGAAGGAAGGTGCTGAATCCTTAAACTCCGGACAGAAATTATCCTTGTCAGGCCAAACTACACAATATGTTAAAAGTATGATTTCTCTGCATGTTTCTGGATTAGTTTTGCTGCTACAGTTAAAAAGCAGCCACCAGGGGTGAAGGAAAAGATAAGGATGAGAGACATGGCATGTGAGGAGGCGGCTTAAACGTCTTTACCCTCTTATTGTTTGTTCTGATGAAAATCTTCCCAACCCAGAAGCTGTTATTTTCTGTTGGGAAATTATCTTGAGATTAATGGCACATTCAAAAGGAGTGGCATTTAAAAAAAAATCCTATTTTATTTTTTGGACATGTATCCTACCTGTCTCTTTCCCAGAAGATGGGGACCAAAATGGCCGTCCTAATCTCAGTGGTCTTCAGACACTACCACCTGGCCACTGCTCTAAGAAGACACATTAAATATGATCAGCTAACATAGCATGCAGTCTAGCCCTCAATGTACTTAAAACAGATGGAGTTTCAGGAGGAGCGTCCAACTGTTTTGTTTTATACCTTGTGTAAATACCTGGTTTGGCCACCTGGGAAGGCTTTGTATGTTTTTCTTTGTTTGACTGTTTTTCATTAAATATTATATATAATACAATATAATTATATTATATAAATTATAAATATAATATCCCACCCTATAATTACAAGGAGAGCCAGGATGTGTAGAGGATTACAATACTGGAGATCAGAGTTTGATTCCCTGTTTGGCCATGGAAACCCACTGGGTGACCTTGGGCATGCCACACACTCTCAACCCAGAAAAAAAAACAGGATAGATTCATGTTAGGGTCATCATAAGTCAGAAATGACTTGTAGGCACACAACAAGATCTCAAGGCACCAAATGAAATCAATATTTAAAAATATTTAAAAAGTAAGAAGTAGTTAAAACTATCCAAAAGCATATTAAACAATTTATAACAAATTGAAACAGTTTTAAACCAGGTACCTTTACAGATTTGAACAAAAGCATTAGGACCTCACTCCCACCTGCCACCAAGGTTTTTCCTTTGTGGCAAAATGAAGGCAATGTCAGTGCCAGTTGGGTCTCCAAGGGGAGGAGATCCCACAACTGGGACATCACAGCAGAGGAGGATTATTTTTAAAAATTGTACCAAATTCTTTTTACTTTACAAATTAAAAAGAAAACAAACTTCAAAATACTATATTCTCCCTTTCCAGTTTGTTTCAGACCAGGAAGAAGCCTTTTTAAAACCACGGAGTAAAACAGGTTGACTTCTGATCTATGTGTTGGTTTCAAAAAGGTCTCTCTTGGGCCTAGATCAGCTTGTGGATAGGGGAGCAACATGACAGAACTGCTCTCTATGTTCCTGATCAATATGGGGTGGCTTTATTTATTTATTTACATGGATGGTCTTGGGCGTAGGGTTGTCAGATTGAAAACTGATCAGGATTCTTTTTAATGGTTGTGGAGAAGAGAGAATTTCAGCAGGTACGACTTATTGTGCAAACAGATAACAACCAAGACTTATCTAAATTCCCTCTTCTGTACCACCTGTCCCATTCTGGGAGAAGAGGCGGCATACAAATATAACAGACAAACAAACAAAAGTACAAAAGCTGTCTCCAGTTTCCACTCTGGCAGCTGTACTTGGAAACTAGAGATGCACATTGAAAGGACCACATGAATTTTTGCCCCTTCCTGCCCTAGATGCTTTCCAGAAATCTGAGCCCGAGCATGTAGGAGTGTGAGAATGGGGGTGGAGGTGCAGTTTCTGCAGACATATTATCTTGTGGAGTATTTTGTAATTTATGTGGCATTTCATCCTGCTCGATTTATCTTTTGTATTTAATGTGGCTTATGTACTGTGGTTTTAGGAAATGAAATGCAAAACTAAGAATCATTATTCAGATTAGGTACCAGTTAACAAAAAACCTATGAACCTGCACTGCTTCTTGAAAGGGTTTCAAATCAGGAAGGAACAGTACTGTCTTCAGTAAGACTCCCATGTAATTGTGTGAGGCACACTGTATACTGTTCCAATTTCTTAACAAGTTGTTTTGCCCCACCCGTTTCATAGCTATTCACATGAATTAGCACACTCATTTTTTCTCAAACAGATTCAAGTTTTCCAATATGATGCAAATATAGCCGAGCCCATGCACCACCCACACATAAAGGAAGGTATTAGCAAACTCAGCTAACCCCTGAGGGGTGTGAGAAAGATTAACAGAAAAACCCTAAGGGAAAACCCCTCAAAATTGCCCAGCAGTAACTTAATGGAATGGAAAGTTGATGGTGTGGGAGATGGGACATAGAAAGCTGACAAGTGAGCGGGAAGTGGAGTAGAATCAAGTGGCTAGAGAAAAAGGAAAAAGACACAGAGTTAAGAAAGGCAGAGAGAAATATCTTATTGGTTGTTTGGAAAGCTCATTCACTAGCTCACTGTAAGAAAGAATTGTAAAATAGCTTCAGGTTCAGAACAAAGAGCTGCCCACTAGAATCAGCTGAGAAACCCATTTTTAAAAATGCAGCTGAGAGGTGTCCCCACCCTTTCAAAAAAAAACCCAACAAACATAAAATGAGAGACCAAACAGGTGGGTGGGGTGGAACCTGAAGTGGGTGGAACCCTGAACTGCAAGACTCCATGTTGCAGGACAAGACTTTTGTTCCACAGGTCCATTTGTGTCCTTTAAACTTTCTTCCATGTGTTCCTATGACACAGTTTTCCATTCTAACAAAGAATGATATCACCAGATAGTGATTTTTCTCTGTAAATTTATATACAGCATGGTGGACAGTTTGTTACTTTCTAACTTACAGGCTCATCATCTGAACTACAGTTATTTTTGTGTCCCATTTCCTTCAATACCAGAGTCAGAAACCTTCCTCTCTAGGAACCTGACTGATGAAGAAACTGGAGAGAAGGGCTGTTTCTAGGAAAAATGATCTGCAGGGTTTATCAGTCAGCCAGGAGAGGAAAGGTTAATTAATTTTCTGCCACCTGAGCCATGAAGTTTATTTCTGAGTGCCTTTGGGCCTGCCATCATCTGTGAGCCTAACTTACAGGTTTGTTGTGAAGATAAAAGACAGAGTTACCCCCACCATCACCCTAAGAGCAGTTGTCCTAAAATGCAGGATCAAAATGGAGTAAATAAATGAATGCACTCAATATTTCATTCATGTTATATGAGAGAAACTCAAGTTTGGAAACACCACGTCTGTTTCCTATCATATAATTCTGGCCTTCAGAGCTGCTTCAAATGTTTAGCAAATGTACGTGGAACAATCCTCACAGGACTACATTGCTTCAAAATTAGGACTAGAACGAGTCCAGAATTTTCCGAATCCCTGGAAGGTTTTGGGAATCCATGAATCTCACAAATCTCAAATCTTTGGAATCCTTTTTTTAAAAAGGGTTCAAAAAGCAAGGGTAGGAAGGATAATCTTGGGCAAGAGACGCTCTCTCAGCCTTCGCAAAAGCCTAGGCAAAGGCAAACCTCCCTCTGAAGAAATCTGGCCAGGACAATTGTCATAGTTTTGCCTCAGGATCTCCCCAGATTGAAAATGACATGAAGGCCCTTTCTACACAGGCAGGAAAATGTACAGCACAGAGATAATCCAGGTCAAAACTGTATTTTCTTTGCATAGCTCCGTATGGCATCCTAGAGTTTGTAGTTTGATGATGCACCAGCACACTTTGGCAGAGAAGGCTGTGACACCTTGTAAAACTACAAACCCCAAAACTGTATATGAAAGAGCTTTTCAAAGGAGCCATGCAAAGGAATCTTTCAGCTGTCCTTAAAATCTCAGGCCTGTAGCTTCCAGCCAAGTGCTGATCGTAAATATTAAATGTTCAATTTAAATATATTAGAATACAACCTCAGATGTAATTTCTGAAATTGTTAGCAAAGGCCATTATTACTCCAAGGGAAAAACTCACCTACGTGCCATCTCCCCTTGTGTGTCTGGTCGCCCAGGTTTTCAGGCGTCCTGGTCTCCAACAAACTATTTGGTTGGTGGATTCGAAAGATTCGGTTTGCCTGTTTTGGCACAGAGATTTGGATTCGAGAATCTCGACTCCTTGCCCAAGATTCAAGGATTTGGTTGGCGCATCCCTATTCAAAATGCACATGGGGTCCAGGATCATTTGTTTGTAGGCAACCCCACATCAAACTGTCCTACACCTTAAAAATGCAGAGGCAGAAATTCCCTCACCTGTCAACTTTTTCCTATAGATAGACATTCACTTGAAGGTGCTTCCAGTGTAATGGTCTTGATATGTATTCAGGAGATAGGGCAGGCACATGCTACACTTTAATACATGACTGCATACATGCATGCATGTGTTGATTGTCTCTTAGGACATTGCTACCCAAAGTGGTAGTCTTTAGACCAGTAATGCTCCACAAGCCATTGGCTGCCAGTCTGTGGAGAGTTTCCAGGAAGGAAAGAAACAGTTGTAGCCTGTGGGTACAAATATGGTGGTGGTCCCTGGCATATTAGGAAACAAAATTGCTGGTCCACAACCACAAATAGCCTGAGAAGTACTGGCTTAAGGGTAATGGATTTCAGACCTTAATTCTATATTGATTTGATTCTACATTGATCCCCTGAATAACATGATTGGCTGCTGTAATCATTGGCAGTAAGTGGGTTTGGATTGGTCGTTATTAGAAAACTCATCACTAATTGTTTTCATTTAAATTGTAATATACATTAACAAACATTGTAACCCATATCGAAATCGCTGTTCAAACACACTCAGAAACGTATCACGGGAGGATGTAATACAATAATATATCCACTGGAGAAGTGATAGTAACAGATATTCGCTATCTACATAACGAGGGCACATACGACAAGTTCTGCCAAAAAAGAAGAAAAAAAATGGAGAGGAAAAAAAGGGAGGAGAAGGATAAAAAGCTATGAGAAAACAAAACGAAACAACAAAGAAAACAACCACTACCACATTAGAAATTAACTTCTCACACAGACAATGCAACAGATTGGACCAATTTCATATCTCATTATATACCCATAAAAATTCCATTTAGTTATCATGTCATTTTGTTCTTGAAACACTCTAGAGTTCATTACTCGTTAATTCTTCATTGTTTGCTATTCATTAGTAATTATTCATTATCATCCATTTAGCCCTTCAAACAAATTGTATATTAACCCTCAATTAGTTAAATCACGTTGTAATCAAAACTACTTATAATAATACCAGACATAAGTAAGTTCCATTGCCACGGTACATTCTGTTTTCACATTTTCTGTTCCTTATCTCCAGTGATGAGCTTTTTGTATTTTTTTTTTTTGTTTTTGTTTTTACAACAGCGCAGTTTGCACAATTTGTAGACGCTTAGTACATGCACATTATTTTACATTGCCCTCTGCAAATAATTTGTAAATGGCTGCCATATTCGGAGGAATTTGTGACCTGGTTTGTTTTCTAACAAATATGTTAATTTGTCCAGTTCTATCACCTCTATGAATTTCTCCAACCACTCCCCTTTAGACGGGATGGAGACCTTCCACCAATGCCTGGCAAATACCATTCTGGCTGTTGTAACCATATGCTATATCTTTGCACTCACCTCCTTCCAGATTTAAATTGATTATTCCTAATAGGAACAGTTTAGGATCCAAATCAAGCTTTATCTCTATTACCTTTTGGATGACTGCTCGAACCATGAACCAAAATTTCTGCACTCTGTTGCATCCCCACCACTGATGAAAAAAGTACCCCTTTCTTTATGACATCTCCAGCATTTATCATTTGTGTTTTTAAACATCTTAGCTATCCTTGCAGGGGAGAGATACCATTTGAACATGGCCTTCAGAGCATTCTCTTTTAAACTATATGATCTCGTAAATCTAGTGACTCTATTCCAAGCTTTTTCCCATTCTGCAAGGCCAATGTTTTGGTCTTTGTCAGTCACCCATTTTACCATGTATTCTTTAATTACTTCCTCCTCCAGGTCAAATCTAAGCAACAGTTGGTATATCCTTGATAGCAGATGTTGGTTTCCATTCTTTAGCTCTAGTTCAAATTCGATTAGGTTCGTATCAATTCCACTGTCTTTCAGATCTTTTTTAAACCTTTCGTGCATCTGGAGGTATGGAAACCAGTGTATTGTTGTTCTTCCTGTTGTAATCTCTGGCGACTTTATAATTGCATCACACCATCTGATAAATATGTTAGTTCTTTATACGTAATCCAGTCTATACCACCCTTAAGGCCTTTAATCGAAAGAGCTTCTGCGGGAGATTGGCAAGATGGGAATTTTGGACATAAATACCTTTTGTATTTATCCATATTTTATACAAAGATCTTCGGATTGCATAGTTGTTAAACACTTTTTGAACATTAACTTTCTGGGACCACAGGTAGGAGTGCCATCCAAAAAAAGTTCAGGACCTTCTAAGGCTAAAAGCCTCAGTCGTTTAGATATACCCATGTTTTTATCCATGCTAAGCAGCTTGCTACATAATAGATTTTCATATTTGGCATGGCGTATTCCCCTCTCTTTCTAATGAAAACAATAACTTACTGCTAAAGCCTCTGTTGGATTTCAACTGCTTTTCTTCTTTTTTTTCTTTTTTCTTTTTTACAAATTGTTTGGCTTTGTTTATGGTTGGCATTGTTGAGTGCCTCCTGAGGCCCCACTAAAAGGGCCCAGTGACAATTCCCAGAGCTTCTTGCACTGCTAGTCCTCTTTGTTGCTTCTGTCTGTTTGTTTCTCTCTTTGGGGTAGCCAGTGGAAAAAGCAAGGAGAAAGAGCAGTAACTTCTGTAAAAAAAATCTCCCTTCAGATTTTCTACTGATTGGGCCCATAGAGAGAAGCAAAGATCTGGACAGCAGGGAGGACGTAGAGGTAGACTCACAGACAGGTCCTGCAGAAAACATCTTCCCCAAAGGTTTTGCAAAAAATCTGGGACTCCCTTCATACGAGACATGAAATAAAAACACCAGACCTTTTTTCCCCAAGTAAAGAGGAGAGCTTCATTCCAGTGGATTTCACAAGACTGTTATTATTTAGATCATTTCGTATTGTACTTCATGATAGTTTGAGATGCCCTGTTCTCATAGCCTAAGAATTGTTCTGTGAAGAAATGAACATGTAATTGTGTCAGTGCTTTCCCAGCTCTTCATTTAATTCAGGCTTAAAATGAGACTACAAAGCTGCCAGAAGCAAGCAGTAAATGGGGTGGAGTTGGACGCTCAGTGTCGTTGAGCAATCACACAAAAATCACTTCAGTCTGTTCTTAATTCTGGTACAAATCCACAGAATCCATGTACTCAGCATCCTAGTTTGACCTTGTGAATTGTCCCCCTGCCCTCAAAGAAGTGCTGATTAAGCTAGAGTATTCCTTCATTTCTTCCATCTGTTTTCAGGAGTGTTTTTCTGGAAGTTGACCCCAGACATCCAGAGATGGTGAAGAACTGGCTGCGCAATCACCCTGATTTGTCCCTCTTCGTCTGTGCCACCCATAAGGACTTCTGTGGAAAGTAAGATGAGGAAGGCTCTGAGTTTTAATATTCTTCCTTGTTCTGTTTATTGGCTGGCTGGCTGGCTAACCAACTGACTATTTTTTTATTTATGTGCTGCCCAATATCTGAAGTGCTCTGGAGTGAGGTCATAGTGGTGGTGGTGATTCATTTATATCCGTTGGTTTTTCCAGTACAAGGACTCAAGGAGGCTTATAAGGAGTAAAACAAATACAGATTAAAATTGATTCAAAAACATCAGTAAAAATATACAAAAGTTATTATCAAGTGGCAATTAAATCTATAGAATTGAAACCATTTAAAATTTATTAAAAGATAAGAGACTATTAAATCTATTTAAAGACAGCACACCATTAAAAGCCAATAACAGTTGATTCTTCAAATCCTGTCAAAAATATTTTCAATTGCCGACAGTCAACAAGGAGGGTGCGCTCCTAGTTTCTCCAGGGAGGGAGTTCCAAAACTTGCGAGCAGCCACCGCGAAGGCTCTCTCACTTGTTCCCATCAGATATGCCTGGGAATATGGTGTGACTCTTACCCCAAGAAAACTCACAATACATCTGCTTGGGGTCACCATAAGTCAGAAACAACTTGAAGGCACACAACAACAAAAAAGGCCACTCTGAACATCTTAAATAATAATAATAATAATAATAATAATAATAATAATAATAATAATAATAATAATATTTATTTCTATCCCACCTCTCCCAGTGGATCGAGGCGGCATTACAAGAACATATGAATACATTAAAACATTAAAATGTAGCCCATTCTCCCCACCCACCAACCCTTCTATCCCCCTAAAACACATTAACTATTAAAAACAAATTAAAAACAAAATTAAAAACAAAGGGACAATTGATGAGAGGCGGTGGAACACTAGTCTGGGAAGGCCTGTCGGAAGAGAACAGTCTTGACTGTTTTTTTAAAGCAGTCAAGACTGGTAATGTGCCAGGTCTCCTCCGGCAGGCCATTCCATAACCTGGGAGCGACTCAAGAGAGGTCCTCTGGGTAACCGCAGCCAACCTAGTTCTGATTGGCTGCAGTAAATTTCTCCCAGAGGACCTTAGTGTGCGGGGTGGATTATATGGGAGAAGGTGATCCCTCAGGTAAGCTGGCCCCAAGCCATGAAGGGCTTTAAAGGTAAAAACCAACACCTTGTACCGTGCCCGGAAACTAATAGGCAGCCAATGTAAGGACTTCAGAATAGGTGTTATGTGGTCAGTTTTAGATCTTCCGGTGACCAACCTGGCTGCCATATTCTGAATTAATTGAAGTTTCCGGACTAAGCACATGGGTAGCTCTATGTAGAGCGCATTGCAGAAGTCAAGCCGTGAAGTTACCAGCGCATATACCACTGTTTTTAGGTGTTCCAAGTCCAGGAAGGGGCGCAGCTGGCGTATCAGCCAAAGCTGATAGCAGGCACTCCTGGCTGCCGCATCAATTTGAGCTGTCAACTGAAGCGGTGAATCCAAGAGCGCCCCCAAGCTGTGGACACAGTCTTTCAGGGGAAGTGTGACCCCATCTAGAACTGGTTGACAAACCTCCATACCTGGGCTAGGGCCCTTAACAGCAAGTACCTCCGTCTTATCTGGATTCAGCTTCAGTCTGTTTTTCCTCATCCAGTCCATTACTGCCTCAAGGTATACATTTAGAGGCGAGATGCCATCCTTAGTTGATGCTATTATCTGAGGCATGGAGAGAGATATCTGGGTATCATCAGCACACTGATAGCACCTTGCTCCATGCCTCCTGATGATCTCTCCCAGCGGTCTCATGTAGATGTTAATAGCATTGGAGACAGGACGGCGCCCTGAGGGACGCCAGATTTAAGCTCCTTTTTCGAGGAGCAGCTGTCCCCAAGCATCACCATCTGGTATCTACCTGAGAGATAGGACCAGAACCACTGAAGTGCAGTGCCCCCGATCCCCAGCCCTCTCAGGCGTTCCAGAAGGATTCCATGGTCTATGGTATCGAAAGCCACTGAGAGGTCCAAGAGTACCAGCAGGGTCACACTTCCCCTGTCGATACCTAGGCGTAGATCATCCACTAAGGCGACCATGGCGGTCTCGACTCCATATCCTGCCCTGAAGCCAGTTTGAAATGGATCTAGATAGTCTGTTTCATCCAAGACAGCTTGGAGCTGAAGGGCAACAGCCCTCTCGATCACCTTGCTTAAAAATGGAAGATGGGAAACTGGTCTATAATTATTCATGTCCAGGGGATCTAGGGAGGGCTTTTTTAGAAGTGGACGTATAATTGCTTCTTTTAAACAAGCTGGAAAATTGCCCTCGCTGAAGGATGCATTAATAGTATGTCTTAAGTGGGTCTTAATCGCAACTCCTCCCTGGACGACCAGCCATGAAGGGCAGGGATCAAGAGGGCAAGTTGTCCTTCTTACCTTTCCAAGGAGCTTGTCTACGTCCTCGGTACTCACTGACTGAAACTGATCCAGTATAATCCTATTCACGAGGTCACCGGACACTCCATTTGTAGCCTCTGCTATAACACTGGCATCCAAGTCGGCTCTTATCTGAGAGATTTTGTCTGCGAAATGATTGTTCAAAGCATCACAGCAAACTACGTTAGGTTCTAACAACAAGTTCAGGGGAGTGAGTAACTGAGTCAAATCCCTTACCACCCTGAACAGCTCTGCTGAATGAGAAATCGCAGACGCAATACGTGCAGAGAAGAAGGTCTTTTTCTCTGCATCTAGTGCCACTCCATAGGAATAAAGGAGTTCTCTATAGCGTGTCCTGTCAGATGAGAGTTGAGATTTCCTCCAGTTGTGCTCTAGTTGTTGTCCAGCCTGCTTCATATTCCTAAGTTCTACTGTATACCAAGGATTACGGTTTACAGCAGGCTGGAAAGGACGCTTGGGAGAATCGTGTCGATAGCCCTGGTAAGATCACAATTCCAGGTATTAACCAGGGCTTCGACAGGATCACCGGCGATACCAACCATAAGACCCTCGAGGGCTTTCTGGAATCCAGTAGGTTCCATTAACCCTCGAGGGCGGACCATTCTAATAGGTCTACCACCCCTGCAGGGGCGGATAGCAACCATTAGTTTAACCCTGACCAGGAAGTGATCCGTCCATGACAAGGTAGTAGCATTTGTTATCTCCACCCACGGCTGTGCCTGTTCCGTACTAAAGACCGCATCAAGGGTATGACCTGCACAATGTGTTGGCCCAGAGGCTAGTTGGGATAGGCCCATGTTTGTCATGGATGCCATGAACTCTCGACCTGCACCTGTCAAACTGGTCTCAAATGGGATATTGAAGTTGCCCAGAACCAAAAGTCTGGGTGACTCCAACACCAACTCCAACACCAGCTCTGTCAGCTCGGCCAGGGAGTCTGATAGGCAGCGGGGTGGTTGGTACACTAACAGAATCCCTAGACTATCCCTTGCCTTCAGGCTCAGGTATATACACTCGAAGTGGTCTGTTTTCTGTTTAAAGTCTTGAGAGAAAGCCCTTCCTGGAAGATCTTTGAATTCACAGAACAGAGTTAAAGTAATAAATATACAAATGTACAAATGCTGACCACTGAAGTGGTGTCACAGATAAATGCTGGAAAGTGGTACCCTGTCCTTGAAATATTGGGATGCTGTGATGAAAGTATGCATCAGAGCATGCATGCTTTGCTAAAGTGACTTTATGAAGGGGAATAAAAGTTTCAAAATCCAGTAATCTCATGTAGTCTTCAAAAACTTATGCCATGATCAGTTGATTATGTTAGCCTTTAAGATGCTACAAAACTCTTCATAACTTGGATAATCTCTCTCATGTGGCTTAAGACCATGGGTTGTCTCCTTCCCGTACAGGCTAAGATTCCTGCATATCCAGAAGCATGAGTGTAAAGACCACAGAAGATCATGAGTATTTCTGTCTTCTCAGCGTTGTTGTCTTTAATGTTGCTGAACCCAGTGAGGAATCCTTCTTTTAGAATTTGGACAAAACTCTATTGGCCAAAGCTTTTCAGTCAGCTCAGTTGACCAGTAGGAAAGGAGAATACAAACAATTTGCATTTATGCATAGAATTACTTCTTACAAATTGCTGTGGATGGGCTGTATGGACTTGGACCAGATGTTTCAGAAAAGTTCAACTCCTTTTGTTAATTACTAAAAGATATAGACCCACTGAATTAGTAGGGGCAGGCAATTGCTTTTGAGCTGCAATTCCCATCAGCCCTAGCTAACATAGCTGCTGCTGATGAAGATGGAAAGTGCCTTCCAGGAACATCAAGTGGACCACAAGGACTCATCCTAGCCTGAGAAGTTTCAGATATTAGATAAATGCTATCTAATGAATCCAAACTGTGTTTTGGTATTTGAATATATATTGCATGTCCTGGTGTATGTTAGAAAGCATCATGAT
This sequence comes from Iguana delicatissima, assembly GCA_948472985.1. Taxonomy (NCBI): domain Eukaryota; kingdom Metazoa; phylum Chordata; class Lepidosauria; order Squamata; family Iguanidae; genus Iguana; species Iguana delicatissima. Next base: position 127,866 of record CAOKZL010002657.1, on the reverse strand, counting down.
GTACCGGATTGTATCGGAAGGCAGAGGGAAAGAAATAAAAGAAAACATAAACAAAAAGTGTTCTTAATGCTTCAGGTCTGCTGATTAACATGTGCATGATTAGTGAAGGGCTTCTTTAAAAAAAAAAGAAACTTTTAAAACCCCCTCAGTGCTGTGTCTCAGAATGTTTCAAACTAATGTTGGGGATGTCAAGATAAAGAGGGTTCCATTTTGCATATGTGGTGGATTTATAAGAAGGCAAAAAAGTTACTAGTCTTAAGATTTATATGTTAATCCAAAAAAATTTAAAGGTAGGTTTTGTTATGTTACTAGAAATGTTTCTGTTGAGTTTTATGGACAAAGAATTGGATAGCAGATAATGGGTCACTTCTTATACACGACAGTAGGAGCAAGAATATTGTTTACTCAAACTTGGAAATAGACTGAAGCTCCGATGATGGAAGAATCGAATTGCTAAGGTCTCTGAATTAGCCCCAATTGCCAAATTAATGTGGGTTTTAAAGATGCCTAAACTTCTGGGCATTGATTCTGAGACAACCAGTGCTATTATGATTATCACATGCTAGTTTGCCTCATGGCATTCATGCGATCGGAATGCTTTGCTGTAATGAAACATCCGTAATGAAACACACCCTGTAGCTTCTGTAAGCCTTATAAATTTGAGCAAAACTTTGATTTTTTTTTTATTTGAGCAAAACCTTATAAAATTGAGCAAAACAAAAACTGAGTGATAAAGACTGATGGAAGAGCTCAACTTCGCATCAGTCAGTCTTTTGACAAGTTTTTATAAATGAAAATCATTAGCAAGTTACAGCTGCCACTGTCTTCAAGTGCACAGCTTATTTATTATTGCTATTCAGTTTAGGATTGCTGGAAGAAGGCCTGCTCCTTTCCTTTTGATCTCTTAATCTGGGTGGTATCAAAAGTTGAGTGCAAGACCACTTCACAGGTTAGTCTGGAAGATGTTAAACTTTGTGGGATTTGAGAGGTTTGCATGTCCCAGATTCTCTCAAAACGTCAGAGAAGGTTTTGGGACACAGCTTCTGAACTCCCTAGTGCAGCCACATGGAGCAGCAAGATGTCTGGGATCAGAGTCATGTAAGCTAGCAAGTTCACTTATGAGATGTTGACCACCAGTGAATTTGATTTAAACTTATAATTTGCCTTCTGTTCAGACTTGTTTCCCTTGAGTGTTTGATCAAGAAAAAATTACTCCCTAGGATCTGAAGAGGGCGGAAGTGAACCTGAAAGAATCAAAGCAAAAACAAAAAGTGTGTGTCATAAATAATGGAGATTTTCATTTGCAAATGGGTGGTTTCCTTTCTAGGCAGAGCTAACCAGAGGGCTATGGACTGAATGTGAACAGAAGCCAAATATAGGCAAAGGAATCAACCATCTTGTGGTTCTAAGCAAAAGTTGCATTCTGCAGTTTACTTCTGGTTTCCTTGTGAATCTCTAGACAGAAACTTGAAGAGGAATTCACAAAATCATTCTTATGATTCAGGATTTAGGAAATGCTGGTTCTAATGAAGGTGTGGGCAGAAAGTATGTACTGTTAGATGACCAAGTGATTAGCAATATGTCAAGCAACAGTTGCCATTTCGGCACTAGTAGCAAAAATGAGCCATTCCTGTCACTCTCCTAAGTTAGGCTGCTGTTTTCTTCTGTGGAAAGGTCCACCCACCGTAAAGACTGGTTAGGCAATTGAGAGGAGTTTCTTAGTGCTGATCCTAAAACTGCATCTCCCTGCCTATTTACTGTCTTTTTTCTCTTTCTGTACAGGCCTTCAGGTAAAAAACTTACTCTTCAATGCTATCTTAACTCTGCAATTAGTTTACTTACTTAGTTAAAACTCAGTATTAACTTGTATTGCTGCTAATGTGGTAATTCTTACCTTCATTTCTTGCCAATGTGGTTATAGCTTTGTGAAGACATAGGCCTAAAAAGCAACCAAAATACTTTTACAATAGTAAACATCTCACATTCATTATCTTTTGCAGTGTCTATTTTAGTGTGCAGTGTCCAGCATCTGTGTGCAAAGAGATACTCAAGTTGCTCTGATTCTGCGTATTTGCTTTAACGTTAACATCTTTAGCACCGTATGTTTGCAAGGACTGTTTGTTGCAATCCTGATTTTATTCTTCCTGGTAGAAGTCCTGTGAGATCGATTGCCATTGTTCCTAATGTACCGGTGGGAACTGATGTAAAGATAAATTTGCCTAAACAGAACTTGAACCCAAGGCCTTCAGTCTCTCCACTGCCCCATACTACCTGAGTATATATCCCTGTACTCAGCCCTTCTACTTTCCTCCATTTTGTAACTGCTGCAACGATGGCACATTCTGTCAGATGACATAGCAAACGCTGACCTCGTGTCTTGCGGACGTGGGCAGAGAATAATGTTGTTCTTTCTTTCCTGAAGTTGTGTTTCCTTGCCAGAATGCCCTGTTAAAAAAACGGAGCATGCCATTTTTTCAGTACAGTTTGTCCCACAGCATCTAACACAGGTTTGGCAAAACAGTATGGAAGTCTTCCAGAATACATTATCATGGTTGCCTCTAAAGGGCCAGCAACCTTCCCAGGCCCAATACTTTTCCCAGGAGGGTAGTTTTGAGCTGGGAAAGTTTATAATTTGACTACAAGCTCTCTGAGGAGTTCATAATTGCTTCCTAAAGCTGCAGGTAGGCAATACTTCCATTTTTGTCATTTTACATAATCATATCAGAATTTAATAGACCTTGTTCTTAGCGAGTTGGCACATGTTTTAATTCCTTGGAGCCTCGGTAAAGGCAGAGAAGCTGTTTTTCTGAAATATAATTGGCAGAAGTTAGCTTTTATTTTTCTCCCCTGAAGCTGCTGGAGATTGGGTTTTTGGGGGACAGCATGCAGCATCTGTTGGACAATTTTCAGATTTCCTGGAAAAGCATCTAGAAATAACATGGGGCTTTGCCAAAGTGCCAGAAGGTGACACAGTAATACTGACTATGTATGCCTAATGCTGATCACCAGTAAGACCCTGCAGTGGAGACTGAGAGCTGCCCTGTTATCTGTTACTTACAAAAGGTACTTTGCATTGAGAAAACTGTCTCTTCATTTTTCAACAAAATGGGAATCGAATTCCAGTGACATTAGGTTCCATGTGAAGTTTGCCTTCACCCAAATGGCATTGGTTTTGGTCACCTTCAAGAATCTGGAAATGGTGGAGGCTTGTAACAGCGTTCAACAGGCGTGGTGGGGTGCAGAGGTGCTCAGATAAGGAAGGTAGCCTTAGGAGCATATTTAAGATAAGTTTGAGCTTGGAAAAGTTAACTATTTGGACTATGATCTCCAGAGTCCCATGGCCAGTGTGGGTTAATCAATGGACAGTGCATTTACAGAAATAACAGCACTGACTAGGTGTAAAATTAGAGCCACCTCTCATGAATGCCTTAGTACATGGGAAGATGATATGAGAGGCAGCCAACTGTGTGCATTCTCTCTCATCTGTGTGTTTTAACTTCTTTGTCTGTCACCACAACCACCATGGATATAGATGGGACAAATCTGAACCCTGGGAATGGTGGTAGATATGTGCCTCACTTGCTCAGCATGGATTGGGAGACTGTGTCTCATCTCTCTACCTTTTGCCAAAGTGAACAGATCACAAGAATAGACCACCTAGCTCTGGCTAAATATAAGCAATTCATTAGCTGAGCTTTACCATCCCATAGGCTGTGAATAGCTGTAGTGTGGGCAGACTCCCCATTCCTAGTACCAAGCTGAGATGATGGTGATAATGAGCCCTGAGAAATAAATTGTAAGATCTACTGATCTTTCTGGAAGAAGGAGTGGGTGGGACACCTTGTGTCTTGTTTTCTAAGAAACATTTCTCTGATCCCTCCATGTTCTGCATGAGTCACATGCGCTTCCCATAAGTACAATCTGGAAGTGAAAGGGACGCCCTTGCTTGAGAAGATACTTTGATTTCAAAGCATGATTTCAAAATGCAGGGGTGAGATTTACAGCTCTCATCTTTTGGTCAGTATTGTCATACACTACTAAAATTGTCTGATGTGACAGGATGGCAGTTTTTTTCCCGGTGGGTAAAGGACTAGGTTCCATGTTTGTGCCATATTATTATCATGTTTCCCTTCTTTCTGGAAAGTTGCTGCAAAAAGACACCTGAAGGCTCTATATGTGGACTTCCACTTTGAGTGGATTGAGTGGGAGGCTTTGTTTCTCAGGTAAGCCTAGAGAAAGAGACAGAAGAGAAATCAAACCATTTTTGAATCTGATCAGAAAGTGCGACCTAGATTTGGGAACTGAGCCTTTGGGTGAAAGTGTGGCTGTTTGTGATAGCTGTGCTTGGTGTAAAAATATAAGGAAGCTGTCTAAACACATGCTAAAGGACTGTTTGTGCTTTTACATACATATGAAATCCATGTCATTGTTCTGTTTGTAATTTTAATAAAGAATATAGTATATTTTTTATAAATTTTGACCCAGCTAAATGATATACAGTAGTTATAACCAATCAGAAGCACACTACATAGAATTATTACAGGGTTTTAAATAACTATTGAAAGGCTTCACTCCTTTTACATGAAGATGGTGAAAATTTCAAAGGGGAAGGCTTCAATTTAGTAGACTGGGGAAGCAGCTATACCACTCTGTGAGGAGGAGGAGAAGCAGGCCCAATCACAGAGCCCTTTTATGTTTTAATAAGTTAATATTTAGTGTTTTAATAGTAAGTGTTTGTTGTTTTAGTGCTGTGTTTTAGTTTTAGTTTAATTTTAGTTTTGTGAATTAGATTGTTTGTGTTTCTGTTAAAATTAATTAATTAATTAATTAAGGGCGGAGGACACACAGAAATTCTGATTCATATTAATCCTTTTCCTCAAATAGGGTTGGGAAAGCTTTGGCCCTCCAAGTGTTTTGGCCTACGAGTTATTTATCACTGCCTATACTGCAGTGGTTCTCAACCTGTGGGTCCCCAGATGTTAGTGGACTTCAGCTCCCAGAAGCCCCAGCCACTATGGTCAATGCTCAGGGCTTCTGGGAGCTGAAGTCCATGAACATCTGGGGACCCACAGGTTGAGAACCACTGCTATACTGCCTTATCATTCTTTACAATTGGGTATATTTTCTGGGGCTACTGAGAGATGAATTCCAAAATATCTGGATGATCAAAGGTTTCCTGCTCTATCCTGCTATATACACACACACTTTCTCCTGTGCAAGGTAAATTACAGAGCTCAAGTATCCTCACTAATTGTGCAGTAAAGGGAATTCAGGAACAGAATTCTTCTCTACTGCATCATTTATGTATAAAGGTACAACACAATGGTAGTTTTGGTTACAGTGACCAGATTAGAATAACATTCCTGTCAGGCCAACCTCAAACTGCATGCAGATTTTGGTTTCTGAGTGAATAGTTACTTACTGTTAGGGCATTATTGGAAGGCTTCCCTACTGGCACATGTCAGACTGAACACATCTATACAAGTAAATACTGAGCTCACGCTATCTTATAGGACTATTGTACAGTTAATGAATTAAGACATATGAACTACTCTAAATACTTGATATGTACCTGGTAAATGCTATTTCTGTTTCGAGTACTAAAACTCATAATTTCTTCAAAAGCTATTATACAAAATGTTTGATCCTTCCTGCAGGATGACTGCATACAGTACAATGATACCACTTAGTTGCAATCTTTCTAGGACTAGTTGGATGGCTTTTTTATAACTTGGTTAGAGAAGACTTGGGGTCTCTTGTGGCCATGCAACTGTTGCTGGATTCCAGTTCCTATCAACACTCTCAGTGTGGTCAGTGGCAAAGGATGATGGAAACAGCAGTTCATCACCATCTGGAGGGCTGCACATTCCCATTCTGAGGTTTAGATGTCATCAAACAATTTTTTCCTTGTGTCTTATGCAAGCACAGACTGGCATGACAAATTATTAGGAACCACTTTCCTCACCATCCAGAAGTGTAATTTAAGATATTTTTTCCCCTGAAATCCTCTGTTCCATTGCAACTATTTTAAACAACTATTGCATAAATCAGCACCCACATCCTTTTTACTGCAAATGCTTACACAGCCCAGAAACAAAATTATTCTTAGCTTGCATTGGCTCCCAGCAACATTTGCAAAATTAAGATGAAATCAATTGAGGAGTAATGGAAGGGGTCTCCTCTTAGCAACATTTTTGAACAGTATTTATCTCATGAGAGCTTTGAGAACACGACAAGCATGTGCAAGTAATTCTATCGCACAATGCTGAGAGAAGCACATCTACACGCTTTGGAGAGAATGTTTTGTGAACAAGATTATTGTTTTAGAGTACAGAAACCAAGTCTATCAAGTATCCTAATTCTTGTTCAGATAATAAAGTGGAGCATCTTGTGGTATTCAGTTAGACAACAAGCACAGCTGGTATGTCATTACTGTATTGGGGTGGAAACCACTTAGAAAATATCATATGTTTATCCACATTTCAAGGACAGAGTCAACTGGGTTTTAATTTAATTTATTTTTCTTAATATCTTTGCAAAGGGTATGAACATAGTATTAAAAGTTTCCTCATGCTCCTAGAAAGCTCTGAGTTAGTGTTTTCAAACTGTGATTTCTCAGCCGTGATTTTGCATTCACAGAAGGAATTCTTATTTACTGTTATGTAAGACTGTTTGATTCTCATAATGTTGCAACATACTTTAGAACTCCATGAAAAATGAGTCTAGTGAGCTACCCATGCTGTACGCCCAAGGGATATTCTCAGCTCTTCCAAAAATCTAGATTTCTTTGTTCTGTACAAGTGTAGTACACTTTGTTATCTCTGGACTTGTTGTCAATATAGCAGATGTGAAATATTATCTACCGTACACACTGTCCATCCCCTCCATTGGCACTGACCGGGAAAGATGAGTCGGTGCTCTTTGCTGTGAAGAGTCTATCCTATTCATGCTTCAGACAAACCAATGTCCGTGTAGGAGTCCTAGAGATGTCCTGGAAGACTCTGTTCTCCCGTCATGCGTACAGGCAGCGTGTAAACAAACAAGGCATGCTTCACAAACCCAGTGAAATTTCAGGTTGCCCATACCCAAGTATCAAAGGCAGCAGGGTCATTGTGCTTTATGGTGAAAATGATACAGTGGCCCAGCACCTCTTTATAAACACTGGCTATGCTTCTCCCTTAATTTTCCTTAGGCCACAGCTAGGAAACCACTGGTTCTCTGGTTTTTTGGGGCTAGAATCCTAGCCTAAATAAATGGCCATGTGCCAGCCTAACTAATCCCTGAATACACAGGCAATATACTTGAGACAGCATTGTGTAAGGAGACATTCAGCACCTCCTTTTGCCACACTCATAACCCTGCCTGTGCTGGAGCAGCCAGGGCTTCTTGTGGAAGAGCTCCATTGTCATTGCTACTGACAAGCTGCAGGGGTGCAGCTGAGCACATTCTGCCTGCCCTTGTACAGCTTGGGAGAATAGAGGCCTTTTACATAGAGAGAAGCTGCTCACTCTGCTAGCTGCGCAAGCTTAGCTAGAATGTGCTCAGGCACTTTTGGTAAGCAGGGAGGGGAGCTGTACCCAGGGGCCCCCAGCCATTGTTCTGCAGTCAAGGAGAAAGTGGGGACAAAGGAGCCCCCTTACTGTCCCCCCATACACACACTTATTCTGCCAGCATGTTTACTGGATCTTGACTGAAGCCTACAAGTCCCCCAGTTTATCACTGGCCGTGCCAGATGAAGCTGATGGGAATAGACCAACGCATTAACATGGCCAAATGTATGCCACCATTGCTTTAGAACGGGTGGGCAACTGAGGAGACTCTAAGCAACATCACTTGCAGCTTCAGCAGTTTGAAAAACTGTCTGGGATTTTTCTTTAAAAAAATGGGGTCTGGGGCTTTTCAGGGGACTTCAAGGGTCACGCTTTGGGGGCCTCACTTTGCCCACCCTGCCTTCAAAAAAGACTATCCCATTTTTCCCCCAGACCAATCTTATCAAGTAAGTTAGTGTCAGACTGGCTGAGTATTATCCAGTGGGCTTAACGGCTAAGCGAGAACATGAATCCAAGTCACTTTGGAAAGCTACCTCCAAAACGCTGCTAGAGGCAGCCTGCTTTAGAGGTGGCCTACTGAGAATATTTGTCCTAATAGCATGATTTGTGTTGGTACTACACATAATTATCATATAGAGTAATTCTGTCCAACTCTTGTTGTCAAGGGATGCCTACATAGTGGTGAAATACTATTTGAGAAACCTTGCTTCAGTTCTCAAAGAGTCTACACCTACGTCTTTCTTGTCCTTCTTAAAAATATGATGACAGTGGAATTCATTCTTGAAATGCTATTCCGAACATGCTCCCCAACTTTAATTCCAAAGAGCATATCATATAGTTTTATATTTTTCATTTCCCTATCTCTTCTACTTTTAAAGTGGGTGTGATGTGAAGCAGGTTTTCAAAATTGATCTGTAGGATAGTGCTCAGAATGTGAATGTCAACTTTATTTCTGGTATCTCACTGCCCAGAGAAATTGCCCCAAAACTCAGTGGCAGAGCCCATGTTTGGCATACAGATAGTGGCAAGTTCAGTTCCTGGGATATCCAGTTAAAATGAGCAAAGAATCTCTCCTGAAATACTGTAAAGTTACTTCCAATCAATGCTGAGAGTATTGAGCTAAATGGATCAATGTTCTCAGTATAATTTAGCTTCCTACCACATTACAAACAAACTGTGGAAAAAAGTTGAATTAAACCAATGGGCAAGTGAGTATACAAGTACATGAAGTATATGCAGAAATGAACATGAAACGTATGCCAGAAATGTGACATGTGATGAGAAGGGATGTTCTGTGTGTTTACACATGAGGAAATAAATGATTATAGTCACAAACAGAGCATGCCCACTGTCTCCTTAGCTTCTACCTTTTGCTGCATGGCTTGCCCATTAAATAACTGTTTCCTTCCCTCTGACCATTCTCATGGCTATGAGCCATTCTGGTACCAAATACTATATATTCTATGCTTTCACTATTGACTTGTCTGAGATGGTGGTACATTGGCCGAGGTGTGGGATGCTGTCATGTTGAAACTGTGTTGAAGGCTATGTGAGTATAGAAATTCATAAAAACAGCTTGAGGAGTTACACAGTACAGCATTGGGAGGATAACAAGGATATAATACAAATTTTAGTGTTGTGGGCATCAGTAACAGAAGAAGGAACCTAAGAAAATCTTCTGTTACAGTTCTTCCATCATGGCTGTCCTGTGTCCTTAGGAGACCAACCAAATGGGGCCAGTCTTGATGGTTATCAGATGATGATCAAGCATTCTGAGAATGTCCTTTGTAGTGTGTTCCCCTTTCTTTTGAGCGTTCCCTTAAAGTCTATTGGAAACCAGTTTGGAAGATACATGGAAGATATGTTGTGGCATAAGATCCTGTGTCATTTTCTCATATACACTCCATCACTCTGGGCCATCCCTAATATAAGGGCAGTTTAGTCATCAGTAACTGAAAAAGTGAAATGTTTTGACAGGCCTCTGTGGGAGGGAATAGGCTGTTCTCCAGGAATAGGCTGCTCTCCACATTCTGGCCTGAACATACCAGTCATGTGTTACTCATGTGGAAGTATATATCTGTAAGATGGATATAGTATGGTGGACTGACTGATGTGTAAGAAAAAGGCAGTAGCTTTCACTGTAGAGAGGAAAAGGTCAGCAGTTCAGCATCAATAAGGAACCGAAAAAGCCCCAGCAGTGCGTGTTACAGGAAGAAGTAGGAGGCTGGCAAGATTTATTTGAAGTGAACACTGTTCCCAATGATGATGATGTTCTGCGTAATCTGAGATGCTGAGTTGGGTTGCATTCTCCATGTATCTCAATAACCTGACACCAGAGCTGGCCCTACTTTTAGGCAGGGTGAGACAGCCACTCAGGTGCTGGTGGTCAAAGGGTGGTGATCAAGTGTAGGAAGACAGAGCTGTGTATGTACCTTGTGGACCACCCAGTTATCACTCAGCTAGCCTCCTTCCTTCAGGAGTGGACCAGAGGGTTAAAGTTTTCACTGGTTACATCAGTGCATGTCGTTCGCAACCTCAAGCTAGAAGACACATGTGAGAGATGAGCAGGAAATTCTTGACCACTATACTGCCTTTATCATGTCACTTTTGGCAGGCCACATTGCCATTCCTCTGGCATTGGAGATGCAGGGCTGCAGCAGAGAGACCACCGTATTTGTGACATAGAGAGACATCTCACTCTGCTGCAGACCTTCACCACTACTTCATAGAAAGGAGTGAGATCAAGCAGCAGGGAAGCGCTGGAGGCAGTGGGACCAGCAAAGATATCCTCACTCTCCCTCTTATCACATCAAGTCAAGAACAGCTGAACTGAGTTTGTGCATTCTGCAAATGTTGCAAGTAATGTGCCGGTAAAATAGACAACCAGTGCACACTGTACCACTCTCCACTAGGTCCCATATAAACACAGTAGAACAAGGATGAGCAGAGACTTTTGGGATCTCCTTAATTTTTTTAGAAGCCCAAGATCCATCAGAGACTGGTTCAAAAAAAAAATAAATACTGTAGCAGTTCAAGAGTTTCATGTATAAGAACTGAATGGTGCTCATAGAAATTCATACCAGGTTACCTAAAACTTTCTTCCTTTCAGCAAGATAATCCCCCCTTCCCCTCTCAAAAACCTTTTTTTGTTGTTGTTACTGCTCCTTTTAAGATTTTTGGGGGTCTTTAAACAGAGGTTGGATGCCCACCTCCTAGAAGTGGTTTAGCTATGTATTCCTGCATTGGCAAGGGGTTGACTTAGATGGCACTTGAGATCCCTTCTGTCTCTCTGATTGTAAGACAAGTGGGTGTCAGAAACCATTCCTGATCTACTGGGCTGCAGATCACCCCAAGGTCTGTTGGTAAATCTGGATCTATTTTTTACTCACAGCTGTGTAAGAAATATACCTGCAAAGAACTGTTGGGCGAGGGAGACATGATTCTTGCAAGCAGTGTAGAACCTGTGCCCAAGCTTCACCAGTCTCCTCTCTATCTGTGTTACTACTGAGCATCTTTGAGGGGCTGTCCAGTTTGGAACTAGTAAATGCCTGACTAGAACTGATCTTGACTTCCTCTCATGCTCCCAGACTTATTTAAAAATAAAGCAAACTTTGGCATAGATATCCTATAAGACCAGTTGAGAAGCAGATTTCTGACCTCAACAAGCCCTTGTATATAGTGCAAACAGCATTTCTGAGTATAGATTCAAATTGTCTTGCAAGGAGAATTCCAAAGCCCTCTATTGCTATTAAAAAATAGCAGACTCCGTGCCAGTTTGCATCTTCAGAAAGAACAAGATGCTGCCAAAAATGAAGAGATAGTGGTTCTTGTTTCTAGCAGCCAGAATCATTTGCTTTTTTATGCCGCAGCTGTCAGTATATGGTCCAAAAGAGAGGGCAGAGCCTGATGGTGGTTCCATTAGCAGCATATGTATTGGTGTTACCCTAAAAAGTGGGGGGCTTCAGAGTCTACCTGCAACGCCAGTGTCTCCTTGGAATTTGGGGGATTATTAGCTCCAAGGAGGCCTGTGAGAGGAGAGTAGCAGCAGGATCTTTTCACCTGTATATACCAGTACTAACAACAGAGAGGATTCTTGTTAAAAGTTAAACATAGTATTTGATTGGAAATTAATAGACCCGTACAAGAAATCAAGCAATCTCACAAACCATATAAGGCTATTGAAGGGAAAGGTGAGAAAGGTTGAATAGAGAGAAATTTCAGATGGAAGGGGTGATATTTACTAGTCCTGAAGCAGAAGATCGAAGTGGGATGGCTCAAACAAGAGTTTGATGGTAGCAAGGAGGAATCGGAATGTGAGAGACCACATGCAGAGTGATGCCCAACATGCTACGAATTGTAGGGGTTGGAGCTGTGGTTTTTATGCCCTATTTCCAGTCCTAATGGAGGGTATATGGACAAAGCAGTGATTGCTTTCCCACAAACAGAGTCCGGAATGGGTTGATTGTCTTAACTCTAGGTGCCACAATATTGATGGGAGTCCTGACAATCTCTTAATGTCTTGGTTGGGTAAGGTAAATAGGAAAGGTCTCTGTAGGATATGCTCACAGCAGGGGTACTTGACTGCTTCACTTGGGCAGTTTCATCTTCTATTGTTTCTAGGAGTGCTTATACCTTACAGTCTTTTGAAAGGATCATCCCAAGCCCATCAGCACTGGGCTTTCCCATCTAATCCTCTCTGAACTCATGACATAATCATGCTGAGGTCATCCTGGCCTGGCTAGAGGTATAGAGTCAGCACTTCTCCAAACATTCTTTCAGCCTTATATCTAAGTTATGAAAAATATCACACCCCTCAAAGTGGGGGTGTTGGGTGTGTAACACTGGCCAGCCACACGGTGATGATGATCCTCTTCATCTGCTGCATGCGCATTGGAATTAGGGATGGCATAATTTACATAGTAGCACACTGACCAAGACCTCCACTCAGAACCATCAAGTATGTTTCAGGGGAAGGTGGACAGATACATGTGCTTCTAGATCTCTTCTAATATGAACAGATTCCACCTTGCCATACAGCGGGACTGGGAATCAGTGGCCCACCAAACTTGTCTTCAACTCCAGTCTTGAATTATGGACCCCGACTCATCAATCTCACGTAATCTCACCACTATAAGTGTCTCCCAGAAACATGGGACTGTGTCTCCTATCAACTCTAGCCAGCATGGCCAGTTCTGGAAGCTGTAGATCAACAATATCTAGAATGATGGCTGTATTGGCTGAAGTGTTACTGATATTTTATGGAGATTGTAGTGTGATATTACAGTTACATAATGCTTAGTTTAATATGCCCACTTTTAAGCTTGTGCTTTTTGGCTCAGAAATGACGGTGCTACTGGAGAATCTTTCAGTCTAACCTTCTGGACACATGTCTAAAAAAATTAATTAAAAAAAATATTGTACAAGAAAATACACAATATGCGAACAAGGAGAGAGTAATGGAAAATGAAATAAAGAGGCCATTCATCTCATTTAGACAGATTCTTTGAACTAAGCCATGATTATAAAAACAGCTCATATGTTGATAAAAGAATCCATTAATACTCATTTAGGATCAGATCTGTTCAGGAATATTATCCCGAGGAAACATTTCCTCCCCCCCCCCAAAAAGACCATTCCTTCTGAAAAGGCATGATAGCCCTTAAACTGAAAATCTCAATGTTGCTCAATATTAGCAACTGTTACAAGCCCAGGCACCTTTTTGTTGGATACTCTGTCCAATCTTCTGCTAGCAGTCAACATCCTAGCTGCTATTAGCATGTCAATTGTCTATCTAATATTCTCCCTCTTAACTGTACCCCCTCACATCAATCAAAGAGCTACTCTAAGAGCCAAAGCTATTTTCCACCCACTTCAAAAAGTCACTCAATACTTTTTCTATTTTATGCCAAAAGCTATTTTTCACCCACTTCAAAAAGTCACTCAATACTTCTGTTTTGTGCCAAAATTATCTGATTGCACCACATTGCTACCATCCATGAACAAAAAGAGGAGGAAGGAAGAAGGACAGAGGGGTGAAAGAAATATAACAGCACCTTTAAAACTAACTGATTTTTATTTTAGTATGAGCTTTTGTGTATATCTGCCCACTTCTTAAGATGCAGTACAGAATGATATTAAAGCATTGGGTTAAAAAGCATATTTGTACAGTTTTTGGACTATATACAGGTATACTCAGGTTAAAAAAACAGATAGGATCCAATGAAGGCTTCTTCAACAGTGATCTTAATATTATTTCTTTTAGAGGAGCAGGAACACAATCCTCTTTCCGAGAAGGAGGCTCCATCCCTCAAGTGGCCAGGTCCAATCAATTCTAATTAGCCAGAATGGACCTAGGTCTAATGTGTAATTGTCTTCCACATCATGAGGTTGAACAACATGAGATTCACCCATCAATCACGAACAAGTGCGGGCATCAGTTTTCTTCTCAGATTCTCCTCTTAGTCTGGTGTCCACATCGGAATGGATTCAAGTGATTTTTCTCTAAAATATTTTTCAGATTCATCACAGCAGGGTTCTGAGGGTTCCTCCTCAGTATTCTGAAGTCTAGAATGTAACTGCCCATTGACTACCCAAAACCATTCTGCTGGTTGAGTTTGTGCTAATGCAACACAAGCAGCCACAAACAGCTTCTTTGCTACCCTTGCTGTTAAGTAGACCCAAAACGCCCTAATGATGTTGTTATATTTATTTGTTTATCCCACTTTTTCCCCCAAAATTGGCCCTCAAAGAGGCTCACACTTTAAAACAATACAATTTAAAAGCATAAATAGTACATATTACAATTGAATTAAACAGTCAAAGAATTAAACAATGCCTCGAAAAAGATAAAAAGATAACAATTACAGTACAATTAAAGTAGTACAGCACCCTCTAGCCCATTCTTTTAAAAGTTTCCGTATCAAAAGCCTATATGAATAAAAAGTTTTAGCCTGCCACCAGAAGGACAAGGAGAGGACCATTTTGGCCTTGCTGGGAAGAGAGTTCCAGAGTTTAGAGGCAGCCACTGAGAAGGCCCTTTCTCACATCCCCACCAACCATGCTTATGATGGTGATGGCACTGAGAGAAGGCCTCTCCTGATGAACTCAGAGACCCAGTGTAGATTCATACAGGGATGTGTGATCTGCCAAATAGCCTAGACCTGAGCCATATATGGCTTTACCACTCATAACCAGTGCTTCAAATTCTACCTAGAAACAAACTGGCAGCAAGTGGAGCTGTTTCAACAGAGGCGTAGCGTGGTCTCTATAACCTGCTCCAGTCAACAGTCTGGCTGCAGCTTTTTGGACCTCTTGAAGTTTCCAAACACTCTTCAAAGGCAGCCGCAAGTGGAGCATGTTACAGTAGTCCAAAGAGGATGTAACTAATGCATGTACCACCATGGCCAGATCCAGCATCTCAAGGAACGGGTGCAGTTGGCTCACAAGCTTTAACTGTGCAACTGCTGTAACTGGGACCACCAGGTTCAAAGCTGGAGTCCAAGAATACACATGAACTGAAAATCTGTGTCTTTAGGGGGAGTGTAACCCCATCTAACACAGACTGAACCCCTATTCCCTGAGCTAAATGGGAGACCAAACAGAACCCCGAGGGAGGCCACAGGCCAATGGTGGGGGGGTTGAACAGGTGTCCCCCAATATCACCTTCTGGGTTTTCACCTCCAGGAAGGAACCAAACCACTGTAAAACAGTGTCCCCAACCCATCCCAGTGAGATGGCCCAGAAGGATACTACAATTGATGGAATCAAAAGCCACTGAAAGGTATAGCAAAACCAGGAGGGACACACACTCCCCCTGTTCAGTTCCACATATGATGCCAAGATGACCAAAGCTGTCTCTGTCCCATAGACAGACCTAAAATCAGATTGAAATTGATCTTGATAATCTGTTTCATCCAGAAACCCCTGGAGTTGGGAGGCTACCACATCTTCCAGTACTTTGCCCAAAAATGGTAGGTTGGACACTGGCCAATAATTATCCATTAGAGAGAGATTCAGGGACAGCTTTTTCAACAAGGACCTCACAACTGCCTCCTTTAGGCAAGTTGGAACTGCCTTGTTGTAAGGAGGCAATGACTACCACCCCCCTCTCACTTAGCCAACCCCCCTCTAGCCTGTTTGATAAGCCAGGAAGCGCAAGGGTCTAGCATATATGTGGCGAGTCTCACCTTTCTAATGATCCTGTCCACATCCTCATGTCCTGCACAAACTGAAAAGTACCCAATAGCACTGGACAAAGAAGGAGCCAAGGTTGCATCTGCTGGAACTGTTTCAACTACAGCAGTGGTTCTCAACCTGTGGGTCCCCAGATGTTTGTGGACTTCAGCTCCCAGAATCCCTAAGCATTGACCATAGTGGCTGGGGCTTCTGGGAGCTGAAGTCCACGAACGTCTGGGGACCGACAGGTTGAGAACCACTGAACTACAGTATCCAAGGCAGAACAGATATGAGTGACTATATCCACAAAGTGCTGTGCAAATTCTTTGCAGTGGGCTGTTAAGTGGTCTACATTTTCTGCTTGAGGACCTGTGTGCAGTAGACTTCTGACTATTTCAAGCCAGTTGTGTACCAACGGGGGGGGGGCAATGAGGGCGGTTCACCCTGGTGGCAATGTTTTTGGGGCATCCCAGCTCATAGCCATGCCACCATGTGCTGCAGCCACGCCCCCACATACCATGGCCATGCCCCCCTCCCACCCCTCTTCCACACACTCTAGGCTCTGCCACTGCTTCAAGCAGCTCTGCTGGATAGCTCCTTGCAGATGCAATAGTGGCAGCAAAAAAAATCTCTTTGCTGCCTGCACTGCCATGGAGCAGGTCCTGAACCTTTCTCCGCTGTCATGCTAGATGTCGATCTGAGTGTTTTCCAGGCTTGAACACCTTAAAGAATCAAGGAGCCAATGCTGGATTCAGCTAAAAGATGCTTAGGAAACTGTGTCAGTTATCTCCACTAATGAGAAAGAATATTCAAAATCTCTTCCCTGTGTTTTCAGTGGCTTCTGCCACCCTTAAGAAGTTTGGGTGAGAACCTGTTTCACTCTCAATGATATGTCTTGTGATGATAAAGAGGCATGATAGCTGACATGTGGAACAAGAGTGTGTGAAACTAGTTGGTGTTCACAAAGCTGAAGCCACAAAAAGATAACGACCCACACACGTCATTTATAGTGTGGACATCTCAATGTACTTGGAAGTTGCTGAGCCTGTCACTATCTATTACTTGCCTGCTAGTCCTTCTCAGGGCAGACACTAGAGTCCTCTCCCCTGCCCCCTCCTCTATCTTCCAACCCACATATTGAGAGATGCTGAAGCACAAGTGGTTTTCACATGAGCCCACTCCAGCACACTGAGTTAACATATGGAGAGTTTTACAGGCCTGCACAAGCTAGCCTTGCCTGCTGTTTCACAATGAAGCACCCCACCCCACCCCACCCCACCCCATCCCCTCACTGATACATCTGTACTCTCCACATTTCACAGATGAAAACTGGGACAAGTATATCCAAGCAACATCAGAGTGTGGTTGAGATGGCAAAGTTATTAATTATAGTGTCAAGGAGAAGCTGCAGCAGTTTACTTTTATCTAAGCCTACTGGGAAGGGCAAGAGTCCACCCCTTCCTCTCCCCTTCTCTGAACTGAGTACAAACTATTTTTGCACTTTACTTCAGTTGCTGCAAACTCAGTTCAAAGTGCAAAAATAGTTTGTACTTAGTTCAGGAAGGGGAGAGGAAGGGGTGGAGTTTTGCCTTTCCCAGTAGGCTTAGATAAAAGTAAACTGCTGCAGCCTCTCCTTGCTTGTGTGTACACTTAATTAATAAAGTGGGAAGTGAGAGAGGAAAGAGAGAGAGAGAGAAACTGAAACACATTAAAAACAGCTGAAAAAGTGGGATAACAGGACATTAAGCACGATTGGCCCTGCCAGATCACGACAGTTGGAGTGTATGCAAATGTCCATCAGAAATTTGTTTGGTTTATAACTTTCCATTCTTCCAAAAATGGTGTTCAAGTAGCAGCAACAGTTCTGCCAAAAAGATCTTAGGTGTTGTTTTTTTTATCATTTCCCCAAACAGCCCTGCATGGCAGGGGAATTCTGAGAGCTATAGTCCAAAAATATTTTTTTTTCTAAGCTCTGTTTACAAGAGACTCAGATTAAAAGACGAGAGGTAATGAAAGTCCTCAATCTACTATCTGTATGCCCAAAGAGCTCCTACTCTAAGAGAACTTCAGCAGCTGAGGTTAACACTGATATTTTGCATGGCTCTTGACTCACTCTGCATGTTCATAGCGTGTGTTCTGTGGGAAGATACCTCAGTTAAGAAGAGGACATCAAACACAGAAGCTTCCTTAGGCCTCATCACCATCTCTTTATGATGTCCTCACAGAAGCTCACATGTCTCTAAGCCATGAGGTGGGAGGGACTGATTGCTATCTAACTTGGCAAGTCTTCCAAAATTCTTGAAGACCAAGCCATTGTCTACAGAATCCATTTGGACTGTGGAAAGGGCCCCACATGCATTTTTAAGGTTGGCATGCTCAAGGCTATGAAAAATTAAATTACAAATGGAACCCAGCTATACTGAAAATTATTTTGTACAAGAGTAGTACCAGAATGGAGGAGATGGGATTTCCCTGATACAAAAATGCCAAACACAGGAGGAAAAATAATGTCAAATGAGGCCTGAAGTTCCCTTCTGATTTTGCAAAATGGGTATTTTCTGGTGTTCTGCACTTCAGGAGAGACCTGTAACTGTGAAACAACACTCCTGGAGATGCATTTCACCCTTTGGGAGGCTAGAAAAGGGGTATTGATTGGGCGGGGAAGTTCAACCAGTCTTGGGAGCTGCCTTTTGCCCATTCCTGCATTAGAAAATCACTGTTAAGGCCTCCGCCTCTCCACTCTAAACCCCAACTTTCTTTCCATCCCCACATGAGCTGTCAATACACGTTGGGTCTATCTTCTATTGCTCCATTCTCCTTTGAAGGCTCAATAAGAAAGGCAGAGCAGTATTTTCTGAATCATAGGAAGTGGTTGAGATCTCACCTTCCCTGTCTACCAATATTTCTTAGACCACTCATCCTTGTTTTCCCCTTGATCAAAGGCTCAGTCTCCTTGGTCTACAGTTTTTCTGGGCATTCCTCTCTGCCCTCTTCCCATCTGTGGATCTGAACCAGATGGCTGTCACTACCCCCCCCACACCTGACTCCTCTCCACTGTGTGGTTATAGGTATGTACTGCTCAATTTCTAGCCAGACATGTTATTTCTGAGAATGCTTTGGCTGGCTGAATAACATCCCAACAGGCTAAACTTTTCTGAGGGAGAGGGATGGAGAATCTGCCAGATATTTCATTGCTCTAAAGCAGTGCACTAAAGAAACCTACTTTAGTGCAATGAAATGGTACACTCTTACCACTGAACAGTGCACTCTACTGTTTTAAAGAATAGGTTGCCACTGACCTTCACCCAATGGAGCTTGCTCTCCATCCAACCTGTTTCAAGTGGCAATGCGTCTTCCTTCTTTTATTCTCATCTTTCACAAAAGAGGAGAGAAGAAGAGTCATAGGGGCTTCCTAAAAAAGGCCAGCAGCCTGAAGGGATTATAAATATTTCCTTTATCATGCCTGCGTAAGTGGGAAAGCAGCAGCAGCAAAAAAGAGAAATTTCCAGTCATTGCCAGGCCTAGTCACTGTGAACTTGGCTCTAGTTCACAACATTGGTTTAAACCAGTTACTGCCCATGACTGAGTCTTTACCAATGCTGGCTATGTCACTTTCACTGTTGGCAGAATTTGGTCTTTGAATGGTGAATATCTCTTGATTTCAGAACCAGAGTGATCTGGCAAGCATTGTTTACTTCAATTTCCAAAAGGTTTTTTGTATAAGTCCCACACAAAAGACTCCTCAGCAAACTTAGCAGCCATGGGAGGAGAGAAGTC
Organism: Iguana delicatissima; assembly: GCA_948472985.1. NCBI lineage: Eukaryota > Metazoa > Chordata > Lepidosauria > Squamata > Iguanidae > Iguana > Iguana delicatissima. Next base: position 108,364 of record CAOKZL010002657.1, on the reverse strand, counting down.
CATTCATGGTTTGAAAACTGACCAAAGCACAAAGCAGGAACAAATGGTCAGTTCTCACAATGGAAAGACAAGACAATGGGGTTCCCCACCAATCTGTATTGGGTCTGGTGTTTCTTAACTTATTCCTAGATGGTCTAGAGCTGGGGCTAAGCAGTGATATAGCTAAGTGTGTTGACAGAGTCAGCATAGTGTAGTGGGTTGAGCATTCGACACTGGAGACCAGGGTTCAAATCCTTGCCCAGGAATGAAAACCTACTGGGTGACCTTGGACGAGTCACACTCTCTCAGCCTCAAAAGACAATGAACAAACCACCTCTGACCAAATCTTAACAAGACGACTTCTTGATAGGTTCGCCTTAGGATCTCCGTAAGTCAGAAACAACTTGTATGTGCACAACAACAAGTGTGTTGATGATGTTGAATTCTTTAAGATGGTGACGACAAAAGTGAATTGCAAAGAGTTCCTAAAGATCTCTCCAAACTGGGAGAATGGATGGTAAAATAGTAAATGTGATCCAGTGTAAGCAAACGTAAAGTAATTCACACTGAGGCAGTTGCAGCTGCATAAGCGCAATGGTGACATCAGAACAGGAAGCAACTAGCTAAGAAGGAGAGCCTGGATAGATAACTTGATGCAAACAGACAGGCTGGTGAAAAAATTGACCCTGTGTATGACTACTGTAAAAATAGAAAATCCATGTTGGGCAAGATTAGAAAAGAAATTGGAGGTGGGTGCCAATATCATACTGTCATTGTATAAATCTATGGTGTAATCACCTCTGGAATAGTATGCACAGTTCTTGTCACTGCACCTAAAAATGGTATTGTACAGTTAGAAAATATGCAAAAAAAAATGACAGCCAAATTGATGAATGGGACAAGACAATTGCCCCATGAAGAAAAGCAGCAATATTGGGGATTGTTTAGCTAAGAAAAGAGTGAGGTAATGATAGAGATGCATAAAATTAGATACGGTGTGGAAGATATAGCTAGACCTCTGCCGGACTAGATAGCCCATTGGTCTGGGCCACAGCGGTTGTTCTTGTGAAGCTTCCTAGATAGAAGAAAGAGAATTCTATACAAGTAGAAACAGAAGACATGAGACATATGACACGTTAGCCTCCACACCTTTTCTTAGAAATCATTTAAGTAGTTGACACACCTTCAGAATTAGCACCAGGTAATGTTTCCTTTGTCCCAGCATGTCTCTGAGCAGTACAAATACTGAACACAGTAATTTCCAAGTAATGCTCATGCTGTAATAAGGATGTTGGTTTTTAAGATGCCACATAATTACTGTTTTTGATGTAACTGGTCAGCACAACTACCCCTTTAGAACTAGAAAATAAGAATTAAACACTGTAATGGTCCCAAAACAACAAAGACTATTGTGTGTTCACTGTCAATATCACTGTCAAGTACTTTCTAAATTTAATTTCCTGCCACCCTCCCAGTTTACAAATCTGTCATGAACCATGTCTACTATATACACACCTGAAATAATGGATAGGGTTCCGGTTCCGGAGTGGCAGCAGGTGAGGTAGCTCAGCTTGAGCTCTGCTTTTTTTATCAAATAATGGATAATACGTCATGTGTTTGATGATATGGGCTATTACAGAAAGCTCATGCTATATTAAATGTATTTGTTTTAAAGCACAATAGGACTCTTTGTTAATTTTGCCGCAACATATTAATACAACAGTAGCTTGAGAAATTATAATGCCACTATGAGCCTGAAGCCTCCATTTGCAGAGAAGGCTACTCAGCTGCATTTCTTCTAGCAAGATGATCTGGGTCTGTCTTCTTCCAGTCAAGTGGAAAACTTGCTCACTCAGAACAGGAAGTCATACAGGAACACAGGGAAGGGGCTTTGTGTTCTCGATCTTCTCTCTCTTTCTAAGGGAGGAGGTAATCAAGCAACCTTCCAGATGTGATTGGGCTGAAGCTTCCAGCAGTTCTCATCACTGACTGACTATTTTTCAGAGACTTGCAATCCAGCTACAGCTGGATGGCTGTATGATTTCCACCCCTGTTTGTTTCAGGGTGAAACAATAAAAGAGATAGTGTGCCATGACACCTGAACACGTATCTGAAAAGAAACTACATATACGGACATTTGAGTGAGACCACAGTGAAGGGAAGGACAATGACTGATTAAGGAAGGAAGAGAAAGTGAGAAAGGTAACAAATTACAGAGAGTCAAAGTTGCTTCCACAATAGGAGGTAAGGGAGAAGGAAAAGGCTAGATAGACAAGTAAGAAATCAAACTGAATTGGGAAAGGGTTCAAAAGTTCCCATACCTTCGTCGAGTATTTTGTGGAAACGTGAGTGGCAACAGAAGAAACTAAACTGATTGGTAAACAAGGCCAACCTAGAGATAACTTTTCCAAGAGGAAGTGTTGTACGCACATACGTTTTCCCTTGACAATCTACAGTCTGCTCAGAAGATTCAGGGTACCTGATGAGTCACTTTTGCCTTATATCAGTGATCTCTTTCTTCTTTCAGGACTAAACTTTCTCCAGGGCACTCTTCTGTGACAGTGAAAACCTTAGTTACTTGACATTCCCTGAGGCCCACCAGAGATGGAATACAAACCCACTCACATATTTCAGCTGAGAACTCTTCATGCATGTGTGTTTGCATGCATGTGCTCATGCTTTCAAGTTGCTTGTCAGCTTATGGTGACCCTGTGAATTTCATAAGGTTTTCTTAGGCTAGGAACACTCAGAGGTGGTTTTGCTGATTTCTTCCTCTGAAATATAGCCTACAGCACCTGGTATTTGTTGACAATCTTCCATCCTAGCACTAACGAGGGCTGACCCTGCTTAGCTTCCAACATCAGGAAGGATATGGTGCCTTTAGGGTATTTAGGCCAGTACCTAATTTCAAGCAATGAGAATGGAGGGAGAGCTGTACAAAAGCTAGGAAACCAAACAAATATTTTCTTGGAGAAAGAAGTGTGGCATGCAGTGGAGCAAAAAGAGCAAATTCAAGAACCAGTGGGAGGACATTTCACCTGCATTTTCTCAATGAACTTGAAATAAGACTTGAAATAGAGGCTCAAAAGGAGAATTTAGCATGAAATTACAGTACTAACAACTGAGCAAGAGACTCAGGCCATTTCCGCACTACACTCTTATAACGCGATTATTCCACTTTCAACATCCTATGGAATCCTGGGGTTTGCAGTTTAGGGAGGGGCCACTTGGCCCCTCCCTAAACTGCAAACCCCAGGATTCCATAAACTGTAAACCCCAGGATTCCATAGGATGTTGAAAGTGGAATAATCGCGCTATAAGAGTGTAGTGCGGAAATGGCCTCAGTCCATGCTTTTGTGGGTGTTAATTCACTTATCAGTCACAAGATGTTTATGTTGTCATCAAGACTGCTTTGAGAATGGATTGTTTACATATATTTGTGCTGAAACATGCATTTATTTTATATATTTATACATAAATATATTACATAGATTTATTTGAGCATTGGACTGACTCTGAAGACCAGAATTTGAAGACCTGGATGGCCCTGTGGTCTCTTCCAACTCTATGGATTCTATGATTTGAATCCCTGCTCTGCCATGGAAACCTACTTAATGGCCTTGGGCAAGTCACATTCTCTCAGCCTCACAAGAAGGCTCCCCCCCAAATAAATTGTGCCAAGAAAGCCCAATCTTAGGTTCACCATAAATTGGAAATGATCTGAAAGCCCACGACAACACCAATACTGTAACATAATTGCTTTAATGGGTATTTTTACAGATCACTCTGCTCACAAACTACCCCTCACTTGTCAAGTTTATTTTTTCTGTACTAGCCATCTTGGAAGCACAGCTCAAGCACTTGATGAAATAGGCTATGGTCCATTGCAACTCACTGAAGAAGTAACAAATGAATTGTTCTTCACAGTGTCTCAAGGCTGTAAGAAACCATCATGTCTACACCTTTAGAAGTTGTTCTAGAAGAAACACTGCATGCACGATCAAACCAAATCTCATCACTTATGGCATTATTTTAAGGGCAGTGCACATGGCATTATGCAATATTTTCTTGAAATGCAGGTAATACCTTCTCAGCCATTTACATGATCAGAACACCTAGAACAGATGGAACAAGTTCAATAAATTTGGTTGATGGTGATGTCTCCAGATCCAAGCTTTTGGAAACATTCATAAGCACATTTCAAGAGATTTCTTAATTTAGGATGAATTTGTAAAGTAACTCGTTTTCAGAGTAACCCATTCCTATTGCTCATTTCAGTGTTCATAAAGCAGCTTGTTGACATGGTACAAAGCTGAAAAGATAACTTGTGTAACTCATTCTTCATCATTGTTTTTCAGTATTTTTATTAGTTTTAAAAAACAGGGTTGCTAAGAGAATGGGATAAACTTGAAAATTATCAAAATGCATCTAAACTGCTTTCAAAGGTAACTTTTGAAATTAAATATCATTGCACTGATAATGTACAATAAATTCAATCCCACTTACTATATTACTTTTGGGGGTGTGACTTAATTACACCCTCACATTCCCTCCTTCCTCCAGGTAGCTCGTTATAGGAAATAACATTACATCTAGCTCTAAGTTCTGGCTATGGGATTGAAGGTACTCAGAATGTAAAGAAGCAAAACTGCTGTCTACACAGGGAAAGATTGTTCTCCACATTTGGTTGGCCACATTCACTTAATAATTCCACAGTCTTCTCCAGCAGTGTATGGGACTGTTCTCAATGAGCTGGTCACTTACAAGCAAGACCTGTATCGGTATGAAGTCCTAGCTTTTCTTGGAAAGCTCACATCTGTTCAAAGAAAAAAGCACAAAACTGTGTTTTAAGGAAAAGTGCTATCCCTGAAACATGCCTTAAGGCTTGTGTATCCAAGAGGGAAAAAAAAGTTAGGAATCAAACTAGGGATTAGATGGCATCAAGTGGGTGGATTTGCAGTGAAATAAGCCCCAAAGAGGATATAACTCACCCTGCAAGGGGGGGGAGATACAGGTGCATCACTGCACATTTGTTTGAAAGGATCCTCAGTCCACTTTATTTCAGCAAGTGACAAAGCACCATCGTAAAGATCTGTGGAATTGTACTAAGCTTTTCCTAGCACTTGCACTATTCATATGAAAGAACATGAGATGAACATAAAGACTGAGAAGTATGAGCCGTTCATACTTCTCTACTACAAATGAGGATTGTATCATGCAGTACTTTAATGGAGTTCTTCACAGTTTTGCCAGGCATGCAGGCATGGTTGTGGCAGCCAGCTCTCTGGGGATTTGCCTATCGTTTCTGGCACAAGAAGCTCTAAAGCAAACTTCAAGGCTTAAAGAAGTATGTGTTCATGCCATTGCTTTTATGGCATGTCTGGAGGATTGAAAGTTTCACTTAACCCTGTGAGACTCCTGATCCGTATTCGACTTGTCTCACCAGAGGTAAGGGTCTACATAAATATCCACTACCACTATATGTGAAGAATTCTGCAATCTCACTGCCAACACCAAGAGTGAGGGCCTTCCCTTAGCCCTACCTCTACCACCAGTGTAAGGACTCCCTCCTATCTCAGTATTGGGGCCACCACTGTGTGGATCTACTGGATGCCTGCAAGATTCCTGCACAGAATATTATGCAAATTCTCCCCTCAGTGACCACCTCTCTTTATCCTGTGCTGTCACTGTTAGGATTACTCCCAAACCTGGAAAAAAAAGTGGGGCCAGACTTAACATAGGTTGCAGGTGAGCCCTGGTTGCAGGTGAGCCCCGAATCAGCCTGGAAAGATCCTCAACTTTGGCCAGAGACTTCCCCCACCCACAGAAAAAAATGCAGTCAATACTACTACTTACATGAGCAAAAAGGACACTTTATTGTTAAAAGGAGGAATTTTTATAAGTTTGGGGCAATGGTCTCATGGAACACAGAGTGCATGTTCAGAAGTCAGTTAAGGATATTCACTTTGCCAAAGTCCTGACACATTGCTGCTAGCTCTCTCCTCCAGTTAACAATCAACAATGAACACTGAATCACACATGTTGTATTCGTCCAGCAGTGAAGCATAAGAAATATTGTTACAGAGAGTAATAGAGCGCTGGGAACCGATGCTGGGAACCCAGGCATCGACAGTACCAATTAACGTCCACGCAATTTTAAGCAGGACAAGGGGCTGACAACCGGAACAAACTTTAAGGCTGACTAGAATTCAAAATGGAGGAACGTTAGATAAGTGAATGCAGAGAGTCAGAGTTCCTTTAGCTTGGACATTTCAGCAGGCAATATCCTCTGGGAATCTCTAGCAGCCCTGCAGAGGAGACCCAGGAATTGCTGGGGAGGCACTATTCAGGGTCCTGAGAACTTTTTCCACTTATACCACAGTAGACACCATGCCTGAACCCAGTCCTTATATATGTAGCATTCCTGAAGTCCAAAAGGATATGCTAAACAAAAGGAATACTTTATTAACAGAAGTTGAACAAAACAGATTAATAATTTAACACATTTAAGGCAAACATTTCACTCTCACACTCTTCTCCAGAAACACTCAGACTCTGAAGCCCCACTCATTAATTCCCAAACCTGACTGATTCTCTTAACCTTAATCATCACGCACTCACTCCCACACTCTCTGTTTAACGATACCAACTCTCACTCATTAACTGTCATTCACTGTTCTTGTTGTTGTGTGCCCTCAGGTCATTTCAGACATGGCAACGCTAAGGCAAACTGATCACCAGCTTTATTCAAATCCCTTCAAACCTTCCACTACGCACCACTCGCTCAACAATCTATTTGCTCACCCTCTCCCACCAGGTCCTGACCTAATTACCTCTATTATTCAATAGCACAAAACCAAATATAAACAACATTTTCTACAAAAAGTCCATGATGTCAGAGATCCACGTGACAATTTTCCAAGGAAGGCTGGGAAGCAGTTAAAATGTTCATGTCTAGGTCACTTCTCTCAGAACAACTCTTCTTGGCAATGTGTACTATAGAACCACTAGCCTTTGCAGTTGTCCAACAAACCTGCGGAGGGAGCTACAGATCCAAGTCAAACATGGATCAGTGTCCTTACTGCCTGTAAATCTGCCAAGTACAGTTCATCTCCTTGAATGTGTATGCAGTCATTAATTCCTCCAGCATTAGCTATAATCTGTGCAGCACTATTGTCTGATAGCTCTCCAGGCTTTGCCTGTTCCTCCAGGCCATGATTCAAATGTATGTAGCTTGAAGAAAACGTGTTCAGGTGAGTGAAGCCTGCAGTATATTGGCACCAAACTGCTTCTTTCTCTTTTCATTGCTTCTTCCCAGGAATTCTCCACCCTGCCATTCCAAGAAGGCAATCAGGACTGTTCATGACGTGCAGCAGCACACAGCTGTTTGTTCCAATCACTGCTCTCAAAGTACTGTACTTTAAATATAGAGACTATTATAAATGCAAATCTAAACTGAATGCCAGGAATCTCTAGCCACCAGATGTGAATTCTAGGTAGCTTGCTCTAATTAAAGCAAATGTCGCAGATTGTGCTGCTGTTTAAAACTATTATCACTTTGTGGAGTCAGTGAAGTAATGACAATTTACGCAAGCCTGGCCAATGAGAGGCTGTCAGCAATATGTTGTCACATTTTTGTGCAGCTATTTCAGGACATTGCAGAGGTCTGCCACTCTAGACAGGACTTGCTGGAAGATTAGCTGCCAGTTCTGCTGTCACCAACCCCTGCAAAGAGGTGAGAACCTTTATGTATCTTTGGCACAATCAGAATCCATTTGCCTCTCAGCTATCCAACATATAAAGCTGGCCTGAGGGAACTGGGTAGACCTCCCGCCACCTGACAACCTAAGGTTTTACTAATCCCACCCACTCATGCATTTAACATGGGTTCAAAAGCAAAAGCATCAATCAGTAAAAGATATAAACTGAAAACAGCAGCTCAGACTCTGTCTTCCTAAAGAACAAAGCAAGATACTTGCTTTTCTAGCTTTCTGGTGTGGTCTCATCCCTGTGTATGTTGCATGTCTCAATCCCCCACCTCCTGGGCCTGTATGCACCTTCAATGACACTTTAAATGTTAAACCAAGGATGAAACTCATTAAACTTGTGGTGGCGTCATATGGTCTACCAAGATCCCATGGCTTGTCCCACTTCTTTCAGGTCTGTTCTCCAGTGATCAGATATCCCAGTCCAAGATCTGTTTTCACTTCCTCTTTGTTCTTGAATGTCTTACAATCCACTTGAAAGCTGTGGCTCAGTGGGATTAGATTCTTTCTTATCTGAAAGACAGTTATTCAACCCTAATCTCCATATTGTTTCTACAGTGAGAAATCCTTTTAATACTTTTCTCAACAGACATCTCTTCTGGAAACGGGGATTAAGAGTGGAACATTGATAATACAGTGGCTTTTGTGGGGGCCATGGCACATCAGCAGATCCATCATTTGATTTCTGTCACTTAAATGCTTTGGCCAAGATCCTGTTTGAAACTGGCAGTATATGAATTGCCTCCACCATATTTACAATGAGATCCAGGAGACTGAAGGCACAGGCCAGCCAGAAAAGAGGGAGGCTGAAGGCAATTGGCCACACAGGCAGCAGCATGAGGGACTTACAGCAAGCAAAGTTGTGCCTAGGTGCCATCCAGCAGCCATTGTGTAGATAAAACTGTTGCAGAAGAAGATATTGGGTAGCTCCTTACGCAACATTGGGAACAAAAGATTATGCTAATTTAACCGCTGTGTACCCAGAGCCAGTGTGCTGTAATGGTTTGAATGTTGGACTATGTGCCTAGAGACCAGGGCTTGATTCCCTACACAGCCATGGAAATCTACAGGGTGACCCTGGATGCATCACACACTCTCAGCCCCCAGAAAACCCCATGATAGTTTCTCCTTGGATGAAGGAGACTTAAGTCTACAAAAGCTTATACTACCAACTTCCAGTGGCATGGCAAGAGCTTTTGCCACCTGGGGGTGGTTCCTGACTCTGCCGCCCTCTCAGAGAGAATGAGGGGGGAGTGTGTGTGTGTGTGTGCGTGCATGTGTGTGTGTGATGACTGGATGTAGCAAGAAGGTCCAGAGTCACTCAGAGAGAAAGAGGGAGAGAGAGAGCGGGGGGTGCATGTGTGTGTGTTTGATGACTGGACATAGCACGAAGCTCCACTAAGTCAACAGGAAAAGAAGGTATCAGTGGGGGGCAGCCAACCCAAGATAGCAGCGGGCAGAGAAGAGCACCCTCCACGTGTCAAGTTTTCTTTGAAACTTCCCCAGACTTCTCCCTCATGCCCTTCTCCTTTGCCCCAAACAAGGCAGAGCCTTAAGGCACTGTGAGCACTGAGCATTTTGTGCCGCCATTCCCTCCCACTCTGGCTCCACCTTCACTGCGGTGTTTCTGGCCTGCAGCAGCAGCTCACTCTCCTCCACCTCCATGGGCTCTGGCTCAGCCGCTGCCACCTTCACCAAGATGCAGAGGCCCTACACTGCCACCATCCCCATCCCTGCCACTATGGGGAAGGGGGGAGAAAGAGAGAGAGACCAGAAGCAGGAAGGGGTGGGCAGAGGCCATGGAGGTGAGCAGCCCAGAAATCCAGAGCAGACCCAGGCTTTTCCTCCCTGAGGGTGGCCCAATGGTGTCCCCAAAAACCTGCCGCCCAGGGCACACTGTTCTCTTCACCCCTACCTTGGTACACCACTGCCAGCTTCTCTCTCTCAGTTAGTCTCAAAGGTGCTACAAGATCCCTTTGTCCTCTCTTACTTAGCTGACTCTAAGAAATGATTGCAAGGACTGACAGCAAGTGACTGGACTGATTTCTAATGTTTCATAGAAAAGTTTAACAGCTTATATTTGCAAGCAAAAGTTTTTAAAGAACCATGCTGTCAGGTATCAAGGTGCAGATTAATAATGATCTCTCATCATTTAAAAAATAGTCTAATGTACCTCAATGTCTTTTTAAATTAAATATTACTGACAAACCCAATGCATTTGACCAACTGCTGACAGTGCCTGTCTGAAATTTATTTAATCCAGTTTTTCAGGGCATGGAAAGTGTACATCATAAAAAATAATATTAACTCACACTGTTGTGTAGGGTAATGAGGCCATAATGATGATATTTTTACAAAGCAACATTACAAGCTGTAACACAAGTAAGGTTGAGAGTATAAACATGGATTGGGGAAGAATTTTGCCCATTTTCCCTATTTTTAAGCATATGTATGTTTAAAAATAATAGTTTTAAAAGTAAAGCTTAAAATAGTAAAAGTTTTATAATAAAATTTAATCATAAGTAAAATCATTTTGTTTAACAATAATAGCACTTAAATGTAATGCGTTAATGTTACCATTTATGTATTTTAACAATTGTATGTTGCTGTGCTGCCACCTTACAATGTTTTCTGTGCCCATAAAATAAAAGACATATCTTGTGCTGCATTTCCAAGGAAGCCCATCCAGATAAAATTTCATTTCTTATTGATTTGATTTGTTTTTAGAAGATACCATTATAGTGCATTAGATCTGGCACTATACTTATAATGTCTTGAATTTCCAGAGGTCTCTTCATTTCATCATCGACATATATCTGCTGATGCTTACAGTGTTAGTGTATTTATCTGATAATTTTGAGCATGCTGAGGTTTGCATTGCAGAACTGCTGAGCCTGTAGAATTAGGGTGAGGGAGAGGAATTTGTGCAGCCCTGGCAAAGGTCCATTTTTCCAGGTTTTTCCAAGAACACAGTTGTGTTCCATCCCCGTCACTCCCCTCTCTGAGGTTGCTGAGAAGAGCAGCTGAGTTAAACTCCCCGTTCCTGGAAATCAGAGAGTCTTATATCAAGAAACTGACATTTCTCTGTAGCCAGGAGTTGTTAAAAGGAAAAGATGAACAGCTAACCAGTCTCTCCTCTCCTGACCTTTCCCCAGTTTTCCTTTAGTTTTATTTCTCTGCACCTATAAGATTTGGAGATGATTAATGATGTGTTGCTGTGTTGATTGTACAGAAAGAAAGAGACCAAGTAAGTAAGGGACTCTCTTGCTTAAAAAAAAAAAAAAAAACTGAGCTTTTTATCTTGAGCAAGAGAATAAGATACTGTTTACTGTCCCCCCCCCCGCCACAAGTGTATCTCTAGCTTCCTTTGAAGCTTGGTGTAAATAACCCATTGAGAACCAATCTGCAGGACCCACTCAGAGAAAAATCCATACTTGATCTCAAAATCTAGCAATATAGCTGGAGATAGAGCCAGCACCAGTTTCAGCTAGTATGTGAAGTGTTCCTTTTCATTTGGACACTTTTATCCCACTTGGAAAATAGAAATTTTTTTAAAGTTAGAAAATATAATGGCATATCTTTTTTAGCAAAATGGCTTCAGCAGAAAGAGCATCTGGCATTCCAAGGCTATTCCTGCATTAGATGCCATTAGCGCAATATGCCATTACAATTGCAGCATTGCCATTTGTGCAATGCCGCCAGATAAGGAACACTGTTTTCCGCACCCTTCCGCCTTCAGAGGATGAGTAGCTGTATTGCCACTGGTGTTCCTTCTGCACCACAATCTCCTTGGCCACTACCTGTCCCCACCTTCACCCCGCCCCACCACTCCTGCTTGGCCGGGGAGGGTTGTTTGTTTTTCTTTGGAAGCCATACTAAACATAGCAGTACACTGATGCATTTTTATGCTATAATGCCTAAAAATGTATTTTAAAAAATAAAAAATTTTAACTCAAAGGAGAACTTTAAAATAAACATGGAGAAGTGATAGATTTCAAAGTACCATGCCATAGGAATCACTGAGGGAGAGACAAGCTGGGCACACCCACAATCCACCCACCACTGGATTGGTGACAACAGGCAGCACTATCAAGTGCTATTACGATTCCACACTGAGCTGGCTGATGGGATTTAAGCACTAATGGAAGCATGTAATGGATTTTTTCTGGAAACAGAATATGGCTATCTGATGACACTTGGGGATGGGATAGCAGTTGGATGGCCACAACGTCATGAGGCAGCACAGCTCCTGACCCAGAAACAACTCGCTGCTTTGGCGGTGTCATGCAGAAATGGTCTAAGCCTTCCATATTTCCCCCTAAGGCAGAGGAGGGCACTATAGAGGGTCCAGTACCTAACTCCTTTTTCCTGGTATGTTCCATGGGAAGCCCTTGCTGCCATACCACAAAAATTGGGGAAGGAGTCAGAAAAAAAGCCATTAAAACCAGTAAATACACTTAGCTTAATTACTTTTTTTCTCTCTTTGACACCAAATTTTGAAGGGAAAGTTTTGAGGGGAGCTGGTGGGAGCTGTAACAATAGCTTTAGGGAGCCACATATGTCCCACAGACCTCAGGTTGCCATTTGCAACCTAAGGAATCAGAGCCTTTAGCCTAATGGGTGAAGAATTTGCCTGTGAGCTAATGAGCATGTGGCCATGGAGCAGGAGTATCTGACAGAACCATTGCCACTGAAACACCAAGTCCATTCCTGATTTTACTATCACATCTGCAGTTGCTCCCCCTTGAGTAGGAGTTCTGCTGTCCTTCTCTCTGAAGGGGTAGAGTGGGGGAGGTAGCTATAGGGGAGTTAAAATGAGGGAATTTCCATGAAAATTTCTTTCAGTTCCCACATTTCTCCGGTTGCAGTAACATAAAGCTTCAGTTGAACATTTAGGAATAGAGTTTAGGCATGCAGAGAAAAGGGAACAGGCAACAGTACTGAGGAAATGCCAACACAGCAAAGTTAAGAGTTCCAGGTGTAAATGATTTTCAGTGTCTCAGTCTCTGCAGTGCTACAAATTTGAGACCCAAAGAAAAATGGGGGGGATTCTTAGAGGGGGCCATGCCTTTATTTCAACCCACCCATTCTCAGTAGTTCCACCTCTAAGCAGAGCCCAGTACTGGAAGAGCTCACATTCAACTCGGAACAACTGCAGGAGGAATAGCAGTGAAATCAGAAGGACCTTCGGAGCCTCCATGCTGGCTGACACACTGGCTAGCCCTGCTGTGGAGAAGTGAGAGCTATGTCATTGTTATAATGTCAAGAAATGGATCCTCCAGCTTTGTAGATGGAATTCCTATGTCTGCAAGATGGCTAGCCTTGCATCTAGGTCTCTTATGGATATTTGCTAAGAGTTTTATGTATATGATCTCATAGGAGAAAATCCCATACATGAACCTCATATACAGTGTGAAGCAATGCTGTCCAAAAGCAGGTTTATCGCCTCGCTGGGTGTGTCTAAGACAGTGGTTCTCAACCTGTGGGTCCCCAGATGTTTTTGGACTTCAGCTCCCTGAAGCCCTGAGCATTGACCATAGTGTCTGGGGCTTCTGGGAGCTGAAGTCCACGAACATCTGGGGACCCACAGGTTGAGAACCACTATTCTAAGAAGTGAATAGAAGAAGATTGGTTGCTTTCAGTATAACTGTTCTTAATGTTTTCAGTCAGAATTGATTTTTGTGTGAGCTGAACTGCTATTACAGCTTTATGAATTGGTTGGTAAAATTCAGAAAAGGGTAGCCATGTCAGGCTATTTCAGCCATGGACTGTCACCAAAGGTCAGGCTATAATAAATTTGTGAGTCTTAAAGAAGCCAAAAGACTTTTGACAAAATTGGTTTCTGAATATAAAGTGGTCTTTCTTAATATGTAAGTTTCTGAATAGGTACATTTTTTATGTTCAGATAGCTTCTTGTCTTCAAATAACCAGTGAAGTTTCAAAAGCTTGCATGACATATTTTGTGTATTTTAACTGGCCAATAAAGGTACCACTCTTTTGTGGGTTTTGGATTTTGTTATATTATACTGCATGGCCAAAATGGCTTACCCTGAATATGTTTCGTGAATTTGAGGTTTTCCACCTCCAGGAAAAGTGAAGCTCTTTCATTTGGCCTACAATTGACAAGTTTTATCTGTATGACACCTAAATGTAACAAATGTAACAGCAGAGAGACTTAAGAAGTTCAATGTTCTCTGCCTTAGGAAGTGGCAGGTAGCTTTCCACAGGACAGAGCAGCCCGGATCTCAATGGGAGCTACTTTTCTGTTGCTCATGGAAATAAAATTTTATTACTTGCCTTTAATTGCCCTTTGTCCCTAGTGTCTACATGGCTTAAAAGAGGAGTGGCCTCTGCCTGCGCTGAAATCCCTCCAACCCTTCTTAACTGACAGCAGAAGTTACATCTGAGACAAAATGTAGGTCATCGACTCTAACATTGTCACTTTTCTTCTCCTGTATGATTTTAACATCTTTGACTGATGAAGAAGCCTGTGAAGCTTTGAAAACTTTCATAGTGTTTTGTTTTTGTTTTTTTGCCTTTTGGTTGGCCAATAAAGGTATAATTTTTGTGTGTGTGGATTTTGGATTTTGCTGTTTTCTATAGCTGTTTTGAATTTTGCTGTTTTGCACATGATAGTCAACAGCTAGGCTTCTGCTAACTGCTCAGCTCAGGCCTGCTGGATGAGGAGACCAGTATTTCCTTTGTGGAGACATATGTGGCCATGTCTTCCATGGTTCCTAGCTTCCTTTCTGCTACTGCCTGATTCTCTTCTCTGACCCTACTTTTTTCTCCTTCACCTCTAGTGTTGCCAGGTTTAAAATTGAAATGTGTTATCTAAAAACATGGGTGATTCAGTGGTCCACCCACTATGACAGTACCTCCATTCAAAGATGGGGAATTAGTAGCTCAAAGTTAGGAGACCTGAGAGAGCGGGCAACCTAGTGAGATCTTCATGCCGATGTTTACAGGGTCTTCATAGGGGAAACCAGCCAGAGATTCAAAAGGTAAGCTAAAATGTATTTTATTTATGGAATTAACAATCACACACAAGACACAAGCACTCCCGCAATCACAGAAGGCAAGCTGAAGGACAAAGGGAGGAAAAGTGTTGATAGTGAGGTTTCAAGGGTGATATTTACCAATCTGGAGAGTAGTAAAGAAACAGCGATGTGGCTTAGACTCATGCCTAAAGACAGGAATTGGAGCAACAGCACGGCCACCAGCAAGCAAGATACTACGCCTAACTGCTCAAAGTCATGGGTTTTAATGTGCAATTTCTACCTGGAGGGCATGGGTGTGAATGGCTTTCTGGTTGAGGAAAACAATGGAGTTCATAGAGTGGACAGTGAGGTCTAGAATGGACTAACAATCTTAGTGTTAGGTGAAAAGAATTAATGTACATCATGAAAGCTCTGTAATGGTTGGGCAGGTGTGGGGACAGTGGAAAAATTCACAGGTCAGTGGGGAGAAGGTCAAAACAATCAGTGGTTTGGTGAGAACTTCCCTATTGCTATTGTATCAAAGCAAAATTGTTACAGCTTAGTTTAAGCTTATTATCTCTAGAGTTACCTGGTGATTTACTGACTATGACCTGCCTAAACCTAGAGGAGATGTCTGACCTACTTTGCAATTCATGTGTTTAGCCATCGTCTTCCTCTTGTCCAGCTTGGCTGTACAGTTACATCAAGGTACATTTTGTATCAATGCCAATTAATATATCTTGCCAATTAAATCATATTTTTCCAATTAAATCATATCAAAGTGTGTATGACCCTGTAACAACTGCTGTACCTTTAATAAGTGTACAGAAGAAGGAACTTTAGGTTTGATAAGCAACACCATTTGAAATCCCCTCTTCTGTTGTTTTCTTGTTATGTGTCTTCAAGTCATTTCTGACTTATGGTGACTCTACACCAAATCTATCACAGGGTTTTCTTGACAAAATTTCTTCAAAAGAGATTTGCCATTGCCTTCCTCAAAGGTCAAGAGAGTGTGACTTGCCCATGATCACTTAGTGAGTTTCCATGGCTGAGTGGAGATTTGAACAGTGGTCTTCCAGAATTCTAGTCCAACACATAAGAAACTACACCACACTGGATGTCTTCTACACAACTCATAAAGATAAAAGGGTATCTCCAGTTTTAAACCTGGATATCCTGTTTCCCTCTACTATAGAACTTTCTGTAATTGATCATTTGCTTCTTGTAATTAATTCCTTCTTGCATGGTAGAAAGACCCACACCAGTGGCAATGCTGTGAAGGGAAATTCCATTTCATTTACTTTTGTGACAGCAAATGGCTGCCCACACAAACCATTGTCTGCCTAGGCAGATGATCAGGATTGCTTTGTGTAGTACAGATGCTTTTATGCTTACCATCAGCTTTCCTTCTGTATGACAGGTGTGAGGCAACTGCTGGAAAGCACCAAACTAGAATATTATTGTGTTATTCACCGTATAGTAATACCATTGTGCTCCAAGTGAGTACGGAAATCTGTCATGACCCCTGCATCTTAAATCTCTGCATTGCCCCTGAGAAAGATACCAAATCAGACAAATCATGGGCCATTCGACTCAGAGGAAACTCTTGATACCCTTGATATACTGCTGGCCCAGGAGTGAGATTCTCTATTTCTAAGAGTCCATTGCTAGGCAATGGACATTGGAAATGGGGGACAATTACAAAAAGGGGGAGGAATTGGGGACCATTCCAAGTAAGGCATTAAGAAAGGGGTGGTTTCCAAATAGAACTTTAGGGAAGTTAATGTTTTGGACTACAAATCCCAGAATCCCACAGCCATCATGGGCAGCAGTCATGCTAGTTGAGGGATTCTGGGAGATATAGTCTGAATAGCAACACTCCCAACATCTGCTGCCTGGTCTCGAGGGTGAATTAGCAGATCTCGGTGAAATACAACAATCTGTTATTGGACTTCCTTTCGCTTGCAGTTTGTGCTGTTCCTCTGCCCTGCCTCTGACACTTTCTTCTCTTTTAATAGGTAAGATGACCATGTCTTCTATTTTTCAGTGGTCAATCCTTTATTTAAAGGGCTCCCAGAAGACAGCCCTTTGTTTAAAGTCATCTTTTATCTAATGGGCTGTCCCTTCCAACAAATGTATCTTCTCAAATGGGAACCTGCAGGAAAGGGAAACTTGGCAGGAGGAAAGGGGCAGAGGAGAAGGGACTGATGCTATATGCACTGTTTGTGTTGTATTGAAAAATGAAAAATTGAATTCAATGTGAATAACATAAAACGAAGAACTGTAAAAAAGACAAACAAGGGCCTTGAAGTTGCCCAGAAACATCTAGTGTGTGGACAGCAGATGGAGGAGACCATGAATCTCCTGCTCATAGTGTCTGCCACCACTCCGTGATACTGTCTTAGAGTAATTGTTTCCAAACACATCTCAATACATATAAATTGGCAGGTCCACTCCCTGTCTCCCTAAATGTCTCCCGTTTTGGAGTTGTGCTTTTCTTCTCCTTTCTTTGCACTGCGTGTAAGCGTGGCACCCTGCTTGGAAGTCTCCTTCATGAAGAGCTTTAGACCTTGCAAGCTGCACAGAAGAGGAAAGGGTAGACTAAACACAAGGCCTTTGCCAGATCATTGCTGAGCTCTTCATAAATTTGATACTTCTGTGGTTCACAGCTCATCTGTCAGTGTGGGCAGGCAGCCCAGCACCAAAGCTTTCAACAGAGTGAGCTCACTCAGCTTTGGATGTTTAATTCAAAGAAATCTGCTAGCATACAGTACTTGGTAGAAGGAGGTGGAGCCTCCCCTCACACAGGAAGATTGATTTAGGGTATACAGTGAGCTGCCTCTGTGGATTACACAATTTTTTTTCATTGCCTCCTGCAGAGAACAAGGCCAACACTACAAACACTGAATCACACTTCCCCTTGAAACAGAGCAAGTGTTCTGACTCATTTCCTCCACCAGCATTGTTGTTTCGTTACAGCTCAGCAGAAGAAAAGGATCTTGCCACAAAGAATGCAGGATGCAGAAGGGGGGTAACGGTAACCTGGCCTCTAAATTAGAGCTGAGGGAAATTTACTTTGGGGAAACTATAATTCCCAGCGTCCTCTCAGTGGCAATAATTGGTGGAGGGAATCCTGGGAAACAGGGTCCAGAAAAGCAACTCTCCCAGGCTCTGCTTCAACCTGGAAGAAAAAGCTACTCACATTTAAAAGAATCCCATTGATGTTGCCATGGCTGATTTATAACAAAGATTCAGTCTGACCCCTGAAAGGCTTCAGGGTGCCAGCTCTTGCTCTGAGATACGATGACACATAGCACAGAAATTCTAAGATGCCTAATGAAAGGGAAAGCTTGCGGCATCCCTTCTATTTGTACATTGCCTACTCAAAAGCTGCCTTCAAATCTTTCTTAGAGTGAAACTGGATATGATTTTTGATTGTGAGAAAGATACAAGTCTTTCTCAGTAGATACATATATAGGAATTCAGACAGAAATGAAAAGAGTCTGGATGTGATCCATGAAATCAACTTGGATGCCTTTAAAAGAAGGCTATAAATAGCTATTAGGTAACATGACTATATATTAGGATTAGAGAGATCCATCTGTTGGCCTGTCCATATGGTTTTTACAAACCTTCTCCCAATTGTATTTCATGCCATTTCAGGATAGGGAACAAGATGAAAATACCGAGGAGTATCACAGGGCAATGCCAAGAGCACCAAACTGGAGTTCACCAGCACCATCTTTTCAACCAGCTCTTCCAGAAACCATAAAGCAGTGCTTTCAAGTCTCATCTGAAACAGGCTGTCCAGAGAGATCCATAGCAGATGGTACTACAACTGCCTAAAGGTTAAGTAGGTCTAACAAGCACATTCTCAATAGCCAGTGCCTGGCCTAGATCATCTATCAAGCCCATCTGAAAACTAAAATCCAGCCTGAGGTCAGTCTAGAGACAATCTGTCTCATCCACAAACCCTCAGAGCTGAACTGCTCCTCCATGCTCCATACCTTGTCTAAGTAATTATCCAGCAAGTTGGTTTCAAAGAAATGTTTAATAAGCCTTCTTGGCTTATTCCTGGCAGTCTTACCATTGCTTCTTTTAGGCACAATGGAATCACACCTTATCACAAAAGGACATTCATTGACCTCAATCCAACATCCCCTTAGGGTAGCATAGATATCCCCATATGGACGTACACTATGCTGAGCCATATACCCTCCCTTGACTTACTGTAAAATCCTGAAAGTCACTTTGCACAGCTATTACCTGCTTTGCGGGGAGCAGACAGGATAGAAGAACAGTCTGGCCCTGGTTATGTTCCCATAGCCAGACACAAAATGATTCCAACAGTGCTGATGTCCCTGGAGGGCTGTGGCCAGTCTTAATAAGGATGTTGTAATTTCATGTCTGGCTATGGAGAAACACCAAGTTGCTTCTCCAACCCAGTCTGCTAACTGTGAGGCACAGAATGGCCATGCAGTGTGACTACAGAGTGTCTTTTCAGCAAGTGAAAGGGAGATTTGGGTGCTGCAGGGAAAGCAAAGGCATATCACCCCATTCAGCACCCCGAAATAGACATCCACATGGATAAGGGATACTTACATATATGTACGTTCCTAACAGAACTCTGGGTATCATCACCAGTAACCACTTATTTGAGCTCCTCCAACTTCTTTTATAATGAATGACAAAGGTCAAGAACTACTAAGGTAAAGCACACACATAGATAATGCCATTCAGGAAGGATATTGATAAGTTGGAGGGGGACCAAAATAGTAGAAGGTCTGGAAACCATGCCCTATGAGGAGCAGCTAAGGGAGCTGGAAATGTTTAGCCTGGAGGAAAAAAAGTTAACAGGCAACATGATAGCTATGCTTAAATATTTGAAAGTATGTTGTATCGATGAGGGAACAGACTTGTTGTCCACTGCTCCAGAGACTAGGAAGAGTAGCAATGGCTTCAAAATTCAGGAAAAGAAATTCTGTCTAAACTTTAGGAAGAACTAAAGAAGATGGTAAGAGCAGTTCAACAGTGGAATGCACTGCCCTGCAGTGTGGTAGAGTCTCTTTCTTTGGAGGTTTTTAAATAGAGACTGGATGGCTATCTGTTGGGAGTGCTTTCACGGTGTATTCCTGCGGGGGGGGGGGGGGTTGGACCAGATGGCCCTTGTGGTCTTTTCCATCTCTGTGATTCTGTGATCTCTTCAAGGATCCTGTCCACATCCTCAGGCTGTACAAAATCAGTTGGAACACTAATGAAAAGACAAAACATTATAATTGACTAAGTAGAGGCTGAAACTCCATCTCCCAGACTTGCATCAATGTGAGTCAGAAAGTGTTGTGTAAATTGGTCACTATGGAGCTATCAAGTGGTCTACACTTCCTTTTCATGGCCCCCAAACTTAAAATCCTTTTGACCACATGAAAAGATTTTCTTGGATGATTCTACACAGATGTGCAATGGTGGCTGAGAAGAGTTAATAAATGGAAAGAAAAAGAGGGTAAATGTCCCAACCACTTGGCTCAGCACATCACTCCAGCAAAGTGCAGATGTTTCCACAGCTCAGTGTGACCAAAGGAGGCCAAAGTAAAAAGGCCTTTTTTGTTGTGAAGGAACCCTGTGAATAAGAGCTGGGGCATGGAAAGCAATCTGAAACTGATCCACTCTGAATGGCAATATACTTTAACAATGAAGTGGGAGAGATTTTGCTCCCATCTTTCCAAGAATAACAGTGTTTATTTCTGTTTTATTCTCTCTGGCTCAGGTTACCAAGGTCAGATTTCAACTTGACTCCCTCTCTCTTAGTCACGAGAAACTTGGCAAGGCCTAAACCACAATCCTGGGATGATTTTCTCAAGCACTTTAAAGAACGTTTCTGCAAGGTCCATTGCATTTATTGTCATTTGCAGTGTGATCCTACCTTTATGTGTTTAATCAGAGGTAAGTCCCATAAGTTCAATGGGGCTTACTACCTGATAAGTATGTGTATGGAACTGTAGCCACTGTAACTGACTTTTCAGATTATTGTTGTAAATTATGAAATAAATATGCAGATGTTATTCAAACACCTATATTTATTTATTTGAATAATAAATATAATTATTTGCAACTACTTAAGTAATTATTTCTCCTACTCTTCCACAGATAACAATTCATATAGAACATTAAAAGAGGTGGCAGCTGGTGGCTTTGATGTTAGTGGGGAGCGAATCTATGCCGGGTTTTAATCTGAACTTGAAGGGAACTGTCCAAAGTGCTGAACCTTATCCCAAAAGAGGTTCAGAGCTTTGGATAGCTTCTTTGAAGTTCACCTACAGTACAAAGAGGATCTGCCAATCCAGTGGTGTTGGAACCATCAGCAACTACTAGACAAAAGTAATATAACTGCACTTTTCTTTAAAAGGAATACAATTCAGAGTGGTAATCAATGAAACAAACAAACAAACATTGTCAAGATCCAGATAGTTGCAGGATGAAGCTACAAAAAAGGCAAACAGTCACCATATCTCATTTATATGCTAAACATACAGCAGTCATGGAAAGACTTAGGCCATTTCTGCCCTACACTGTTCTAGTGCGATTATTCCCCTTTCAACATCCCGTGGAATCCTGGGGTTTGCAGTTTAGAGAGGGGTATTTAGAATTCTCAGCCAGAGACCTCTGTGGCCCCAGTAAACTACAAGCCCCAGAAATCCACAGGATATTGAAAGTGGAATAATAGCACTATAACGGTGTAGAGAGGAAACAGTCTAAGTGCAAAGACTTTTCATTTTTCTCAGCCTGATGAGCTGCCACCTAAAGCGATGTGGCACCTGAGCCTGGTGGGCCTTCCTAGAAAGGATATTGCCCACTGTTGCCATCATTACCACATGAGTGGCTCAGCTGTGTTAGCCCCTCCCCACTGGGATGATGACTTGGGTACAGCAGGGGTGGGCAAGTTCAGTAGGTCCAGGGGTCCGTTCTTTGAGGGTCACATAAGCTGCCAAAAATGGCGAAAAAAATGAAGGTCGTGGAAATCCACATCCTACTTTATAGAACAGGGGGCTTTTTTATGTTAATCCAATGCAAGGAGCCCTGAAACCTGATTAAAAAGTGAAGTAATGCTCCTGCAGGCTTCCTGGAAAAACAAATCCCCTTTTCTGGGGCAGAAAAAAGGTGGTCTGAGGGAAATGAATGCTCAGAGGACTGCCAAAACAGTCTTTGGTTGGAAAGCCACATTCAGATAGCCCTGCCTGCATTGTCCCATTCACATAGGTGCTCTTCCAGCATAGGATCACACTGTAGAGAAGACACACCCACGCTGCCATCTACTTATGTGACTGAGGCCTAAAGTCTTTGAACTACACTAACAAAGTAACCTGCACTTTCTTAAGAAAAACACATTTCCAGTGTAATCTTGTGTATACTGATTGGAGAAGCTGGTCACACTGTGTTCTGTGGAGTTTATTCCCTGTTATGTATGCAAACAGATCACTGGCTTATTGTATGCAGCATTTATGCAGGTGGGGTAGCCAAGTATTCTTTGTGTTCTTGGAAAAGCAGTGATACACTTGTAATTCAATAGCTGTGAGAGATACAAACATCTTTGCCACTGGGCCCTGCTTTGGTTATGTGAAATTAAGCACTCACACACTGCTGCTGGAGGTTGCTGCAGACTGGACAACTTTTCCCACATTAGCACCATCATTACTATTTGTTGTGTGTAACATGTCAAGCTTGGAAACTTGCTCAGGGATTCAGAGAGCTGTCATCCAAAAAGTAACCTGCGGGATAGAGCGTGGGATATCCTGAGGACTGACACATTGTTTAATTTAGGGATTTTTTTTTTTTTTAAAAAGGGAGATCATATTGCAGACATGCCTTGAAGAATGGAGCACATCAAAGAATTTCAGAAGAAATTCACAAGAAAATCACCCTGTGCTTTATAGATGCAAAGACTTTGATTGGCCAGCTCATGAAAAATCATGGATTACTTTTTAAAAAATGGATGTACCACAATGTTTTTGCTTGTCCTGGTGTGTAGGTTATACTCGGGACACTGTCAAGTCAAAATACAGAGAAACAGAACAGTTTGCTGTTGGTGAGCAGGGCTGCAGTTTATCACCCTATCTAATTTATGCACTAAAAATACCATACAAAAAGCTGGATTAGACTTGGGGGGAGGAGATGTGAAAACTGGGAGAAGGAACATCGGGATATGCAGATGACACCATACTGCCAGCAAAAAAACCAGCCAGGATTTGGAATGACTACTGAAAAAAGGCAAGGAAGAAAGTGCAAAGGCAGGGTTACAGTTTATTTATTATTTTTCCTGGCATGATTGTACACACAGAGTTCAATATTTAAAAATTTCACTGTCTGTGTTTCTTTTCTGGCCATTATTATTATTTGTTTGATGTTATTATTGAAAATTATTTTGCTGTAGAGAGAAGGGGGGGTGTTAAGAAATGATCTGCACTGGGAGTCAGCTGTACTGGGTAGGTTGCTGGACAAACAGTTCAGGAAGTGGCACCTGCCATTCCCCCACTCCCATCTCCTCCCTCCTCTTCTGCCCTATGCAAGGGAGGGGGCAGGGAGGGGAGGAGAGAGGCTTGCCTTCTGGTGGGTTGGGAGTCTCTCCTGGCCAGCTCACTTTCTTCACAGCCAATTCTTTCTTCCCTTATCTGCTTCCTCTGTGAGGGAGGAGGAAGTGAGGAACCACCATGGTACCCCTTTATTTTTCTGCAGCTCCCATGCCCCATTAGGGCACCACTGCTTTCAGTTCTACAGCCTGAGTGAGCACCCCATACACAGTTGAGTGCTCACCCAATAGAGTTCCTATAAAAGGAAAGAATTAGAGTACATTTGCTCAAACCATATCTATCTGCATTGCTCTGCCATTTATTTATTTTATTCCATTTATTTTTCTTATAGGGATATGTTGCCTCTCAGCCCCAACAATGACCTAGATATGTCTTCCCTGTATTTCACTCTGTGCAAAGATTTACCTCATGGCAAGGCTAACTCCCACACAACAATAATCTTCCTTTTCCTCTCCATTACTCTGAACAGTCAGTCGTGCCATGGATATTCACAGCACCTAGATATTTGCTGATTATACTTTTGCAGTGAGTGGTGCTGTCTTTAAGAAATACACCAAAGCTTCAGCAGCTCCTAGATGCAAGTCCTTTGACCAGCCCTAGGTAGTCAGAATGTATCAGTCTGATCAGACTTAGGACATGGCATTGCACAATTCCCAGCAGTGATTTTGGCTTTTAAAGTCCTGAACAGGTTGGCTCCCCCAATATTTGGAATACTGTGTCCAGCTCTAGGCACCGCAGCTCTAATAGGATATTGACAAGCTGGAACATGTCCAAGGAAGAGTGACCAAGAAGATCAAAGGTCTGGAAACCAAGCTTTATGAAGAGCAACTTAGGGAGCTGAGAATGTTTTGCTTGAAGAAGAGAAGATTGACAGGTGACACAATGGCCATCTTTAAATATATGAAGGGAAATCATATAGAAGGTGGAAAAGACTTGTTTCCTGCTGTTCCAGAGACTAGAACATGAAACAATGGTTTTAAATTACAAAAAAGTGAGAGAGAGATTCCATCTAAACTTTGGGTCTCTTCCAGCTCTAAGATTCTACGGCATCAGTGGCATTGCCATCGGTGGCGTTGGTGGCTCATATTTCAGTGGGTCAGTAGAGTCAGAAAACTCCAGATTTTCATCTGAACTTTAGAGGACCTATCCAAGCTATGGAACCTTTTCTGAGGATATGGTTCAGCACTTTGGATGGCTACTTTAAAGCCAAGAGCAACACCTGCAGTGGATTTACTTCTTGGTAAGATTAATATTCCACTACAGTCAGCACTCCACTTTCTGGGACTTAGGTGTGCAAGACCACTGCAAAAGTGGGGGAAAAAACAAACAAACATAAAAATCATGAACACTCTCTTTTTCTACCTGCCAGCACTTCTCTAGGAATCTCTAGGTGCTCCAGCACAATTCGATGGTCAACTTCCAGTGGAAGTGGGCCATAGAGTCATGCTTGTGGACCTAAAGATTCCTAGAGAAAAAATACTTTTTCCATAGTAGGGAATTTAATTTAAAAAATAAATAAAATATCTGGATAAAGGGTATTGGGCCTGAAAGAATTAGTATAAAAGTTTCATTTAGACCGAAGTTAGCAAAAGAGAAGAGGAAATAAAAAAAAAATTGTATTCATGAAGTTGTGTATATTGTTAATGTACAAGGGAGATAAGACTATTGATAAAGGTGAAGTCAAAATGCTGTTAATGGAAATTGAGAACGTTAAGATAAGCTTTTGGTTAACAGGAATATGTATTTAGGGAGCTCCAAGAAGGTATTTTAGTAAGGAATTTTTTCTGGTTGAGTGGACATGGAAGTCAGGAAATGTGTAAAAACAACATGATAATAAGGACAATAATGAAGTATAAATTACATAAAATACATTTCCATGAACAATGTAAATAGATAAATAATGATATTTGTAATATAACACCAATAGAATAATGTGTATGTTACAATTTTATTATATACTGTATTTGTAAAAATAAAGTGTGTGTAAATAAATAAATAAATAAATAAATAAAATATCCCACAAATAATCAATTCTTCAAAAGCTAAACGTGCAAAAGTGGAGGGCCAACTGTAACGCCCAGATCCTTTCGTTAAGGACTTATGGAAGAACAAACTGGAAAGGAAATGTGGAAGATTACTACAACATATGATGACAGCAGCAAGATTGTTACAAACACAAAGATGGGAGAGTTCAACATTATTGACAGCAGGTGACTGGGTCTTAAAACTGGTTTAGCAAAAATGGATAAACTACCTTCTTTCTTTAGAGAAAAATCATTAGTGACATTTTTTAAAGGATTCAGAACCCTGATTGACTTTTTGCAAAATTAATAAACCAATGAATATGAACAGATTTCTACTTCCTGAGCCCAAAGATAGACTGGAATGCAGTTTGATGTCGAAGCAAACACATATCTGAAGTTTTGGGCACAGTTTGAAAAAAAAAGGCATAGAAAAATGCATTCCTTTGAAACAACACAAATGCACATAATGCATATATTTGTCCAAAAAATTTAATGACCTTGAAAAATTATTGAAAATGTGTACATCTGCAAAAATGTGCACAAAAATCTACACATTTAAAAATTTAGAAATTGTCATTCCACCCCCACTCCCCCCCAAAAAAAATCCACACAACCATCCATACCAATTCTTATATGGATGGTGAAAAAAGATTTAAAACATAAAAAAAGAATGAAAAGTAAGACGGAGAAAAAAGTGAACTGAAATGAAATCACACTTGGCAGATTCACAGTCCCCTAGTTAATAATATAAACAGAGCTAAGTCTTCCTCTGCTAGGAAGAGTTTTCTTCCATTTAAAAAGAAGGTGATGCGCAAGAACTTATTCTTCACAAACAGAACCTATAAAATAAAGACAAGAAACCACTAAAATGATTTAAACCTACTTTTCTTTTAAAAAGAAAAAATCTGCTTTTCTGTTGGGAAGTGGGCAGTAGCCAGTTTGGTGCAGATTCCTCTGGCCATTTGTAGGTGAGTATGGTGTGACCTACAACTTCCTCAAAGCCTTACCCACAGTTTGGTCTGCTGCTGTAAACCCCAAAGATGATGGATTTCCTGTTGGAGCAACAAGGCACATAGGAGTGTGTGAGCTTACAAACAGCAGTTCCTCCAGAGTTCACAGGCGGACAGGCAAACACATAAATAGTAAGAAGAAGGGTGTAAGCCATCAGCCAGAGAGGAGCCAGAGGCAAGCAATATAACACTTAGCAGTTTGTGTTACAAAGACAGCAGTTAGAAGCAGATAGCAATATTTATTTCTATACCGCCTATCAACTAGTGTTATCTAAGCGGTTTACAATGTATTTTAGCTAATTGCCCCCAACAAGCTGGGTACTCATTTTACCGACCTGCGAAAGGATGGAAGGCTGAGTCAACCTTGGAGCCTGGCAGGATCGAACTCACAACCTTGTGGTTGCAGTACTGGCATTTAACCACTGCGCCACCAGGGCTCCGAAAGGTCAACCGAAAGGTCAGGATCCAGGGCAGAGTCTGTGGGAGGCTAGCTCACTTCCTGTCTCTGAAAGAGACTTCCTCAAAATGTGACAGTGACACCGGAAAAGGCCTGGTTATGTGCTTCCACCACATGGAGTCAGGCACGTCCCTTGCATGGACATTGTCAAGAGCAATTATTATACCCATGGTGCTGTTTCAAGATACATAAATGCTTCCCAGACTGTATCTACCTGCCCTACTCTGGAGGAGTTCTCACTACTACTGAGAGTTACATGGGACATGAGGGCTGATAGAAGAAAGGGACATGGAGGGACCATGACGCACTCTCTCTTTTTTTGCTTCAGGCATCCCAAATGCCAAGCCTGATCCTGAAAGCCTTGGCATGTTTAAGTGAAGTTATGATGTTACACCAGATCTGTTTTGTAACTATATAACCTCCTTTGTTGGCAGAATACATTTTTCTATTCCAGCAGGCTGTTCTCAACATCGTTTTTGGGGCCTAACCACATGTTGCATGCAGATGTGTACTATGGAATATAAAAACAAAGCAAAGCAGTTTCAGGAAGCTTTGAGAATAATGCTTAAGCTTTTCTACCTTGATCAAGTTTCATTCCTTTGGCTGTTTTTACCCTGCATTCAGTACAATTGCACAAGCATTTTGCAGTAGTTGATTCTTTGGCTGATTTACAATGGATCAGCAAGGATTTCTGACTCCTAATTATGTAACTCTTGGATCAATTAAAAAAACACTCTTCCATCCTGTTTTCCCCTTTTCACCAATGCAAATTATACAGTTGAAATGAAGAAATTTGGGGACCACATTAGGTTTTTATGTGGTGGGACAAATAAACTCTGTTCAGTTCTGATAATTCAAAGCAAATTCTTGGAATGAGAATTCTTTTATTCAAAATGCTAGTCATTTGCTTGCTGCTCAGTTGGTGTCTCACAAGAGACCCAGTTAAAAACAAAAGGCAGTGTGGATTTTGTAAAGCTGATGCGGATCTCCCTGCTGTACAATGAATTAGGAGCAAAAAACGGAAACATACAAAGAAAGGGTGAAAGCTTGCACATCATTTGTACATTCTAGTTGTTCCTCATAAAGGTATTGTCCAAGTGTGGATTTTATTTTCGCTAATGGACCACCTAAATATTTCAGTGTTTTTAAAATCAATATAGAGCAGATCTCCTCTTCCTTCTGCTGCTGTATTTGTTGCTTCTCCACTTAAAACAGTCATGTCAAGAAACTGCTTGCCTTTGCAAAATGTTCTGTTGGAGCTTGCTTGCTTGCTTGCTTGGGTATTTCTTTATCTATCACATTTTTGTTTCACCTATCTTCCACTGAGTTCAAGGCAGCATACTTGGCTCTTCTGCCACTACCCTCAATATTTTATCCACACAACAATCCTGTGAGGCAGATCAAAGAGAGGAATAAAATGGTCAGTCCCAGGTCACTCAATCAGCTTTGTGGCTGAGCAAGAAACTGGCTCTCAGTTATATCTGTTCGTATGGCAGTCTTTGTCTTACTCCACAGTTTTGTTACCCCACTGGCATACCCTATCCTGGGGACTATAAAGTTGATATCAAATATGCCCGCCATGCCAGAGAGGTTGCCCGAATGGGTACGTAGACAAAGATGTCGAACGACCAAAAATAGGTCAGGCCAGGAAAATCCCCAGTCACATTCCCCTACGGGACCTCAGGCTAAACACGTCCACACAGACAAAGGGTCCTCAGCCAAGGAATAGCCAACTTGAGTGGATTATTGGGTTTTCCCCAGGTTGAGCAACTCTGATGTTAGTAAACCCTGCACTGCAAAGTCTATCTGCATAAATCAATCATGCAAACTACCAAGTTGCTATTGTGTGGCATTTCTTCCTTTATTTTGGCCATTGTTCTTCCCAGGAGAGAGCCTGCCCTCAAGGTACCTTCTGCCCTATAAGTAATCCCAGTATTGGAGGGTATTTTTGGAGAACTCCCCGTCACGCTAGCAGACCAGCACTCTGTTAGTTGAGTGATCCCCTCAGCTACTCCTCTTCGCTGAGCTTCATTCTTCTCACCACTACGCTGAATCCCCTATCAATTTTCACCTCTTTCCTTTCGCAATAGCCCTTGTGTGCGTGCATGAGTGAGTGAGTGAGTGCGTTCGTGCGTGTGTGAGAACACATTTATTAATAAATTCCAATTATTGTTACATTTGTCTGGCTTTTTGCTTGGATAAAATTGGATAAAATATCCTGCTGGGTTATCCTGCCCCTCGTTTGGCTACAGCCAGTGCTCCGCTAATTTCCCCCAATCTTTGCATCTTTGGAGTGAATCAAGGTGCCCTGCATGGGACACCCAGAAGTCAGGGTAACAGTGTCAGGTAGCCCTCCATATTTTAGTTATGGGATATGTAGTAGGAGTTAAGTAGCAGCTTGCTTGTAACAAGGTATGAGAACCAGAGACCATTAGATAAACAAAGCTAGGAATGTAGTGATAAGCGCTACCAGGCTAAACCAGAACTCCTAGTCTCTTGAGGGTGGGATGGCAAACTCTTTGCCTTTTATGTTTTGAATCTTGCTAATTGCCTCCAGTTCACTCACTGAAGTCCTGTACTATGTATCACGCTCCTAATAAATAGTGTTTATGCACTGTTATATTTGTGTGTGTGAATTCAGTTCCTGACAGAGTGAGTGAACTCCTGTAAAAAATATTAACAATATATATCAAAAAACTGAAGAAGAGCCTGAAGAAAGAGGAGCATCCAGTGGAGTCATTGAAGCTCCAGATGAGGGAATCACTGAAAGAGACGAGACAGTCCCCAGCCGGCCTCCTGATGTGAGACCCAAGACACGGCCTTCAATACCTCCATCCACCCCGACCGGAGGCCAAACCTGGGCCTGGGAAGAGAGACCAGAAACTGCTCAGCACGAGCGTCACTGGGCTACAAGATGGGACACATCGATTGTCGAGACCAGCTTGATAGAATAACTTTTAGCCAGAGAAGAAGAAGTGGAAAAGCAGCGAGAGGAAATTTCTAAACTGAGAGTTCAGCTGCACAACTGGAGACTCTTGGTGCCTCAGGTTGGATGTGCGCCGCCTCAGGTTCCGCCAGCAGCAGCTGCTCCAGTGGCTGTGGCACCTGCACCTCCCGGGATAGCACCACCGCAAGTGGGGCCCCGGGCCTTTCCGATAGTTGAAAACCACTTATGATGGCAATGGAGCCACTCTGACATACTTTCTCGACATGACCTCTAATTATATGATTGACTACAGGAACAGTTTCCTCTGATGCCGCCAGAGTCAGATACCTGAGCCAGCACCTCAAAGGAGAGGCAGCGGAGTGGGTCGCCAGCCTGTTTGACTCATGAGCTGAAGAAACAGCCAACCTGCAGCTGTTCATACACCGACCTAGAGAAAGGTTCGAGGATCCTTTCTTTCAAGAACAAGCCAGATACCAACTGAGAAAATTGCGCCAAGGAAAAGGAACCGAGAATTCAGAAAGCTAGCTATTAAGGTCCCAGAATGGAGAGATGACTTCCTCAAGCAATTTTTCCGAGACAGATTGAACCCCATCATCTTAGATCGCTGCCTGACCCAAGGGGATCCTGCCAGTCTCTTGGGATGGATGAAACTAGCCGGAGAAGTGGAAAGCATCATGGAGAGTGTCCAGCTTGCTCAACAAAGACAAGCACAAGAAAGCAGTCAACGAACCCTGGCACCCCGAAAGCCCATTTTTCTGAGCAGTGAGGAAAAGAAAAAACAACTTAAAGAAGGCACCTGTTTCCAATATGGGAAAAAAGGCCACATCGCCAGTGAATGTGAAGGATTGAAGAAACCCGCTGAAGAAAAGTCAGGCACCCCCACCACCCTCCCTGCAACACAACCTACCACACTCACCTCTTGGATTACAAAAATTTCTTCTACTTGAGACTCTGGGCATTCCACTCTTGAAGCATCAAAAGCTTCTCACAAACGATTTGCTGACTGTAAACGGCAGCCCAATCCTACATACCAGCCTGAGGATCTGGTCTACCTGTTCTCCAAGAACATTTCCTCCAATGGCCCCTCCAAAAAACTCTCCTCCAAATACCTTGGTCCTTTGCCAATCAAACATGCCATTAATGATGTCACCTTTGAACTTTCTTTGCCTGACTCTTACAAACTTATTCACTCTATTTTTCATTCCAGTTTACTGAAACCAGGTAATTCAAATTCTTCCTTGAAGATTAATCCAACTGCTCCACCAGCTATTCCTGCATCCTGAATTGCCAGTTTCAATGCACTCCCTTTACCTACTGCATTTCATGTTTGCATTTTAACTGTTGTCTCCCCTCTTCCCCTTTCTTTTCCACTCCCCATGATCTTATCATAGAATCATAGAATCATAGAAATGTAGAGTTGGAAGAGACCACACAGGCCATCCAGTCCAACCCCTGCTATGCAGGAACACCCTCAAAGCACTCCCGACAGATGGCCATCCAGCCTCTGCTTAAAAACCTCCAAGGAAGGAGACTCTACTACACTCCAAGGCAGCATGTTCCACTGCCAGACAGCCCTGACCGTCAGGAAGTTCTTCCTGAGGTTCAGGTAGAATTTCCTTTCCTGCAGCTTGAATCCATTGCTCCTTGTCCTGGTCTCTGGAGCAGCAGAAAACAAGCCCTCTCCTTCCTCTACATGGCATCCCTTCCAATATTTAAACATGGCTATCATGTCCCCTCTTAACCTTCTCTTCTGCAGACTAAACATACTGTAAGTACGGCCAGCAGCTCTCTCCCAGGGTCTACAATTTATTAATTTATCACATCAAATTGATATCTCCACATGGCTAATATTAGAAATCATTCCATGTGTCTGATAGGGTCACTGAAAGTGCACGCAGGCAGGAAGTTAAAACTTTGGTCAAGCCAAGGTGACTCAGACTCAATCTGTCACGTGGCCAGAGATTCCTGGAAGACATTTAGGACCATCAAACAGACAAAAGGGCCCTTTTGCACTGATATGGCAGCTCAATAGAATCACAATCAGCCTGCTGAATGTAGGCAATTTCACTCTACCTGGGCCTTTTGTCTCATTTGGGCAGTATCATTCACAAAGGACTGAGAAAACATTCAGCCGGAGATGTTGGTCATTGAAGGTCTTTGATCTAGCCTCCTGTACTATTGTTCTCCCAGGGAGAAAACTAGCCCTCCAGGTATATTTTTTCTATAAAAACCCCATGTTTTTCTCTGTTCGTGGGTTCATTCACATTTTCCTCCTGAATCCCTGTCAGTTTGTCTTGCCTCACCCCCCCTTCCCCCATTTTGAGTTCCATCGTTTTGAATCTCCAGTTTTTCAACATTGGCTCCCTTGGGCATTAAATCAAGGTAAAGTATTGCCTCTGAACACCCCAAAACAAAATCCCTATCAATTTTCCTTACTTTCTTTTTCTTTAGCTCTTGAATGAATGTGTGAGGGTGTTTGTTGTTGTTTGCTTTAATTACTGAGGGTTTAATAAAATCTTTAAACTGAACAACCTGCCTGGTTCTTGGCTTGGTCTGACTCTGTAAAATCTGGGTTACAAGGTCCTGCAAAGTTACCCTGCCTCTCGTATAGCTAAAACAGTGCTCTGAGCTGATTTTCCCCACAATTTTGACAGATTTTGGGAATCCTTTAAGGGAGCCCCCTCGCAAGCAGGGTAACAATACCCAGCTCTCTAAGTCTATCCTCATAGGGCATGGCTTCCAGGC
This sequence comes from Iguana delicatissima, assembly GCA_948472985.1. Lineage (NCBI taxonomy): Eukaryota > Metazoa > Chordata > Lepidosauria > Squamata > Iguanidae > Iguana > Iguana delicatissima. The sequence goes on along the minus strand of CAOKZL010002657.1, from coordinate 75,874 downwards.
CTCTCACCATTTTGGTTGCCCTCCTCTGGACTTGCTCCAGCTTGACCATGTCCTTCTTGAATTGGGGTGCCCAGAACTGGACACAGTATTCAAGATGAGGTCTAACCAAAGCTGAGTAGAGTGGTACCAGTACCTCTCTCAATCTAGACAGCATACTCCTATTGATGCAGCCGAGAATTGCCTCTTTTCCCTCTTCCTGACTGCTATGCTATGTATTTGTTCATTTTTGGAGGGATGGGCAGAATGTCGGGTAGCCTTCCATATTTTAGTTATGGGACATGTAGTAGGAGTTAAGTAGCAGCTTGCTTGTAACAAGGTATGAGAACCAGAGACTGTTAGATAAACAAAGCTAGGAATGTAGTGATAAGCGCTACCAGGCTAAATCAGAACTCCAAGGTCTCTTGCAGGTGGGATGGGAAACTCTTTGCCTTTTATGTTTTGAATCTTGCTAATTGCCTCCAGTTCACTCACGGAAGTCCCGTACTACATATCACACTCCTAATAAATAGTGTTATATTTGTGTGTGTGAATTCAGTTCCTGACAAACAGTTTCCAACAAAGGCATCAGGTTTTGGCAAGAGATAGACCAGGAATAAGGAGGAGAATGATGCAGGTTTAGTAACATAGTACAGGCTTAGGCATTCTGGGCAAGAATGAATCCTATTTTGGCCTACTTTTGGTCTACAAATGTGCCTCAGGTCTTGCCTTCTTTCCCTCTGTGCCTGGAGGCTTGTGTTTTACCAAAAACATCTTATCAACTGCCATTTTCTGCATTCTCACTATCACATGTGCTATGCAGGAGCCAGATCCCAAGAACCACCAAGCGGCTGCTTCCACGCAAAGAATTAGGCTCCTCTTAGAATCTCGTTCCCTGTTGCTTGATTGGGCAGCTGTCGCAGGAGTGGTTTGGCTCTCTTCCATTGTCTAATTTCCTGGAAGGTTTGAGTCACAAGCAGAAGAGAGGAGAGGGACGCACTGTTCTGAGGAAAGCTGATGGCAGAAGGACTTTGGCTGAGATGAGAAATTTCTTGGAGTTTACATTCTTGTGCAGCCTCTATGAGCAGCTGCTGTCCGGACACTCATCTTCCCCTCAGGATAAAGAGAACTCCCCATGGTATTTCCTAGTAGGCACTAACTCAGCACTTGTATGCTGTATAAGGAGCTAGTTTCATTACAGGAGGAACACATATGCTAATAAACACTATGTCACATACAGAGCTCAGAAAAATTATTGTTTTGAGACTCCCAGAAATCCTCCAGCCAGCATGGCTGCTAGAAACTGTAGTACAAAACAAAAATAAAAATGAAGACGCCCCTGTTTTTCAAGATCTCAGCATAGATTCATGAAAAGCAGCAGTCATTTTGTTGTTGCTATTCAGTCAAGATACTGAATGTCTGCATCTTGTCTTCTTGCCTCCTCCATTTTCTAATTCCCACAAAACACTGGCCCTGTTCCCTATATGAGCCATGTTGCTGGCCCCATCTCCAGAAATCCAGATTTTAATGTGGATTGCCTTTGTTTGCAATGTGGGTGCCTCTCAGCTGTTGGCCTCCACCTGAACAGGATACAGGAATAATGAGATATTCCAGCTGGAAACTTGCACATGAATAGGCATTCATAAGTCCTTTCCACAGCTTACCTTCTTGCAGCGGTGTCCAGTGGCAATCCCAGCAGTAACTCCTCCAGGAAGGGAGCACGAGAGCAGTAATCCCCTCCAGATAGGACTGGCTCCCTTCTGCAGCACAGCATTGTACTGGGGCAGGAAGTGCTGCCATCACGCTTCCTGCCATTCTGCAGGACAGGTAAATGCAGGATGGTGGCACGATCATGTGTTATTGATGAGGAAAACCCATCATTGATTTAACCCGCAATTGCAGTGCCTGGGGACAGGAGAGGAGCAGGACCACAGTGATGGTAGAAACATTGCAGAAACATTATTGCGGTCTCATCCTTCTCCCATTCCCATGGAAAGAGCCATAGAAGATGCCATTCAAATGCATGTCCATGCCCATCTAGAAGACAGGCCAGAATTTTGACTTGTTTGTACAACTTGGAACATGGCTCCACTCATCAGTAATGTGTGATGACCTTTCATGTAATGAAGAGAGTTTCTGGGTCTTTCTGCACTACATTGTTACAGTGCTATTAATTCCACTTTCAACATCCAAAGGAGTCCTGGGGTTTGCAGTTTAGGAAGGAGTTTTTAGAATTCTCCGCCAGAGAGTTCTTTGGTCTCAGTAAACTACAAACCCCAGAATTCCACAGGGTGTTGAAAATGGAATAAAAGCACTATAACAATGTAGTGCAGAAATGGCCTCAGAATCATAGGAAAATTTTAGATGAAGTCGCATGCCTTGTCCAAGGCTAACCTCCTTCCAAAAGCAGGAATCAGAGTTTGGCAATGTTACATTTTGGAATACAATTCCTAGAATCCCTCGTCAGCATTGCAGAGTAGTCCAAAGGTAACTTTTCCAAGTTCTGGCAGGAATCAGTCCTTGTAACAGGACTGTACAACTTTATTCCCTGTGAAAGGCATCTCTGGGTTTACAAAGCTTGGCAAAGTTACTATTTGGGCTACATTTCCCATATTCCGCCACCACCAAGGCTAGTGGCCCTGCTGAATGTGGGATTCTGGGAGCTATAATCCAAAAACAAAACTCTTCCAAGTTCAGGTACAGCTGCAGAAGATTTAGAATTGATCTTCATTCACACACCCTACCTAAGCTGCAAAATCCACCTTAACAAAAACCCATCCAAAGGCTTGTTTTACCTGCTTGTGAAGATTTTTGACAATGGGTATGCCACTTCATTCTCCCAAAAGACAGCCGCTATGTATGTTGGCAACAATAGCTTTTGATGGGGAAGGCCTTATTAGTTATGTTGGTACATATATGCTATTGTGAAGTTGTGTCTTTGGTGTCATTTTTGATTAGGTTTTTGATTTTGAACTTACAGCATGAGGGAGAATTCTATAAACAGAAAGAGTGTCCCTGCAGTATGCCAGTTTTAGCATCTGGATACCTCTTTAACTGTCATCACTCCTCAATAAACAATTCTGGGATTTGTAACTTGGTGAGGGCCAGCACCAGTTTTGCATTGTGAACTACAAACATTGGCACCTCTGTGATACTTAAGTCTGAATAATAAAGTGACAGCATTTTATATTTCAGCTCACACCATGCCTTCCAGCTGGCTTTCAATAGAGTGTATCAAAATTCTTTGGCACTTATACTCAAGGTTGGCTGTATAGTCATAAATGCTAAAAATGTAGAGGTGTTTGAAAACATACAGCAACTTTAAAAAAAAAAACACATAAAAGAGCAAACACATTTTTCAAAGTTGCAGGCCCCTCAAGAAAGTAAAACTTAAGCAAGAAAGAGCGCTTAAGGTTAGAAATGTTGATTGATTTCAGTTGTGCTGCTGAATTTTATAGCATTTTCCCACTGAAGTCTGTAATTTTTTTTTTATTTTGTGTGTCATGCATGCTCTGCATGTGTCCAAATTTTTTCTTGAAAGATGTCAATTGTGCAACATTTTCTGGGTCACCTTGACCTTAAAATATACCCAAAAGTTCCTACCAGCCTCCAGCTGAATTTGGCAGAGCTGTGGAATGCTGCTGTACAGCTTAGGTCTTCTAAATGGAACATTTTGCTAATACTGTTACAGGAATTTTGAAAGTCCATTATAACCAGTAATTTTTATTCCAGAATAGCAATTAATCCTAACAGCAGGGTCTTCGAGATTATTATCAATGGTAAAAATGGAAGAAACTATAAAGTTAACCTGCTGCTTCGCTGAAAACTAAGAATGGGTTCAGCAGCTAGAGAAGGGCAGAATTTGCTTCTCAGGTATATTTTTGGCACAGTATGTGCTAGTCTGAAGCCAGGTTAGAAAGCCTTGATAGATCACTGATGAAACTTTTCAAACTATTAGAAGCAGCTGAAAAACAAAAATAAAAGGTGATAGAAAGAAGTCAGAATTCTGAATGTAACTGTCTAGCAACCTGTAGGAAAAGACAAAAAGGGACTGTTTTAATAAGTAATCAGGCAAAGAAATAGAAGAAAGCAATAAAAAATAGAACTAGGGACTTTTTCCACAAGATAAGAGAAATCAAAAGAAAATGTAAACTAAGGCCATTTCCGCACTACACTGTTATAGCACTATTATTCCACTTTCAACATCCTAAGATATCGGTGGGTTTGCAGTTTAGAGAAGGACTTTAACATTCTCAGCCCGAGAGCTCTTTGGCCTCAGTAAACTACAAACCCCAGAATTCCACAGGATGTTGAAAGTGGAATTAATAGCACTGTAACAGTGTAGGGCGGAAATGGCCAAAAACATAGGATGCTATCTGACCAACGGGGAAAGACATCATATGATCAGGACAAATAAAAAGATGATGAAAGGATTACATTGAAGAACTACACAAAAGAGACAAAAGGTTTTTTCAAGGAAAACCTTTTAGACAATCAACACAATTTGAGAAAGTGAAGTGGAAGAGACTCTCAAAGCACTCAGGAGAAATATATCATAAGGAACAGACAGTATAACAGTGGAGCTGTTTTGAACTATGGAAACAGAATCCATTTGAATTCTAACAAAAATCTGCCGATGAATATAGGAAACAAACCGATGTCCCACAAACTAGAAATGCTCAATGTATATTGCAGTCTGGGATCTGGGGACTCTAGTACAGTATCCCTCGGTATCCACTAGGGTTTCGTTCCAGGACCCCCTGTAGATATCCATTACGTACAATGGTGTAGCAAAATAATGTCCCTTATATAAAATGGCAAAATCAAAGTTTGCTTTTTGGATTTTTTAAAAAAAATTTTTTTAAGTCTTGGTTGCTTGAATCTGTGGCTACAGAACCCAAGTGTAACCATCAGACCATCATATTAATCTCACTTGTAAACAATTGATGTCCAGAATTTCACACCAAAGACTTTTACCATGCATGGAGTAAGAAATGACAGACATCCAAGCTGGATTCAGAAGAGAAAGACACATATCATTGCAAATGTATCTTGACTCATGGCATACACCAAAGAATTTCAGAAGAAAATCAGCCTAATTACAGCAAAGCCTTTGACTATGTAGATCGTGAAAACACATGGATCACTCTGAAATTTCAGAAAGAAATTTCTGAAAGAAATGAAATTGTTGAAAGGTTTTACAATCGTCAGACAAAAGTTATAATGTGGACAAGAAACTATTGTCAGGACACAATACAGAGAAACAGGGAGTCTGATAGGTTTTCATCTTATTACCCTATGGCTGCAATCCTGTGAGTATTAGGGTAGCATAATATTCCCATATGCTGCACTATGCTAGGCTGAGCCATACATTATCCCCTGACAGCCTCAGAAGACCCCTCTCATACACATACAGTCATTCCGTCTTGTGGAGAGTGGGCAGGATCAGACAAGCATCTGACTCTGTCTACCAGACCCAGAATGATTACCCCAGGACTGATACCTGGCAGAGTCCTCAGCACTGCTGCAATCATTTTGCACCTATCTACTGGGACATAGCCAGACACTTCTTTGATCCTGCCTGCACCCCATAAAGCATAAAATGGCTGTGTGAAGGTTGTCAGAGGATGTATGATAAAGTGGCAGGGGCCTTTGGGCACTGTGGAAGGAGGAAGAGAATACCAATTTTTGTAACACCCAAAAGACACATGTGCATACGCCACCAATAGGATGCTACCCATCCATATCTGTTTAATTTCTATGCAGAATATAACATATGGAAAACAAAACTAGATGAAGGAGATGTGAAAAAATGAAGAAGAAACCTCCACCATTTAAAATACTCAGATAACACCATATTACAAGCAAAAAAAAAAAGTAAAGCTTTGGAAAAATTATCAATGAATGTTACAGAAGGCTGTGGAAAACCAGGGTTACATATGAAGATTTAGAACATAAAAATAATGACCACAGAATATTTACATAATTGAAAAGTAGATCATGGTGAAGACACTGACATTTTTAAAGATATTCTATCTGTAGGCTCAAATATAAATCAAATGGATGCTGTATTAGGAAATCAGAAGGCCAAGACTTGGAATGGCAGCAATGAAGGAATTAAAGGAAGCCCTCAAATGTAAAGATATATAACTGAATAGCAAAGTCAGATCATCCATGCCACACTATGTCTGATTGCTATGTATGGCTATGAAAGCCAGACACTCAAAAAAGCTAGCAGGAAGAAAATCAGCTAATTTGAAATGTGTTGCTGGAGGAGAGCTCTATGGATATTGGGGACTGCGAAAGACAGATCAGTGGGTCCTAAAGCAAATCAACCCTGACCTCTCCCTACAAGCCAATTTGAGGAAGAACATGTTTAAGTTTAAGATATGGAGATGACACCATACTACTAACAACAAATAGCACATACTTGGAACAACCACTGAAGAAAATCAAGGAAGAAAGTGTGAAGGTACAGTTACAGTTGAATATTAAGAAAACAAAAGTAATGACCACAGATGATTTGTGTGTGTATGTGTGTATGCCCTCAAGTTGCCTGTCAACTTACAGTGACCCCCAATTTCATACGGTTTTCATAGGCAAGAAATACTCAGAGATGGTTTTCCCTAGAGATGGGATGAATCTAGAATTTTCCAAATCCAAATCCAAATCCCTGGAAGGTTCAGCAAATCCGCGAATCTCACGAATCTCAAATCCTCCCCGAGAGGGGCAGGAGAAGAGTGGGGAGCGCAAGATTGTGCTCCCTGCAACCATCTGCCGCCAGCCGGCAGGATCGCTGGGGTGGGCAGGAAAACAACAGAGAGCGCGAGATCACACTCCTCACCATCTCCTCCTGCATGCCCCAGGTCCGATTGCAGCTGGGGTGGACAGGAAAATCTCTTCATAGGCATTTTGCTGCACAATTAGCAATAAGAGGTATGAAATATGCCAGAAAGGCAAATGCATAGCTTCTCACCTTGAAACCCTAAAATGAATCAATCTATGAAACAATAATCTGATTATGCAGATAATTCTTCAAGTATTTTTTAACACTCAGTGTCATTGATCCCTCTTGAGCCAGATTTTTCCCCACTGTAATTACTCATGTTTACCCCCAGTCCCTTGCTCCAAAAGTGTGCATGTTGTATGCATACACACACACACACACATTCTGTCATTGTTTTTGGCTGAGTATTGATAACACAAAAATTAGTCCCCTAAGTGCTAGTATTGGGCTAAATACCCAGAAAGCACTAGTTCCCATCTGATTTTGGAAGCCAAGGTGGTTCAGCCCTGGTTAATACTTGGACGGGAAACTGCCAACAAATACCAGGTGCTGTAAGCTATATGTCAGAAGAAGGAACTGGCTAAACCACTTCTGAGTATTCCTTGCCTAAGCAAATCCTATGAAATTGAGGGGTTGCCATAAGTTGATAGGCATATAAATATATACACAAGTTTTGGTATATCAACAAAGAACCCACAAACTTCTCTCATTTAGGAGGGTTGTGCAGATTTAAGCTTCAGTTAGGAGCAGTTCGTTGCACTGAAGCTTGTGTTCTGTTTACTAAGGTTATGCACTTAATCTTTTTATATTTTCATTGTTCCTTCACAACCATCTCACCTTAGTTAGGGTTCCATACCTACATTCGCCATATTAAACTGGAAAACCAGAAAAGGAGGGGGAGTTGCAATCTGTGTCCTCTCAGGTGTTTTGAACTACAGTTCCCAGAATCCCTTACTACTGTCCAGGAGAAGCTAGTGAAAGTTACAGGAGAGCCTCAGGTCCCCCATTTCTGTTTTTAGGGGGAAACAGTAGGTAAGTTAAGAGGCACATACTTACCCTTCCTACTGCCTCTCTCGGGAAATCTCAAAGCCACTTTGCAATGCACAAGCATCAGCAAAAGGTCTAAAATCTCAGACTTTCGGGTAAACTCTCCAAGACTTTTTTTCATACACTGAGACATACAGGAATGTGCATGTGTAATTGTGTGGGGTGGAGGGCTGTAAAACACACACTTCTGGGAAGGAGGTGTTTATATGAACAATATAAACAAATAGTCTGAACAATAAAATCAAAAGATTAAAATACTTTCTTTACTTAGTACATTTATAACCTGCCTTTCATCCCAGGCCTATTGTGACTGGGGCAGCTGGGAAAACAACGGGGAGTGTGAGATCGCACTCCCCGCCGCTTGCTTCCGCGCACCCCAGGCCCAATCGCAGCCGGGGCACCCAGGAAAACAACGGGGAGCGCAATCTCTGTTTCCTCCCATGCTCCCCAGGCCTGATCGCAGTGGGAATGGCCGGGAAAACAATGGGGAGTGCAAGATCACACTCTCCACTGCTTCCTCCCATGTGCCCCGGGCGCAATCGTGGTTCAGCCACTGGCTCGGCCTCATGCTTAGTCAGTTGCTCCTCAATCACAGCAGTAGCATCTTTCACACCTCCTACTGCCAGCCCCAGCCCGATCGCGCCAGCTGCGGGCGGGAGGAGATGTGGATTCAAAAGATTTGATTCACCTCCTCCCACCCCGGGATTTGGATCTGCGAATCTCAAATCCTTGCCCAAGATTCAAGTATTCGTTTGGCCAGTTCCTTCCCCTACAGCATCAGTATTAATTGGCAGTCTCCCATCCAAGTACAACACAGGGCCAACTCTCTTAGCTTTCAGGATCAGCAGAATCTGATGCCTTTTCATAAGTTTAAAGAAGACAATGAAAACATTGGGATAGCCAACAATTCCCTATACTTTGGCTCAGTCATTAATCAAAACATGAAGTGCAGTCAAGAAATCAGAAGAAGGCTAGAACTTGGAAGAGCAGCTATGAAGGAACTAGACAAGATCCTCAAGTGTAAAGATATATCATTGAATACCAATTGTCTATGCCATCATATTTCCAATTGTCCATGCCATCATATTTCCAATTTCTATGTATAGTTATGAAAGCTGGATGGTAAGGAAAGTTAATAGGAAGAAAATCAAGTCATTTGAAATGTGGTGCTGGAGCAGAGTTCTGTGGATACCATGGAATGGGAAAAACATATCAAGCCTCTCCCTAGAAGCCAAGATGATTACACTGAGACTGTTGTACTTTTGATATATCATGAGAAAACATGACTCATTAGAAAAGGAGATAATGCTGGGAAAAGTGGATAGCAGTAGGAGAAGAAAAAGACCACCTTTTAGGCCATACTTCTTAGATCAATCAAAGAAGCCACAGTTTGCAAGAACTGAGTAGGGTTGTTAGTAACTGGCTATGAAGATTTCTCATTCAGAGGGTCACCATAACACAAAGCTGACTTGATGGTATATTAACAACAGGGAACTGCTGAACTAAGTTTTCAGTCTCTAGGAAACCAAGTATCCATGACCATGAGAAAAACGGTGATCAACAGAAATTAAGGGATTCTTGATGAACAGCCACCAGATAAAACTTGCATTGTCAGGGCAAACATTAACAACAGCATCAGGCTATGTAATTGATATTCAGAACTCTTTGTAATCAATTTAGATTTTGTCTATGTGGCCTGCATTTTATGATTTCTTTTTTCCTTTTTTTTTTTTTTTTTTTTGAGCATCTTACTGCTAATCCTAGAATGCCAGAGTCTGCCAATTATGAGGGAACTATGATTGGAACAAAATAAAACCTTTACTGTTCTGACTCAAAACACTTATTATTTCTTCAAATTGTTTTCAACTGTATTTCAAATTCTAAGGCAAACAAAATGATTTACCCTGTAAAAACTGTCTTAAATAAATTTGTAAATAAGAAGACAGCGGGACAGTAGAATCTCAAAATGAAGAAGCCCTAGGATGTACTCCTTTAAAAAAAATAGCAGATACTGTATAACCAGGAGTGTTTGGGATTATTTTATTTTACTTTCTTCACAAAAGTTCAATAGGTCTTACTCCCATGTAGTAAAAACCTAAAATATCTGGAAGGTCACATGTTCCTCCAATAAGAATTTAAGTTTGGACTGATTATTGATGTTGCGGTAGTTATTTTTTTAAAAAAAAAAAAAAGGTATAGTTTCTCCCAAAATAGAAAGCCACATCTCCTTTAGACAAAGCTCTACTTCCAGACAGAATGTTTTTTCAGCTATAGGCTCTGGAGGTATTAGAATAATTAATCGCACAAAGTAATGCAAGGATGGGAAACTTTGGCTTGCCAGATGTCTTGGAGTACATTCAAAAGTACCTTTCCATTGGCTACGCCAGCTAGGACTTCTGGGAGCTGAAGTCCAAAAATATATAGAGGGCCATTGGTCTTCGAGTAGACTTTTGTTGATCACAGGCAGACGTGGGAAATATCACTTTTCCTAGTATTCTATAGACTCCTTTCCCTTGCTTGCCTACTCTTCTGGCAGCCAGTTACATTTTTTCACAGTTACTTCAACAAGTTTGTGGTAATGCTGGCTTCCCAAAATGACTGGTAGTGGGTTGAAGCAATCATAACTCCCTCTAGATATGAAGTTTGGAATGTAATCCCACATACTTCCTGTGATTATGACCAATGGTAGATATTATTATTAACCCAATACTTGTTTTTACATGTGCTTTATCAAGCCAAGTGATGAAGAACAAGCTTTATGCATGCTTTCCTGTTTACAGCCTTTGGCATCTGTGCAATACCGAAGGGCAAGCAAGTGCCCTAAAAGGAAGGCAATGGGAAACCTGCTCTGACTACACGTGGCCAAGAAAACCCTGTGAAAGGGTCACCTTCAGGTTGGAGTCAACTTGTAGGCACATAACAATAATACAGGACAGGGACAGGGAACCTTTTTAAGTGCAAGGGTTGATTCAACTCTAGGTAAGTTCTTGGAGAAAGCATTTCAGCAGTGGGTAGAGCCAAAGGCAAAAGAGTGAGACCAAAAAATACCAATATATTTCAGGTTAAAGCTCTCACTGTCAGTAGCCCAACTTTAGCATGGGGCTTTCAACCTTTCAGAATGGGAGGGAGAAACATTCTGAAGCTGGGAAAGTACAAAATGCTGCAAAATATAACAAAGTCCCAAATCCACAAAACCGTGATACCTTTATTGGGACTACTAAAAAGCACAAAATACATCATGCAAGCTTTCAAAGCTTCACTGGCTTCTTCACCAGGCACAGATGTTAAAATCATACAGGAGAACAAAAGTGACGATGCCAGAGTCACTGGCCTACCTTTTATCTCAGATGATGCTTCTGTTATCAGTTAAGACAGCCTAGAGCAGCAGTGGGCAACTGTACAAGGAGTGGGGGGGCATTTTTTCTCCCTGTGTCCATTTGGTAACCCACCCCAGTGAGCTTCAGTGCACTCAAAATGATGTGATACCACTTGCAGGCACCATTTTGACTAATTTGGGGGTGATTTTTTTCCCTTTTTTGTGTGTGTTTTGGGGAGATTTGGCAGGGTTTGCAGAGTTAGGGGAAGGGAAAAACCCTGCATTATAAGGCTGTTTTGCCCTGTTTGGCAGTAAAAAATTATTCCAAATTTTCCCCCAAAATTTTTTCAAAAAAATTTTTTTTGGTGGGGCTGGGGGCTGGAGAAGTCTTTGAGGAGTCCAAAGGGTCACACGTCTTTCTGCACTATATAGGTAAAACTTGCCAGTTGTAGTCCAAACAAAAGAGTTATACCTATGTTAGAGGCAGAAACCTCAAAGAGTTAAGTGCCAGTCCATCAGCTCCCTCTTGTTAAAGGTTCCTCTGTTGCAGCTAAATTCTGTACTTTCAAATCCAAGAAGCATATTCAGGGGTAGTCCTATCGGCCATGGAGCAAAATACCACAGAATCCAAAATCTACAGTGATATCTTACTTTGGGCCAACAAAAAGTGTTAATATGGCTAATAGCTCTCTCCCAGTGTCTACAATTTATTAATTCACCACATCAAATTGATATCTCCATGTGGCTAATATTAAAAATCATTCCATGTGTCTGACAGGGTCACTGTAATTGCACGTAGGCAGGAAGGCTGAAAGGCGGAAGTTAGGAAAACTTTGGTCAAGCCAAGTGACTCAACCTGTCACGTAGCCAGGGACCCCTCGAGACATTCTGACCATCAAACAGACAAAGGGCCCTTCGCACTGGTATGGCAGCTCGGTAGAATCACAATCAGCCTCCCAAGTGAGGGCAATTTCCACTCTACCTGTGCCTTTGTCTCACTCGGGCAGAATCATTCACGAGGCACCAAGAAACATTCAGCCGGACATGTTTGTTGTTGAGGGCTTTGATTTAGCCCTCCTTGCCTTTGTTCTCCCCAGGAAAGAACTAGAGAGAACTAGCCCTCCAGGTATATTTTTTCTATAAAAACCCCATGTTTTTATCTGTTTGGGGGTTCGTTTACATTTTCCTCCTGAATTGCCGTCACTCTGTTTTGCTACAGCCCCCCTCCCCCGTTCTGAGTTTCACCACTCATAATCCTCTGTTTTTCAACTTTGGCTTCCTGGGCATCAGAATCAGGTGGAGTATCCCCCAGAATTCCTCTCAAAATCCCTATTAATTTTCCTCACTTTCTTCTTCATTAGTTCTTGAATGAGTGCATGAGTGTGTGTGTCGTTGTTTGCTTTAATCACCTAGAGTTTAATAAAATCTTTAAACTGAACAACTTGCCTAGTTCTTGGCTTGGTCTGACCCCGTAGACACTGGGTTACAAGATCCTGCTGAGTTACTCTGCCTCTCATAAAGCTAAAGCAGTGCTCTGAGCTAATTTTCCCCAACTATAGTTGAGCACGTTTGAAATCCCTCACGGGACCCCCAGTAAACAGGGTAACAAAAGCACAAAAACGTATCATGCAAGAGTTCAAAGCTTCACTGGTTTCTTCATCAGGCCAAGATGTTAAAAATCATGCAGGAGAAGAACTGTGACAAGGTTAGAGTTGCAGCCCTACAGTTTGTCTCAAATGTTGCTTCTGTTGTCAGTTATGATGGGTCAGAGGGATATCAATACAGACTGAGGTCATTCTCCTTCTTAGGCATGTGGGAATTGGGGACAAACTGCAGTAAAAGACAGGCAATGAAATTTCAAATCCATTAGCACCAGTAAAGTTAGTTTCATTGAGATCCAGGCTATCTCTGTTCTGTGTGGGGCTAACTGGGGCATAGTTATCTGGAAAACCCCACAATGCTTGATTCAGACCCCAAAAGGGCTGAATTCAGCCCCATAGCCAGAGGTTCCTCTCTCCAGATGAAAGCTAAATCTAGGCAAAAGAGGAGTCAGCAAGGTTAAGCACCTGTCCATAAATTATGTCATGGGAAAGGGACAAAGTTGTGTTGAGTCACCAGAAAGGAACACAGATCAGTTTCCTCAAATGCTTCCATACAGACCACATGGTGCCACAGATATATGAAATGTGATGTACACATAGGCGTGGTGCTATAAGCAAAACACCAGTATTTTCATACTGTCAGCTTCCATCTTCAAACTCCAATACTTAAGCAGCCAAATTGGCACCACACACCATCACAAGGGGAAGGTATAGACAGGCTAGAGGAACCCTGAGGTTTGCAGAAGTACAAGGAAAAAAGGTAACCATTCCTATGGAAGAGTGGCTGGAATTCTGAACGGTTGTACCCCACACTCCTGTGTTTTGTTGCATGTCTCACTTATCATATCATTAATGTTAAATTTGGCGAACAGCCTTTGTCCATGATGAAGATTAGATAAAAATTAAAGTGAATTTGCATCCAAATACAATCCTCAGCAAATGTTTATGCTGAATATTTACAATCTTGGAATAGTTCAACATTTACTGGGTATTCACTGAACACTTACTATTTGTATTTGACATCAAATTGTTTGATTTCAAAATGATTTTCTTTTAGGGCAAAAGTCACATCTTCTAAGCTACATTCTGTTTGTGGCAAGGCCTGACACCCTTCTTAGAGACTCACAGATTCTAGCTTTCACTCTACCAATTGTTTGGGCGGGGAGGAATTCAACTCCCTAAATATTAGAATGCGTCCTTTTCATCTAGATTCAGTTAGGATTGGGACGGGGGGATGTTGTTGCTTCATGTGGATAGTTAAACCCACAGTCTTTCACAAATGGCTTATAATCCATCTACCATTAACTGGTGCTGATTAAAGTGTACAGCCTACAGGATAGGATGGTCTCAGGTTGCTAATCTCTGCAGCTGCTCCAAGCGGGCATGCAGTGGAATGTGTGTAAACTGGCAATGGTGGGTGAAAGAGTTGGACAGGACATCTGAACTTACTGTTTGCTGACCAAGTCGTTTGCTTGCTCCTAATACCAGTTTTTACAAGACTCCACACAGCAGGCAGCCAATGGAGTTCCAACGTCCTGAGACTTTCGGACAAACAGAGCTGAGTTGTGTGATCATGAGTTTTATTTGTCCAGCTTCTGTGAAAAGATTCCCAGACGCTTAGGCTCCCTCTGCTCAGCCTGCAACCATCGGGTCCAAATACATAATTTTTGGTGTCTAGGCCGAAGATCAGGGCTAGCAAAATGTCCAATTGGTTTCAGTCTATTTAATACACACACACGTACACATACATATGTAAATATAAATTTTATTCATTTTTTAAAAACAGAGATTAACATGAAAAAAGTAGAACAACAAAACAAAAACATTGACAATGAGCTATGTTTTCATGGTGTTGAAATGCAAGGTGAATCTTTCCGTAATTATTTGTTCTATCAGATTAATCCTTTCCAGATAGACTCATGGGTCAGTAGAGTGTGGCTTCTTTCCTCTTTAGTTTGATTTACACAGTAAATAAATGAGAGCCACATTGCCTTAAAGGTGTTATTATCTTTCTGTTATTTTGCTTGTCTCACTTGTCACATCAGTCTTTCTGACAGTGCCACATTCCAAACCTTTTTATACCATAGGTTTAGGCTAGGTGGTGCAAGATTCTTCCAATTACTGGCAATGACCTGCCTGGCCACTAATAATAGAAAGGAAAGCAATTCCTTATGCATTATTTCCTTATTTGTACCCCCAATAAATTTAGTAGTGTCAATCTCAGATCAATGGTGATACGGTATTCAATCATCTGGCTAATTTCTGATTGTACATCCTGCCAGAATCCTTGTATCACAGGACAGTCTCACCATGTGTGAAGATAGGACTTTACCAAACTACAGTTTCTCCAGCATAATGAAGAATTATTATTAGTTATGTATGCCATTTTTTTTCTGGAGTAAGACACCATCAATATATCATTTTACTCATACTTTCTCTATTAGGGGCTGATACAGATTTCATTGAACAAGATGACCAAATTTGCTGCCATTCTCTGTTTTCTAAAATATAACCTCGGTCTGTTCTCATATCAGTTTTAATCCAGTGATACTATTGAGTGATACCTTTAAAAGCTATTTATATAAAGAAGATGTTATGACCTTCATGCCAGTAATAAATTTCACTATTATATTTTCAAAGCAAGTAAGTTTCTTAGTTGCTTGGTATAATGCTTGAGGCTCAAAAAATTTGTGATTTCATATATTTGACACCATAAATTAGGTTGATTTGGATTTCTTTTTTCTTTAATTTGTTGACCTGTAATTTGAATTCCATTCAGCTAAAAAAATCTAGCAGACTGTATAGGTCATTGTTCTTCCAATAAGCCAATTGTGGAAATTTGTCTGAATGATAAAACAAGGGGTATATCAGTACTGGAATTAAAGGTGAAATGGGTGGGCAGATATTTGTTCCACCAGTGCCAGACTTGAATTGTCTCTGTTTACCAAATAAGAATCTGATAAGAGAAAAACTCAGGCAATTCACAATTTCTCCCTTCCTGAGACAGAAAGTAGATGCTCTTGACATAGAGAAAAGGATCTTTCTTTCTCTCCTTCCTTCCTTCCTTGGCTAGATGCAGTAATGCAAATTGGCTGTTTCACAGGGATTAGAAGCAGTGGTAAGCATACAAGTGTGGAATAAAGGGGCAATTCATGTTAGGAGTATGGGTTACTGTTATTATTTACTGCCAATTCACTGCTCACTCTTGATTGGTTTGGGGACAGAGGTGCTCACTGGGATCCCAGATAATTCACCACCACCACCAAGTCTTACTGAAGACTTCCTGCTGCCTGAAATGAAGGACAAGATGGTGCTCGTACTGTATGTCCAGAGGCTGAATGGACTGACAATTGACTTCGTACTTCAGTACTGGTGATATAATAGCAGTCCTTATTGTCCCTGAGGGCAGAAGGCCAACTGAGGAGGTTCAAGCATGAAGAAATTCCATCCTTCAAAAAAGGAGATCAACAGAGGGGGTCAAGGTTGTCACTGGAAGTGCCCCCTCACATAGTTGCTCCACATGGCCTAATAGTAAATCCAGACCTGGATCACTCCTGACATCCCAGTGTTGCAGGATTTACTAGCTAATTACCCCTGTACTCAGACCCCGGAAAGTGCTTATCTACAATCTACAATTACCGCTGCCAGTCAATAAACAAACAACACACCGGCTACGTGACACACAAACATCCTAGCTACGTGATACATTGGCTCTAGTGACCTTTTTACCCTTCTTAAATCTTTCTCTGTTCCTCTGACCTAAGCCTCCAGCTTCTACTTTATTTCTATTATTTCTAATTCATACCTATATCACCAGTAGCACCATAGCTTCTCCCAGCAAGACCAAAAGATAAGGAAATGTCTCTTCTACTCCTGTACTTGCTTTCTCCATTCTTTACCACCAGCCAGTCACACAGCCGGGCACACAGCTAGAAAGTCAGTTGATTTTCTCCATTTGTGCTTGGAAGCATCCATGTTAGTGAGCCAGTGAATTCCAGTAGGCTAATCCAAAATTTTACAGGAGATATCCAAGGTACTGAAGATACCTGAGAGGTAAGGTTAAACACATTTACTAAAAATTTTGACTAAAACCTGGAATAAATTCTCCTTGCCACTGGCAGGGAAGCCAACACTGTTCTCCACCTTCCTCTACAGATCACAGCCTAAGGAAGTTTCCACACAAGTACTAAAAATATCCTTTAGCATTTCTTGCCCTATCTGTGGGAAGGCGTGTGTGGGTATGTGTGTACATCTACAAGGTGCCTTTTCACTTCTGGTGATCCCATGAACTTCATAGGGTTTCCTTAGGCAAGGAATACTCAGAGGTAGTTTGTCATTGGCTTCGTAGATGAACCTTAACAAGATAAAAGAGAGATGTTGTTTTTCAGTTACATTCTAGTCCATATCAAATTTACAACAGAATCAAAGATGTAAAATAAGTAACACATAATTTTGTGGTCATGCATGAAAGCACTTCAGGGTAGGATCCTAAAATCAGCTTGATGGAAGTAAAATCCATAGAGAGCCACTGTACACTTCTGGGCCAACACGTTTTCATTGTTTAGGTAGGGTTTCCTGCTTCTTAACATATTGGACATGGCCGGTATTATGCTATACAGAATCAAGAAATTTGCTGTCTTCCTTAGAAGAGATTTCAGCGACATGCCTTAAGCACAGCAGCATTCTGGGAGGATGACTGGCAAGTCCAGGATTTACTTCAACTCTTTCCTTGTCTAAAATGCTCTCCAGAATCCAGGCACAGAATCAGGAGCTTCTACGCTGCTGCCTCCTCCTATTCAGTCCTTCTGGAATCTCCACACCAAAAAATCTAATGCAGAAAAGGCTTTACCTGTTGAATATTTGCCTGTTCTCGTGCTGCATAAGGCGCACTAGCCCTGTGAAAAAAGAAGGTCAAGATATTGTGGGAAGGAAGTTCCTGGGGAGAGGGGGACCGGCTAACTCTTGTCAGCTAAATGTCAGGTACGCCCCAGGGCCGCCAAGCGTTACAAAATGCACCAAAAATAAGTTCGAATTTAAAAAAACAAAACCAGAAGGCCAAGATAAAAAGAATGCTGAGCGAGTTGAAGTGAGAAACGACTCCCTTCCTCCACTTTGGGAGCCAGTGAATTCCCAGGACGCCTCTCCTTTCCCCCCCACCCCCGCCTGGGCCTCGAGCCATGAGAAGCCCAGCTTTTCTAGGAAGAGCTTTGTGGAGTCAGCAGCTGTGAATTCCAGTTCTAGGAACCGAGGCTGCTGGTCTTGAAGGGAAACTTCCTGGAATCCTCCCTGCCATTCCGTGGAATGCAAGACGCAAGAGAGCTATCGCCGTGACCTTAAGGAAATTTAAGAGCAGCAAGAGGCTGCAGAGGAGGCGGGGGGAGGGAGCGACGGAGCCAAGCACCGGGTACAAAGAGCCAGGGGAAAGAAAAAACGACGGTCGTGTTTTGGTTGGCTGGCTGTTCCCGGCGCGGTTGTAATAATACCGTCGAGGACGAGCAGAGCGCGGGCGCGCAGAGCGTCTGGCGTCCTTCTTTCTCTCTGGGGGGGGGGGTCGGGGTGGTATCTGCCACGGAAGGCTTTGGGAAAGAGGGGTATCAAGCGGGGGAAAGATGTCAGCAGCCCACCGTAGCTTCCCAGAGGTCACACAGGGCGGCCAGACCTCCAGAGAGGGCGCGCACAGAGATAAACACACCTTCGCCTCAGGAGAACCCTGAAGAGTCGCCCCCACTGAGGGGGCGCGTCACGCACATGATCATCTTATCCGGCCTTGCATTAGTTCTGGGAAGTGTGTGCGTACGCGCCTTCCAGCCGTCCTCCGACTTTTGGCGATCCCATGAATTTCGTAGGGTTTTCTTAGGCGAGCGATACTCAGAGGCGGTTTGGCCAGTTCCTTCCTCTGAATTACAGCCTGCAGCACCTGGTATTCCTTGGCGGCATCTCATCCAAGTACCAGCCAGGGCTGACCCTGCTTAGCTTCCAAAATCAGAGGGGATCTGGTGCCTTTAGGGTATGCAAACGCGAACGGAGCGGGGGGTTTGTTCTGAGTCTAAGAAAAAGTGTATTTGCCTGCATTTACCTAGTAAGTTCATGTCTGGTGAGGAGAGATTGGAAAGATGTGAGGGAACAAAGGGTGGGGGGGTGGGGAGTGAATGTGTGCTTGTTTGTAGGGTGTAGTTATGGAAGACCAAAATGAGAGCACTGCCCTTCCCTAATAAGAACCCCCCCCCCTGAAATTTTCCTCCAGGCCCCAAATCTTGAGCATTGTGGTCACCTAAAACCTCAGCTGAGCATTTAGAAATAGTCTTTAGATATCCAAAAGGGAAAGAAAAAATTAGCAAGCGAATGTGAACACAGTAAAGAGACAAGCTCTATGTGTGGATGGTTTTCTGAGTCTCACTGCAATACTAGAAATTTGGGGACTGATGGAAATGTCATCCTGGAGCAGAATTCTTACAGGGATGCAATGCCCTCATTTTGCCCGCTTCCAGTACCTGCACACTTGTATGTTTACATGCCTTCTCACGCCTAAGCAACATTCAACACCACCATTCTTCCCCATTGGGGGAAGGGGGTTGGTAGCTGCTGCTTCAGGATTTCCATATTTTCACATATGGTATTTTCTGAATTTTTACAAACCAAGCTGGATTTTCATTCCACACTGCACATGCCCTCCCTTAGGGTGGAACTGCTCTTTCGGGCTTTCCAAGGGTATCATTATCAGATGGGCCAAAATCCACCAAAGAAAGTTTATGTACTTTTTTATTTTGGAACCAGAGTAAGAAGCCTTTTTTTAAAAAAATTCTTAAAGGGTGCCTGAAATACAACATAACAATCCTGGAAGAAAGGAGACCCAGGGTGCTATTGGGGTTGTAGGAGAATAGAGATCAAGGGGCTCTCAATAGTTCTAAAATAGAGTAAAACTGGCTAAGTGGCATGTCACGTCATGACTTCAGAAAGTACTACTGTACTTATCTCAGAGAGACAGGAAGCAGCTTTATAGTGAATCAGGAGACACAGTATCTCCCTGAAATGCTACTACTTTGACACTCAGAACGTTGTCTGAGTTTGCATATTTCTTCTTCCCTCCCCCTCCCTTTTTTCTTTTGTGTCATACCTTTTCGATTATTAGTGTGGGCACTATGACTGTCTCTATTGAGGGTATTCCATTCTGTGCTATTTGCAAATATAATTCTTAGTGATGAGGCAGAAAGTTTCTCCTTGTTCTGGATATCCTTCTTCTTGCCCCTTTGGACTGCCTGTATTGATACAACTGTTGGTTTATGGCAGTGGTGCTTACCTTTTTCTTTACCGGGGACCCCTAAAAATATATTTCTTTGCCAGGAACCCCCAAGACTAAAAATCATAATTTGAATATTTATATTTAGATTATTTATTATTTATTTATGTTTCCATTTATTATTTATTTATTTATTTATTTATTTATTTATTTATTAAAAGCTTCTAGAGACTAGGCTTCAGATCCCCACTCAGACACTGGGTGACCTTGGGCAAGTCACATTCTTGTAAGTCAGAAGTGACTTGAAGGCGCACAACAACAAAGTGATACTGACGGGGGAGGTTCTTTCTAGCCATCATGTCTCTCCCCTTTGAAAACTGACATGCTGACCCTAAGGTGAACCTATGATGAAGGTTTTCTTGGCAAGATTTGTTGCCTTTGCATTTCTCTGAGGCTGATATAATGTGACTTGCCTGAGCCCATCTAGTGGGTTTCCATGGCCAAGGTGGCATTCAGACCCTGGTCTCCAGAGTCATAGGTTGCAAATGAGGCAGCAGTTTCAGCACCCACAACTCCCCCACTGCCACATCCCTATTACTGCTGTTGGTGTCCAGCGGGGTAAGAACCACTGGTTTATGGAAATGTAGGTTTCTCAACAGGTTTCCATTCTACGAATGGGGAATACTTCTCCCATAATTCATCCATTTGCATTATAGGGTAAAACATGATTAGAGATCTGTAGATAACTTTAAGATCTACTTGATAATGTAGTTAGTGTCACACAGCAGAAGTCCTTGATCCTACACAATCACATTCCATTAGTTTTTCAATGACATCATGGTATTTGGGACAAACTTTTTTTTTAAGTTTTCAGTTTCTTTAAGTTAAAGCTACAAGGTGTTGTTTTTTAAGCGATGAGCACCAGCACTGCTAACTTATTTCACTGTTCCATAGAAAAGTCCCATTACCCACAGGCTTGTACCCCGTATAGTAAGAAGTGGTAACACCATATTGTTGCCAGTACCTCATTTTGAGTGCTATTGTACAGTGTCTCATATGCACTGGATCATGTGGAAGATCATATGGACTGCCTTTTCTCTTTCAGAGGGAACTCTAAGAAGCACTGTGGGTCTTCAGTTGTGCTGGTTTGTGCCACGTCTGAGTGCTCTTGTTGTGAGAAAGAATTTAGGAAATAAAAAGGAATGTGCATTTCAGCCAGTGAATATTTTACATTCGCTTTAGGAGAGTTTATCTCCACAGTTGTAACTGGATGAGGGACGGGGGAGCAGATGAAAGCTCTGCCCCACCCCAGTGAAATATTCTCCCAGTCTCCAAATTTCTAGCTGTCCACTGATTTCAGCTGAGTGTTTAAAAATACAATTTAGGCATCCAAAGAAAAGAGGCAAGCAAAGTTATCAAGGGAATAGGAACACAAAATAGATGAGTTTTAAATGTGAATAATTTTCAGTGTCTCACTCTCTTCAATGCTAGACATTTGGGAACTGAAGAGTAATTTCACTTAGGAGAGCAGAACACTTTTGGGGGAAGCACTGCTCTCATTTTGTCCACTTGAAGGTACACTGCTGGTTTTACACATTTAGCGCAATTTTGTTGCGTTCGCATAACAAGTCAGGCATATACCTAAAAGAAGGCAATGTTTTGAAAAGAGCTCCCAGGTGCTCCAAGATGAAAGTGGTTTCTGAAAGTGTTGTTTTGTGATGCTGTTTAAGTCTGTTAATTGTTCAGCCATTCTCTTTTCAATCAGGCAACAGTCACATGCATTCTCAGAACAGGAAATGGCAGAAAAACTGAGAAAGCAATTAAGGTGATATACCCACAGGGATGATGCCATTTGTTATCCAGTGAGCCAGAATTCCCTTCCCTGGCTTACGGAGAATGGGGGGGCGGGGGCGCGCGTACTTCTCAGAAAGAAAGGACATTTCCTAGGAGCCGGGCTAAATAACATGTTATCTCCCTTGGGACAATCTGAATCCAGCAGAAACATAAAGAGGGAAAATCAATTTGAGAAATAATTAATCCAAAAGTAAGCACAGTAACGTGCAGCAGTGCCATACATTTTTATACAATGGCTTTTAAAAAAAAAAAAACCCTGTTGCTATTGAGTGACAGATCTTTTTCAAGCTAAATAACCCAAAAGCACCACAACCCCTCTGATCTTGGAAGCTAAGCAGGCTCAACCCTGGACAGTATTTGGATGGGAGACCATCAATGAATACCAGTTGTCGTCGGCTATATTTTAGAGGAAGAAACTGGCAAAACCACCTCCGAGTGTCACTTGCCTAAGAAAACCCTGTGAGACTTATGGCATCACTGTAAGTTGGATGGCAGCTTGAAGACACATACAAACATATATGCATACTTTTTCTTCTTTGGTATGAAAATCTAGATTTCGGCATCTTAAATAGAGTTGATAGAAGGAAACTTTCCTACTTTGTCCTACTCAGAGCAGCCCAGAGCTTTGTTTTTCATCTGTGTTTTTGCTCTAACTCAGTGGTTCGTAACCTGGGGTCTGGGGACTCCTGGGGGTGGTGGGGAATCTCAAAGCCCTGCTGCTGAACACTAACATCAGTGACAGCAACAGTGACATGGCAGTGGGTGTGGGTGTGAGTGCTGAGAGAGCAGTTTCCACAAGGGAGCAGTTTCAGCACCTGCACCTCCACACACACACACACACACAGCCATGCATCTCTGACCAAAAGGGACATGGCAGCAGGCTTGTGTACATGCCCAAACTATTACTCTGGAGACCACTCAGCTATGGAAACCCACTGGGTGACCTCAGGCAAGTCACATTCTCTCAGCCTCAGAGATAGGCAAAGGCAGCAGATCTTTCCAAGACCCCCCCCATGATAGATTTGCCTTAAGGTTGTCATAAGTCAGTTTTCAAAGGGGAGGGACATGATGGCTAGAAAAAAAGTCCCTCTGTCAGTAACACTTTGTTGTTGTGTGCCTTCAAGTCACTTCCAACTTATGGCATCTCTAAGGTGAACCTATCATAGGGTTTTGTTTTGTTGTGCAAGATTTGATTTGCCTTCCTCTGAGGTTGAGAGAATGTGACTTGTCCCAGGTCACCCAATACCTGTGTAGGGATTTGAATCCAAGTCTCCAGAAGCCTTTAATAAATAAATAGATATTTGAATATTTAAATATTTGAATATATCCATTTAAAAATTTAATCGTGAATTAAATCTTGGGGGTCCCCAGCAATAAATTATATTTACAAGGGGTCCTTGGTAAAGAAAAGATTAAGAATCACTGTTCTAACTTACACTATGACCTGCCCTGGTTCCCATCTTAGAAGAAAGGCAGGATATAAATAAAGTGCATGCATACATTGGGAAAGTTACCTTTCATGCAGCAATGTTTTATTTCAGCTTTCTCAAGTTCTGTAGCAGCCACTGTTGCCAATGCTACACAGGAAGTCAAGGGACCCTACAGAATGGAGTGCGTGTGATGCGGGGGGGTGGAATTTACGCACACACACACATGCACACACACACACACACACTTGTGCACCCCAACCAGCAGGATTCCCTGAGGGTCCCTGTGGCATTTTCACAGGCTTAGAGAGACTGCTTTTGAGAGAAGAGACAGAAGGGAACATCTTCCACCAGCTTAATTGTTGTTGTGTATATGTGTCTTTAAGTCACTGGTGACTTATGGTGATTCCATGGCTTTCATAGGGTTTTCTTAGACAAGGAATACTCAAAGATGGGTTTGCTAGTTCATTCCTCTGAAATATAGTCTTTAGAGCCTAGTATTCATTGGCAGTCTCCCATCCAAGTACTAACCAGGGCTGATTCTGCTTAGCTTTAGACTTGTACACACATAAATCTGGATCCAACCTATACAATTCTTTCCCCATTCAGCAGTTAATTATTTAAATTAATTTATTTTACCTAAAATATTTGTAACTACCCTTACAGATAAATTCAAAAGGCAGTGTCCATTAAGAAAGTTAAAATTCAATTTCAAATAAGAAAAAAAGTGTATATACATCATACATACAATAAAATATCAACCATAATAAACAAATAGAACTAAAAAAAATTAGTATCAGACCAGAGTACATTTAAAACCAGCTAAGTCATTAAAGTTATTACAATGCTATGTAAATAAAACAAGCATAAAATGATATTGGGAGAAATCAATAGGATAACAGTGCCTAATTAGAAAAAGCAGTCTGCAGTAAGCACATCATTCATAACCTCCTTAAGCTCTACAAAGAAGCAGCTGTACATTCCACTCCCTACCCATACCACAAGAAATTCCATAATCCACAATTACTGAATAAGGTTTTCTGCAGGCCAGTTTCAGGGATATTAAGATTATTTGGAGCTGTTTTGTGCTATCTAGAGCTCTGGATATAATCTGGATAATACCACTTTTCACATAATCTTCATACTGTATTTATCTTGAGTCACTTTTTGGAAGTAAGATGCCAGGTTGATGTCACATGATGGCTTTGAGTACAGTGTTATACATTTTGGAAGGGAATTGATTTTCATTCAGAAGACTGAGTCAGATCATAAAATCCTGAGTTGTAAAGGGCATTGGAGGTAATCTAACCCAACCCTTCTTCAAAGCAGGATCTACAGCTGTACTTTTATGTGACAAGACTGCATGTTCAGACACATCCAGAATATTAGGAAAGGTTTAAACAAAGTCAATTCATCCTGCTTCCATGACAGCTTCTGGTGTGAACTTTCTGGCAATCTCACTATCCAAGATTAGGAAGGATTATGAGTAATGTAAATATGAGACTTTCTAGAAAAGCCTAATTATTCTTGATAAGGCAGTGTCCTTACTTAGAGGTCATCATCATGCAATTGCATGTAGGGTGTAATACATAATGCCATTAGATTTCAACTTAAGCTCAAGAAGAAACAATATCATTAAATCCTTTGGGAAAGATAGCTATCATGCCCCTTCTTCTGTTATTATTTTCTTTACTGCCTCTCTTGGAGATGCTGTGACTTGATGGTTGATTGTTGCATTCTATAGCAGAAGGAGACAGGTGGTAACAGACACGAGCGATTCCACAACAGTGCTTGGATTTGGGAATGATGCTTGAGCCAAGACCTTGCAACCTAGGACTCAACTTTTTGTGGGTCTGAATTATTCAATGCTGGGGAAGGTTGGTGAGCATGCTTGCATATGCACTATAGATCATATATGTGAGTGATGTGTTGTGTTGAGTCAAAAGGATTGGAACAGACCCTGATATTCAAGGCCTTCTCAATGAATGGGCTTTACTCTGCCATCCCCTTTTTTACACAGCTGGTGTAGGAAAGTGTGCAACTCTATACAGTTCTGCTATAACGCATACATACATTTTCCTCATGTCTCTGCATATGCTTTATGGATTAGAACCATGTTCCATAATGTTTAGAAGCCAATGGAGAGTAGCAGAATATTCTGAAAATTAGCAAAAATGCAAGATTGTTTTATTCCATTATCACATAAGAGACATAATGAACTCCAACCAATACCCAAGGGAGATAATGTCACAAGCATACAGTTCAGCAATCCCTTTTAATACTGTCATATATTGCATGTTTCTGGCTTCACTGTCCTTGACGACCTCATGTCATTTGTCAGGAAAAGAGGTCCTTATGTTCTATAATGGCTTCTTTCCTCCTGGAAACACAGATGCACTCTCTGTAATACAGCCTGAAAGAAAAGACAATTCTGAAAAGGGCTTCTCAGTTTACCAGAATGAACAGAAAAGCTCTTACACAGATAGTTGCTGGGCTCTGTGGGCACACAAGAGCCATGGTTGTCTATAATGTAATATATGCAATATAATATGGTATTGTATCATATCATACCATAAAATATTGTTGTAGACATGATATTTTTCAGAGTAAAAGAACTCTCAGTCCCTTGTTTAAGGAGATCTGGATGGGGAATAATGACTCTTTCAATATAATCTTTAATTATAAATCTGTAAGATAAACCTGTGAAAATGTTAATCAAACTTCCAATGGTTTTACTCATTGGCTAAACACACTGAAACGCAGTAGCTGTAGGAATGAATATTTGGTATCTATATCAAGCAGACTGCAACATAGCCAGTGCAATATGAGTTTGTGGTTGGAAACAAGAGAAGAATACTCAGGATGCTCTTGTCAGGTAAAAAAGGGGAAAACTTACATTTATTGTTTCACAAAAACCACCTTGGGATAGGAAAGGAGATAGATAATCTTCTGATTGCCTAAATTTCAGTAGAAGAGCTCCTAAGGCTGGCTATCATATCTGCATATAAACCCTCCTCATGCAGGAGCCTCAAGGACGCTGTCTTCACAGATGAAGGGAGACAAAGGACTAACTTTGGGAAGAAAGAAAAATGATCTTTCCAGGCAGGAAGGAAGCAAAACTGCTTGAGCACATAGCTCAAAGAAAGAAATAGAGATGAAACAAAAGGGCAGGTATACTCCTTAGACTTCCCTCTCACTAATCATTTAATACAAGTATTGATGCCTCTTTGCTTTCAACAGTAGCCGGTTTGCCTCTTGCCAGGCAGTTGGGCAGAGTGGTGACTGCATGTTTTGCCTCCTGTCTCAACTGCTACACATGATACCTATTCCTTTTTTAATTTTTTTTTTCAAAAATGGTATAAATGGGTGCTAGTTCATACGTACAGAATATGAGTAAAACTGGATAAGCAGGCAATATGGCAATCCTAATTCTATGGAGAATATCCATGCAGTCTGCAGAGAGTGTATTTGAAAAGGAGAAGAAATATTGTGTGTTTAAAAGGTGATGTGTGTATGTGAATCCAACCCAGGTCTGGTACAGAATGCGTGCAGCTCCCCACGTTGTAGAAGTTGCTCAATCTTGCCATAGTTCAACATAATGTAAATTACATTATAGTTGTGATGTAACCAAAAAGTAGCAAATCACCTACATGCAGAGCAGAAATGTCAAGACAGTGGTGTGCCTTAAATGAGGCACGTGTAGAAGATTTGCTAGAAAATGTATTCTTGTTTTAGGGACATATTACACTGAAGCCTGAGAAATGACAACCCAGATATCCTTTTCTCTTTCTCATGTACACAGACAGGGATCACAAAACCATCTCTAACACATGTCTGACTTTCTCCCTGAAGAAATCACTGACCTAAATTTGTTACTCTCAGCTAGAGTAAATCCACTGAATCAGTGAGAATTAGATAAGATGATGCTTATGTAAGCTCCATGGATTCAAGGACTCTCCTCTAGTTAGAATTAACATTAAATTTAAACCCATATCTGTTTTTATTTCTAATTTAACATAACATTCTCTTCAAAGTTTTAAAATGAGGCAATGAATGATTTAAAATCAGCTAAAAAGAGTGTTACTTTCTTCTCCAATTTGTCAGCTAATTCTTCTGTCTGTCTGGTTATTCTAAGTCTTATCTTAAGGGGAAATAGTAATGAAAACATAGAAACTGTGTTACATTTATGTTACATTCCCATTCTCCTTTGTCTTCTTTTGCATCTGTGATCTTAAAACTCTTATCTGGTTCTTTGGTATTCAGTTGGTTAACACACCATCAGATCCATCAGCAATTAATTTACCAAGCAAGATGTTAAACAATCTTTAACGTACCAACCAAAACTCATATTAAGAACTCTTTCTTATGTTGTTTTAAACACAAACACATTCACTCCCTCATATTCCACCCTTCCAGTACCTGAGATCCGCATACACAATCCTCCTACACCTTAAGATCTACTCAGCATTCATTTCCCTCTTCCCTCAAGAACACGTCAAAACTCACTCACTTATACGCATTGATACTCTCCCGTATTATCATCATCATAATCATCTGTATTTATGCCCCATTTTTCCCAAGTTGAGATTCAAAGCAGCTTACAACAATTGAAAAAAAATGTTAAAAACCACAGAATACAATAGTTAAAACACAATTAAATTTAAACAAGAAGAATTTAAGCAAAATTAAAAGACACAGTTAAAAACGCACACATCCATAAATTCAATAACTTCAGCACAATTAACAATATTCAGCACCTTTTATCAGACAGGCCATAGTCACATACTGAACACATCTTCTCCTTCCCCATTCCTCAAGTCTAACATGAAGATACTTCCCAGGTCACCCAACCCTTCCCATTGATTCCCAGTCAAAGGCATCTATTAGCTTCAATGTCTGGGGGGTAATGAATCTGTTCTGAGTTTTAATCTGAACTTTAAAGGAGCTATCCATGGTACGGAGTCCCATCCCCAGATTAAATAGGAAAGCCCAGGGTAGATACCTACACACATATCACACTATTCAGAAGTTGTTCCTTGTTACTACCAGATTTATTAGACAGTAGTCCTTCCCCCCCTTTTTTTTAAGAGAGAGAGAGAGAGTTTTGGCAAATGGCTGGAACACAGCAAGGACTTTTAGCTACTTTTTTTCACTTGGATGAATTCCTCTGAGCCATGTTGAGGATGAGGGGTGTGTAGGACAGCAAGACAGCTATAGGTTGGTATGCTGCTTTCCTGCTGCTTGAGAATGGAAAAAAAAAACAAAAAGGTTAAAACAGTAATTTCCAACAGAAAGCAGGGAGAGGCGCCATACCCTCCAACTGCCCCAATTTGGCAGGGCAGTCCTGATTAATCCGCTGTCGCCCCATTGTTTGAGTTGTTTTTAAAATGTCCCGCTTTTCTCTCTCCTCCTCCCACTTTCGTCCTTTGTTCTCAGCTTACTTCAGTTGCTGCAAACTGAGTTCAAAGTGCAAAAAAAAAAAGTCTGGACTCAACTCACTGGGGGAGAGGAAAGAAGGGAACACTCTTGTCCTTCCCAGTAGGCACAAGCAAAAGCAAACTGTTGCAGCCTCTCCTAGCAGATCTTTTCTTTTTTGTTAATACCTTTTCCCATCTTGACCACACTCTGAAAAATGATGAAGGCATGGGCCTTGATGGATGCCAAAGTAGGTTCCAGGGGTAGCACTGCTGATAGGTCTACACAGAGAGAGCATATTTCCTTGGGAGCGGATGTGAGGGAAGAATTTTTGAGAGTCCTGATTCTGTCTGCCTCTAGTATATGCAGATTGTCATACGGGCCTGGAAAACATAGTATGCAATTCCACCCCACGCTCATTAGTTGATAATTCAGTAACAAACACGCCACTGCTGCTGTCACCATTACAACTGACTTGTAGTTGATTAGGGGCCTGCGCTGGAAGACTCTTGCTGGATACTGGTTGATGGCAAAGCAAACAAATGAAACACTGAACGAACTCACTCACTAAACTGACTAACTCATAAAGCTGTCCCAGGGCTACAGGCCAGACCCCATCTGGTTTGAGCCACACTGTGGCCCTGAGACAGCCCTTCCTGGAGTGAAAGCGAACTCCAGGAAATTTACCCATCCACACAAACTCCCTGCAAGTTGCAGTTAGAAGCACTGTTACAAAAACACAGACTTCACTGGCTTCCTTCCTTCAGCTGATTGGCTAGATGGCAGAGGCGTGCCCCTGCTATCATCATGCCAGGATTCCTGGAAAAAGTCTCAATGTTTGAAGTATAATTGACTCTGGGAATAAGAGGGCTGTTCTTGCGAAAAGTGTGAGGCTGTGCAGGAAGCGAGGAACTTGCTGTGTTTTTCCCTTTGGCAACTGGGCCTCTGCTAAGCTGTGTCACTGTGATTAACCTTTCTAATCTCTTGATATATGTAATTCACTGAAAAAGTTGGATGAGCTGAATCTCAAAGAGTTTTTTCCTTGCTTTTCATGCAGCATACTTTTCAATCAAACACTAATTTCTGTGACAGACCAGATTCTTTTAATGGACATAACTGGTTACAGCATTGTCTGTCTGTGTAAAGGAAGGATTTAACTGCTTTGTTTGATATCATTTATTAAATTCATATTATTTTTATTAAAAGTATTTATTGTTTACTTTTCTGTCCAACAAGCCGCCCCTCAACAACAATAAAATATATTAACAAGCATTCTTTAAAAACAGTTCATAACTATTTTAAAACTAGTTTCGATTAATGTAAATGAATGAATGTAAACACACAGATTATGTACAACACCACATGGACTGTCAGAACTTATCAGGAGGATACAATGAAGCTGAACAAGATAATATCAGAAGGAGGAGAAATCATGGATGGGGAGAGAGAAAAATCTGAAAATTGGAGTCATTGGTTTAATTCACAATGCCCTAGGAGAGCAGTCAGACATGATAGCAGGGCACACCATACTAGAGTACACAGCTTTAGATCCTGGGTTGATTGCCTAGTTTAAGTTTATTAGGAAAAGATCAGGGGTGGCATTTATCTTGCACAGCTGTCCAAGTAATATAACACTTTGTACTTGGCACAGAGAGAACAAAAATTTAAAGTTTGACTCCCATCATCATCCACTGCTTGCACAGTCTCACCGGTGCAACTGATACCTCCACACAAACAGTGTTAACAATGCTATGAACCAGAGCCAAGTGCAGTTACTTTTTCACTACAACTCCCAGAAACCCCAGTCAACATGGCTATTAGTCAGTGCTGGCTGGGGAATTGTAGTCCAAAACAGGAACTTTCCCAGGCCCCTTGGAACTTGCATAAGGTCATGGCCCCACTTCCAGGAACAAGAATATCATATTGTGGTTTTTCCAAGGAGCATGATGTCATGGGAGTTTTTAGCTCCAAGAGTAATAATCAAGATTGATTGTCTATTTTAAAAAAGATACTATACAGACACTTGGGAGTTTAATAGCAAGGGAATATGAGATTCCTGTGTGTATATCTTGCCTATCTGAAGGTGTTTGCCAATCCTTGTGGCCACCTCTTCCACTTTGTCATGTACTTTGGGGAACAAGTGATAGAGACAGAAATAAGAAAGTTTCCCCAACTCTGACTCCCCCAGGCTTAGTTCTATGATGATCCTATATATCCTGAACAGTAATACTGATTCTATTTTTAAACACTTTTCTCCACTAGTGGTTGATAGAGCTTCTTTTCAGTTGAGTGAATATCAGCAAGTTTACCCTTTGTAGCAACCTAGGCCCTTTTCGCACCTTGCCTGGTGTCGCTGGCATCGCGCAGGGATCACGTGAAAAGCCTCTTGTGACAGGGAATCGCATCCCTTGCACTTCCCTCCGCACCAGCTCCGTGCTGGATAGAAGGAAGCGCAATAGCTCCACCCCTTCCTTCCGCAGCACAGCCAGCTACTTTGCCAGGCCGCGCTGGGGGAGGAAGCATGGCCATCATGCTTCCTGAGGTTCCACACGCCAGGTAAGTGCAGGAGGGATGCAAGAGGAATGAACAATCAGGCATCATTTTTGGCAAAGACCCAAAAGTGATATAATGCACGATTGCCACAGGATCACTGCGGGAGCAATGCGCGATTGCAAGAATGTTGTGCGGAACCATCTTTGTGATTTTGCGTTGCTCCCGTGGCCATTTCGTGTTTGAAGTCGCGTGCGAAAAGGGTCCTAGATTTCTGTGTCAAATATATCATTCAGGATTCAGTTTAATGGATTATGCTTGAATGGTGAAGCCAGTATAAGGAAAACACACCATTCTACTGATCCAAATTCCTCCCCTTATGAGAGCTGCTACAGAAAGTCCATGATCAACTTCCCAATGAGTGAGTCCTAAATAAGACTGGAGCTGTGGTGCTGAGGAAGAGTGATGATGAGGAACCTCAGCCTGAGCTCCAGTGCCCTGTTCAAAATTATTCCATTACTTTAAAGCTTCAAGTTGTCCACTAAAAGAGCAAACTAAACTAAGCATTTCAAAATCTACTTTGCAACATGTGCAAGGGCCTCAGTTCAACATATCCATAACTTTCCCATAAAGAGGCAGCAGGAGGTATTCTCTGTCACTGGAGGTCTACAAGAGCCAGAATGATGTGGTGGTTTGAACATCAGACTATGACTGTGCAAACCAGAGTTCAAATCTCCACTTGGCCACGGAAACCCACTGGGTGACCTTGGGCAAGTCACACTCTTTCAGCCTCAGAGGAAGGCAATGGAAGCCCCACTCTGAACAAATCTTGCTAAGAAAACCCTGTGATAGGGTTCTTTTAAGGTCACCATAAGTTGGAGACAATTTGAAGTCACACAACAACAACAACAAGAGGTCTTCAAATACAGACTAGACTACCAGATTGTCTGCAACACTCCTTTAGTTCTGGATTTCTTCTATCTTATTGCTGCTTCTTTTAGAGGAACTGGAACACAACATCCTTTCGAAGAAACATTCACAATATTGACCATCCAATTGATTTAGACCTTCTCTGGCAGCTCTGATATGTCCACATCTCAGGTTGAGCAAATTGAAAACTTACTTCCCTAGATCTGAGTGATTTTCCACAGAAATGTTTTGCAGGTTCATCACATGCAAAAATATCACATGCTTGATGAATTTGATTCATGTAAGTTCGTTCGTTCTTTCTTTCTTTCTTTCTTTCTTTCTTTCTTTCTTTCTTTCTTTCTTTCTTTCTTTCTTTTTTCTTTCTTTCTAGCATTTATTGCCTCTTAACCCACTGGAGCTCCCAAGCTTATGCACAACAGATAAAAAATACCCTTTTTAAAAAGATTAATATATGTTTTAAAAAATATTTTGATTAAAGCACTCAATTTGGATGTATAAAACAACATGTAATGGAATACAAAAGAGAGACAATAGACAAACTAAAGACTAAACTATTAACTAAAAAAATTGAAACTAACTAAACTAAAAAATTTAAAAAGAGGCTAGAAAATATACAAATGACTTCCCACTACCCACCTGTTGGTAATAAGATAACATACAAAATATACTTGTTCTGTCTTATAACACCAACACACACTTCTGCTAATTTGTAAAAACTATTAATCTAGTAGTCTTCAAAACATAAGTTGACTTCTCCCTCAATAAACCTCCTAGATTTACAATCTGTTTATCCCAGTCTTTCTTAAACGTACGCAAGTATCATTCCTCAATTAAAATAGTTAATTTATCCATTTCCACCAAGTCAAGTAGCCTCTTCTTGAGATGGAGGAGCCACGTCCTTCCATTTTTGCACACTCTTCTTGCCACGTCCTTCCATTTTTGAGAAAAGAGTAGTCCGACAGCTGTGATCATTTATTGAAAAATTCTTCCAGACTTCTGGTCTGTCTGATCATCTATCTGTCCCAGGAGAAATTGCAGTGGAATCTTACCTTCAAAATGTCTTCTATCAGGCTATGAATCATCACTCAAAATTTCTTTGTTTTCTCACACGTCCACCACATTTTAAAACAATTTTTAAAAGCCAGCATTCTTCAGGAAGAAATTTCTCAACTCCTAAAAGCTAATCCTAAAACAGATCTTGAGAATCAAAGACCATGTGAATAGTGTTTCTGCCACCTGCCAGAAACTCAGTAGGGACTGAGCCTGCCTGACTTGTCCTCAGATGTAGGCCAACATCCTGCAGAGAAAGACTTGTCACATGTACTCACCAATTTAGCCTCTTGGATGGTGGGATACGGAACAGGTCTACTAATGAAGATCTTAAATTACAGATAAACTAATATGGGGGGAGGTATTTCAGAAATCCATTTAGGGTTTACTAAGTCAAAACCAGCACCTTGAAATTAGCTCAGAAGCAAATTGGAAGCCAATGCACTTAGTACAAAAGCAGTGAAATATGGCCTCTAAAATGTACACCAGACAACAGCCTGACTGTTCTAGCTTCTGAACACTTTTCCAGGGTGCTGTCACAGAGTACATAACGGTAGTCTAATCAGAAGATAATTAAGTCATGAACTACTGTAGCCAAAACCACTATTGGCCCCAGAAGCCTCATGGCCTTCCAAGAGCAATCTTGGGTCCAAGAGCACCTGCAAGCTGAGAATCTGATCTTTCAGAGGAAGTGGAACCCCATCCAGAACACATTGTAACCTCATTCTCAGAATAGCTTCCCAGTGACTAACAAAAGTTCTGTCTTGTCTAGACTGAGCATCAATTTATTCAATTGTACTAATGCTTCACTGCATCCAAACACAGTTCAAAACTTTCATACCCTCTTTGATATCAGCTGCAAAAGAGAGGCAGAGCTGGTTGGTGCTGGTATAGCTGTGAGACAGAACTCCATACTCTGGATAACTGCCAACAGTTTTAAATAAATGTTAAGAAATGTAGGGGACAGTACTGAGTTTTGGGGAACCCCATAGGCTAACAGCCATGAAGCTAAACATTAATCCCCCAGCACTACCTTCTGGAAATATTTAGCCAAATAGGACTGGAACCACTGCAAAACAGTGTCACCAAGTCCCATCAACTCCTCACATCAACAAGGAGGGTACCATGAACAATAGCAATGAATAATGCTGGAAGATCTGGCAGAACTAATAGGGGGAGAGTAGAAAGAATGCAGCAGAACTTTTGGGAATAACTGGTTTATTTTAGCTTGAGCTTTTGTCGATACCAATCCACTTCTTCAGATGCGCTGAGGGGTTTGGAATTACAGCTACAGTATATAGGGGCATAGGGATTAGGAAGATGCAAAATGTGGCCCGGGTCATAAACCTTAAAGGGTTGTATAGAATGAAAAGGTCTGGGGAGCAACTGGTCAAGGGTTCTGAGGAATGGTGGGTAGGGAATTTTTGGGAACTGTAATGTTACTTTCACAAGCTCTTGTAACTAGGCCATCCACCCCTACTCCATGATATAGTTGAAATGGCAAAATATTTAATTGGCACAAAATATAAATTATATCCTGCAATGACTGGGAAGCTTGCTGGCAAAGATGGACTTGCTGCACATGTGCGTTGCAAAACTAGGTCAGAATGAGACCTCAGAGTACGGCTAGGTCCTAGTCAGGAAACTCTGGAGATAATAGACTGGCAGATATCCCTCAACAACTCAACCTTTAGAAAAAAATAGCACCTGAAACTGCTTCCTTGAAACCACTGATTGTCCTTGACTTCTTCCTTTGTCCATAGAAACCTTCCTTTTATCCCCTCACCTGTCCCACCCTTAAGGAGCTATCACAATTCCCAACAATCCCTTTATCACCTGATGCTAAAACCATTAGCTCATTCTGGATCTCATTGTCCACTCTGCCAGCCCCATAGTCTACTCTTCCGGAGAGCCATTAACATATTCTCCCTCAGAGTGGAAAAAGAGTATTCAAACCCTGGCTCTGAGCCAAATAACTCGTAGTACTTCTACTTGCTGGCTGCCACTCTACTGCTCCAATTCCCAATTGTACTACCTTTGGACTCCTAGTCTAAGCCACATCCACTCATTTCTTCTTTGCTGGATTGGTAAATATCACCCATGTCACACTAAACTCTCACTATCAAAACCTTTCCTCTCTTTTTCTTCAGTTGGTTTTCTGTGATTGCAAGACCTCTTAGATCTTGTATGTGATTGTTGGTTCCCCCAATAAAACAAGCAAGCTTACTTCGAACTTCCAGCTAGTTCTTCCCTGCACTAGTACTGGTGTACACAGGTGTAAAAGATGTTGTAAGGTTACCCTGCTCTCCTTACAGGTCTCTCCTTTGAATTAATATTCTCCACTGTTTCACAGAGACAATGGCATTGCAGGTGGACCCCTGAGTATCCCATGTTTCTTTTGCTCTCACTTGTAAATACAACCCTACTAATCCCAACTGTTGGCCATTCGACTATGAAAATTGCCAGAGACACCCCTAAAGAACAACATAGAAATGTGTATTGCTGTGGGAATCCCTCCCTCCCTTGTACTGTTTTGTACTTCTCAAAGAGCTTAAACAGATCAAATACTCTCAAAAGCTAATAAGTCTCTCAGGGAAAGCTAGCTCTCTTATTAACGAGCCACACCCTTTCATAATATGAAAAGACGAATTCTATATTCCACTCTGCCTTTCTTTAACTGACATCTGACTAAGACAGTTTTCTTGGAAAAACCAGTTACACAACAGCAGCATGTCTTCTTCCTGCTGCTTTTACATAACACCACTGATTTGTTTCATCTTTCTCTTGAAGCGTCTTCAATACAATTATTAATTTATTTAATTGTTGTAGGACATTCCAGGGCTCATTGCAACAGCCTCTCAAACATACTTAAGAGCTGCATTCTATCTCTCTCTCTCTCTGCGTGTGTGCGTGCTGCATGACCTTTCTGATTGGCAAGCCAGTAAACCTCATTTTTTTTCTCAAGAAATCAAAGACAGTTGTAATGCTTTATTAGGCCAATTTTCTGGCACACTTTCTTTCTAAGCTAACTCTCTAAAGGACCATTGTTGACATCACCAGGCTGACTGTTTTACAAGTTGTATAAATGATGTGTTCTGGAATTAGGATGGCCATTTACTCACTATTGAAGAAGAAGGAATGTTTTATCAAAAAAACAAAAAACAAAAACAAGAAGAATCTTTGTAAAATTTGCACAGGTAGCAGAAATGGAAGATCATGCTGCCAATTCAGCTTGTTGTTCCCAAGAAGCAAGTCTAGCAATTGAATAGGTACAAATGAATATAGCAGGGAAGGCATGTGAGTTAAAAAAGAGTTTATTCACAGGTGCTTAGTTTTTTAAAAACCATTAAAACAGTAATCAGGGACCACAAATTATCATAAAATGACCCTGCTCACAAATCTCATCAAAATCCTTTAAAGAAAAGTTGGAGATATCTGCAGGGAAGGGGAGCAAGTGGAGAAGTTACGTTCTTATTTCAGATTACCTTCTATTTCTTTTTTTATCTTCTTTTTTTCTAGGTGTGCAGCCCTGTCAAGCCCAGAGCAAAAGACCCTCAGACAACAAGGGTGACTTCTGCCCACAAATCTAATCAAAATCCCAACAAAGAGAGCAGCCAGGAGGAGAGAGAGAAAAAGAGGCAAGGGGAAAACAGGCTCTACAGCTTTCAAATCCTCTCCCACTGATAAGAATTATAACACATTGCTAGATTGAAACACATGTCTGGTAGCATATAGAAACAACTCTCACTGGAACGAGTTCTAATAAATGGAATTTGGGGAGAGAGGGAATTGAATTGTTGTTCTGGCATGCCTTCAGAACATTTCTGACTCATTGCAAGCCTAAGATGATCCTATCACTAGGTTTCTTGGCAAGATGTGTTCAGAGGAGATTTGCCATTGCTTTCCACTAAGGTTTAAAGACTGTGACATGCCCAAGGTCACCTGTGGGTTTCAATGACTGAGCAGGGATTTGAACCCTTGACTCCCAGGCTCTTTCTGCACCTTACCTTTTTTCGGTGCTGGGGTGTGGGAATTGTGCGAGTAGCCTCCAGCGAGAGGCTTGTGTGTCCCCATTGCTTCAGCTCCACACGAGCTGCCTGCTCCTGAGCAGGTAGCATGAGAGCCCCGCCTCTTCCTTCCACAGCACAGCCTGGGAGTTTCCCAGGCTGCGCTGGGGCAGGAAGTGTGACCGCCACAGCTCCGGAGGCTTCACATGCACAGCAAGTGCACGTGGGGCCCTGGAGCAATGCGTGATTGTGCACCATTTTCAGCTGAAAGCCAAAAAAGAAAAAGTGCACGAGCGGCGCCTGCCAGACCCTGGAGTGTCGCGCGATTGCGAGTGCGTCATGCAGATCACTCCTCACAATTGCGCAATGCTCCAGATGCCCTTTCACATGGCAAATGCCATGCAAAAAAGGCCCCAGAGTCTTGGGGCTTTCTCCACTCCACTGTTATATTGCTATTATTCCACTTTCAACATCCTGTGGAATTCTGGGGTTTGTAGTTTACTGAGGCCCAAGAGCTCTCTGGCTGAGAATTCTAAAGGCCCCTCCCTAAACTGCAAACCCCAGGATTCGGCAGGATATTGAAAGTGGAATAATAGCATTATAACAGTGTAGTGTGGAGGGCCCCTCAGTCCAGTACTGCACCTGCTCACAGATAATAGAATATTAAAGGAGAAAGAATGAAGACTATTATCCACTGGGAAACAGCTTGGAGTGTGTGAAGGGGGGGTGGGAGGGGGTGGGGCTATGGCGCAAGAGGCAGGCCCACTGTGTGCAGGGGCGTGCCTGCGGTGTATGGGGATGTGGCCGGGGCATTTGGGGGCATGGCTACAGGCCAGGAGAGCCCCCAAACATTGCCACCTGTGGCGAATCACTCCTCCCTGCCCCCATGTCCCTACACGACTGCTGGGAAATGTTTCAAGTCCTGCGCTCATGCTACCATGTTGAATAAAATATTCATACAGATTGAATTCGGCTGAGCTGTGTGCCTGCTATTGCTACTGTGTACTGTGCTACTGCTATTACTCTGCTACTTTCCAGGTACTCATTGCTGATAAGCAATGTTAGGGTCTCTGCTACTCTCCATTCCTTTGGTTCTTTATCTATAAAACAAAAATGGACTACCTTTCTAATAGAGGGATGGATTTCGAAAGGAGGATACAAGACTATCTCATGTGGGCTGGAGCTGTGTGTGCTTGAGCACATCTTATCCGTGAATGACAGCAGGAAGGGACCAGGAAGAAGGTGATATCTGTAACAACAGGACACCCACAAACTTTAAATGGGGAGAATAGCTTGGGCATGGACAAACAAATTGAGTTGGAACATGCTGACTCATTCTGGCACAGCTGCCCTGATAAAAGAAAAATGTGAAAACTCAAGTTTAGCACTAGCTTCATGGCTGATGATAAAATGAAAAGAAGAAAGCCCACATAAAGGAGAAGTGGCACAATTTATAATTGCTTAATTGAAAGTATTTATGGAAAGGGCCAAAACCTTAGGGCATGGTGGGAATCTGATATCAGGATTACCGTACCAGAATCTGCCTGGTCTAGCATCTGGACATCCCTTCCATTTAAACCGTATTCTGCTCTTACCAAATAGTGTATTCTCAAACTTAGGGCCATTTCCACCCTACCCTGTCATACTGCTATTATTCCACTTTCAACTTCCTGTGGAATCCTGGGGTTTTTAGTTTAGGGAGGGGCATTTAGAATTCTCAGCCAGAGAGCTCTTTGGCCTCAGTAAACTACAAACCCCAGAATTCCACAGGAGGCTGAAAGTGGAGTAATAGCACTATAACAGTGTAGTGTGAAAAGGCCCTTACTCACATGTGGTACCTTACTCTAAAAAACTGGCAAGGATAACTAGGGATGCCACATAGATATGGTGGAGAGAATACAATGAAAAAGGGGCTTTATTGGCGTATGTGGTTTGAATTTCCTGAAGTGAATCAGTTTTGGCACACGATCCTGGACCTAATGACAACCATCATGAAGCAAGCAATAGAGCCCTACATTCTCTTTCTTCCACAGAAAACAAAAAAGCTAAGGCACACAAACTAGATTGCCTTTTTCATCATGGCTGCTCACAAGGAGATGGCTAAAAATTGGAAGAGTGGAGATGTGTCCTTCAATAGTTGGTAGAGAAAAATCTAGGAGGTTTGCTTATGGAGAAACTGTCATATAACCTCAGAGCCTCCAGAGGACAAACCTGTCATGATACCTGCATAGAAAAATGGCTCCCATTTACTGAATAGATAAACAAAGGACCACAACAGCTGAGAACACCATTGCCCTGGATTTTGGAAGGACAATTTGCATATTAAAAGCTCCTAAGCTCCCCCAAGGAAATTTTGACATGTTGAGCTACAAGATCTGAAAAGACTTAACAAAATATGAAGAATGAACTGGCATCTGTTGCTTCCTGAGAATATCGCATTGGCTTTCAGACTTTTTTTGCTTTCTCCTTTGTTGTCTTTTTTCTTTGTGTGCGTGTGCTTGATTATTAATGAGTTACACTGTTTATCTCTTTGCTTAAGTATTAAAATCAAAGAAAAAAGAAAATGAAAAGAAGAAATTACTACTGCAAATGCTCATTAATGTGCTTATTCTACCATTCACTTTGCATTACCTTTTTTTAAAATGTACTTCTAACTTTTTGAGAGATAAATTCGTACAACTCCCATTGGGTGTTGACATAAAAGCAAGTCTGAGGAGCTGCAGTCCATAATTAAAACTATGGAGTTCATTTCCACAAGATGTAGTAGTGACGGCCAGATGAAACAAAAACACAGAGGATAAGACTATCAATGGCAGTTAATCATGAAGGTCATGTACCATTTCCATTTTTAGAGACAGTTTCAGTTGCTGTTGCAGTCCTGATGCTGAACTTCCCAGAGACATCTAACTGGCTACTCTGAGAAGAGAAAATGGAACTAGATAGGCCTTTGATCTCATCCAGCAAGACTCTTCTTATCTGCAGCAGCCAGTAGCAGCTTCTTCATCAACAATGTACCCATATGGTATGTATGTTTGCAATAGTCACACCTTGTTTTTCAATGTAAATGTCATCTGTGAAGTGGTGTTCCATATCAGGTTACCCAGAACTGCTTGGGAAATGTTAGTGGGGTAAAAGAAGGCAGAAG
Source organism: Iguana delicatissima (assembly GCA_948472985.1). Taxonomy (NCBI): domain Eukaryota; kingdom Metazoa; phylum Chordata; class Lepidosauria; order Squamata; family Iguanidae; genus Iguana; species Iguana delicatissima. The sequence continues at coordinate 35,592 of CAOKZL010002657.1, read as the reverse complement.
TATTATGAACAATGTGTTGAGACTAAAAATTGAAAACAACAGTGGAAGGAGGGGGAAAGAATGATGAAACAGCTGTGGTGGGTGGAATACTGCATTGCAAATGCATTTTCCAATTAGAGGCTATGGCTGACTTCAGGCATCATCAAGCAAGTTTGGTTTGCCAAAATATCTGAGACAATTTGCAAAATATGTCCACTAGCAACAGAGAGAGTATTAGCATTTGCCTTAGGATTCTATTATGATTACTAGAAAAATTATCACCCTACTCTTTCTGCTGCTATGGTGCTGCTTCTGGCCTTTTTGAATGTGTGGGAGTGAAAATGGTGTTTCCATGTGATCAAGATTCACTTTAAACAAGTTAATTTTTATAGGCCCCCTTGAGAACTGGAATTTAGGATAGGTATGAACAGAAAAAAAAGGAATATAAAGGATTCTATTATCATCTCCTTGATTTAAATCAGGGATGGGCAATTTTTAGATCCCCAGATCATGTTGTTGGACTGTAGCTCCCAGCATCCCTTGCCATTGACTATGTGGGCAATGCAGTTGAAGAACACTTGGTGTACCACATGTTGCCGATTACCAAATCAGAACAATAACACTAATTTATGGTTGGTTCTGAGAGAAAAGTCCAATGATGGTAGTGGGTATGGAAGGAGCTGGATATAAATGGAAGATGGGAAAGCCCCCGAAAAATCCACACATTGTTGGGGGCTGAGTCCAAAAGCAGTACCTGTCAGCCCACAATTCAGGCTGCCCAGTGCACAACTCCTCTGAAATCCCTTCTGTTTTACTTTGGGCACCTGTATGTCCTTCTTTTGTGCTTCTAACTTGGGCAGTGGCAGCTGCTGGCTTTGATGTCAGAGGGACAGTGAAGCCACCTGACATTTTGCCTTGAACTTTAAAGGAGCTGTCCTTCAAAGTTACCTATTTAGACATAAGGCTTAACACTTTGGATAGGTTTATTTAAAGTTTGAACTAAAACCCAAAGGAGATTCACCAGCCTACTGTCACTGAAGCTATCGGGCCCTTTGGGGAATATTCCCAGTTTTTGAAGAAAGTGTCCTTGGCACTCTTTCTTAACCATGGCTTCCTTGGCACTCTTTCTTAACCATGCTAGATGGCATCCTGAACTTTGTGTTTCCTTTCCTGACCTCTGGTATTCATTCTAGCCGAGGCTTTGTTATTATGGTTTTGAGTAATCCTGAAGCATTTTTTGAGATATTTCAGCCTTTGACTTTTCTATTCAATTTGATTTTTTGCCAGTTTCATCATTTTAGAGAGGTTTCCTCTTGTACAGTCAAATGTGACAGTGCTGGAGTTTTCTGCCCCTTCTCCACTTGCATCTATTTATAGTTGATAGAACTGAAGTCCTTGAGCTGTATCCAATGCTGAGCTTGCAGTTATACAAGAGCAGAATCCAGCATAAAGGGACGCATTCCCCCCTTCTCATTACAATCCCCAGAGCACCCCCCCCAAAAGAAAAACTTGTTCCAGCAGACAGGTGGGAAACTCTCCAGATCAAGGCCCTTTCCGCACCGTACCTTTCTTCGGCACTGGGGTGCAGGGATCACGCGAGCAACCTCCAGCAAGATGCTCTTCCATCCCCGCTGCTTCACCTCCGCATGAGCTGCCTGCTTCTGAGCAGGTAGCGCAAGAGCCCTGCCTCTTCCTTCCGCAGCGCAGCCTGGGAGTTTCCCAGGATGTGCTGGGGCAGGAAGCACAACCACTGTGGCTCCGGAGGCTTCACACGCACGGCAAGTGCATGTGGGGCCCTGGACGTGATCGCGCACCATTTTCGGCTGAAAGCCGAAAATGAAAAGGTGCGCAAGCGGCGCCTGCTCTACCCTGGAGCATCGTGCAATTGTGAGTGTGTCATGCAGATCGCTCCTCACAATCCCGCAACACTCGAGGGGCCCTTTCACGTGGCAAATGCCGTGCGAAAAGGGCCCAAATGTTCTGAGACAGCTGAAAGGGGAAAGGGCTGAAAATCCCAGCACTCCTGTGAGTGCCATGGTGGGTTTAACTGGACATTCCCACTTAGAGGTCCTGGCCAGCAGCAGCACTTAGAATGAAGTCCAGAGTTTCCTCCTTTCTGACTGTGGTGGTAAATAAATCACTAATTTCCAGCATAGGCACCTGATGCATTCAGACATCTGTGAATTCATCAAAGCTTGGGGAGGGGGGAGTCAAACTTAATCAGTATGCAAAGGATCTTGTAGCACTTTTGAGAGACTGAGAGCTTTCAGAGAGCTTTTGAGAGACTAAGCTTTCATAGACTGAGATTACTTTGTCAGGTGCCAGTCTACATAGATCCAGTCTACAAAAGCTTATGCTAGAAACTTCCTCTTTCTCAGGCCATTTCCACGCTACATTGTTATAGTGTTGTTATTCTACTTTCAACATCCTGTGGTATTCTGGGCTTTGCAGTTTACTGAGGCCAAACAGCTCTCTGGCTGAGAATTCTAAATGTCCTCCCCTAAACTGCAAACCCCAGGATTCCACAGGATGTTGAAAGTGGAATAATAGCACTATTACAGCATAGGTTGAAAATGGCCTCAGTCTCAAAGGTGCTACAAGTGTACTATGTACTTATCCAGACTAAAATGAGAGTGTCTTTGAATAGCAGCTAATCAAGTGAACCCTCAATGTTCCATCAAGGAAGTGGGACAAATTTGTTCTGTTTAGATTGCTTTCATACACAGACCAATCCTGGAGCTACCAATCAAAAGGTTATTTCTCCTTTCCCTCTGTAACAGATCTTCTGTGGTAAGATGGTGAGGGGAGGACAAGGCAAAAACAAGACAGTTAGAAGTAGAAAAAACTTGGACACTAAATCCCCCCCCCCCACACACACACACACACCTTCAATGAATGAGGCAGGGCAATTGTCCAATTAAAAGCTTCCTTTCAAAGTGCCTCTCATTTAAGTCAGGCCTACATAATGACATGTTAATGCTTTGATGTGGGGACAGTGTTTACGCCACAGTGAAGTTGAAATACAAACTAGCTTGCCAAAAACAGTGGATAAAGGCTAGGATTTATCTAAATCTTCCTAAATTTAGAACTTCGTGTTGAATCTCATGTATGCAGCTGGGAAGAAGTCTCTTTTTCATCAGAAAGAACTGGGTAATTTTTTTCCAGCAAAGACAAAAGCAGACGTATTTGCAAAGGTTTCCCCAGTACTTCTTTTTGATGTGATGTTTTCGTTCAGACTTTGCACTATTTCTCATCTGGATTATGGGATTTTTACTGTGACTGGACTCCCAACATCTTTCTCCTCTTGTTTCAGTCTTAGGTCACTGCTTTTCTTGTTTTCTTCTTGTTCTATTTATGCATCGTTCTGTTGTTTTCCTCTTGGATGGATATTTTCTTCTGCCCAAATCCATCTACAAACTTTTCCACATTGCTTTTAAAATGCTTCATGTTCTCCCTCCAGGCTGCCTTGCTTCCTTAATTTCTGTTAGGCTTTTGCTCCCACACAGATAACGCTGCTGAGTCTGATTAGGATTTCTGCTCCAACATCGCTACTTTTGGATAGTTGATCTGACTTCTTCCTGTGGTTGGAAACTTCTGGTTTTTCATGTCGCTCTTCCCTCTCGTCTTTTTTTATTTAAAAACTTGTTTGTTAAGTTCTATATTTTCTTCTATAAACACCTTGGCCCTTTCCACAACTTACCTTTTCTCGGCGCTGGGGTGCGGGGATCACGCGAGCAGCCTCTTGCGAGAGGCTCTCGCGTCCCTGCTGCTTCGGCTCCCCAGCTGCTGCCTGCCGGCCAGCAGGCAACATGAGGGCTCCTCCTCTTCCTTCCACAGCGCAGCTGGGCATCTTCCCAGGCTGCGCTGGGGCAGGAAGCGCAAGCGCCGTAGCTCTGGAGGCTCCGCACACACAGTAAGTGCGTGCGGGGCCCTGAAGCAATGTGCGATTGCACACCATTTTCGGTTACAAGCCGAAAATGAAATAGTGTGCGATCGGCACCTGCCAGCCCTGGCAGCATCATGCGATTGCAAGGACGTCATCTGAAACGCTCCTCACAATCACACGACGCTCTGGGAGGCCCTTTGGCATGGCAAATGCCATGCAAAAAGAGCCCCTGTTTCATTTTTGGTTCAGAGTCATTTTCAGTATTTCTTTTGGTTTTCTTTAGTGGCCAAATGTTGTTTTAAAGTTAGATATTCTGCTCTTTTAATAATAATTTAGAACAAAGCTGCTCAAAATGGTGGTCCATGGACCACCTCCAGCCTACAAGATACTGGCTGCTGAGTTTGGTGAGTGTCCAGGAAGAAAAGAAACAATGGGCACCACTATGGTGGCTGTTCCTGGCATATTTGGAAAAATAACCCCACCAGTCCCTGACATCACACAGCTTAGGCAATCAGTGGCAGAGCTTGGAGTGTGTTGGGGGGCTACGGCATGAGGGGTGGGTCCATTGTGTGGGGCGGGGCCAGTGTGCATGGGGGGCATGCTTGCGGTGCATAGAAGCATGGCCAGGGCACACGGGGGTGTGGCCAGGGCATGCAGGGTCATGGCTACGGGCCAGGACACCCCAAAAACATTGCCGCCCGGGGCAAATCACCCCCATGTCCCTACACAACTGTAAGCAGCATTTGTGTAGTTGACAGCATTCCAGCAGGTGCATCTTGCATGACAAAACTACAGCTATTGAAATCCCCTCTTCTAAGTAGCTATTAAAGAAGAAGTATCCGGCCTCCTTACTTTCTATCGGCCTATTTTAGTTTAATTCTTTTCTGTCTTTGCTCTTACCCTCTTGTTTATTATATTGTTGATTTTAGATAGACATCATGAGATCTCCATTTCTTGTTCGCTCCCTGGTAGTTTCAGACATTTTATAACTTAAAAGATAACAGGGAAAAAAATAGATAATTTTGATTCAGGCCTAGTAAAGATGTCAGTTTATTAAGCAATAACTTACAGTGGTATGCCCTGTATCTTTACTTGGGAGATTAGTTGTCTGTACTGGGTCACCCAATTGGTGAGAAGTTTTGGGGGGCATTGTTGAGATGCAGAAATGTGGCCAGAAATTGTTTGTTTCATTTTGTTTTTAAACAGAAATTGACCAAATTAATAATATTTGAATGTGGAAGAAAGCAAAACTAACAGATTTACCTACCTCTGTTTCTCTTTAGTTGTAACAGAAAGAGCTGGTAACTCCATCTAAAGACACCAGGCATCCAGCGATAGATTGCAGGACCAATTGGCAGCCATATATGTCTCAGTGCCCCCACCATGATGACATACTCAGTAAATCAGTGTTTGTGCTTCGTATGCATTCTCAGCATGTCCCTAGAATCCTTGAAATATTGCTTGTGTAGAATGTGCTGATGTAATCTAATTTGTGGGCTTCAATGTACAAGCAGTAGATGAATTGCATATTGCACTGAAGGTATGTTTCAGAAAAGCATCTCATGCTGTTAAAATTAAAGGCCTGTCTCCATCCCTATTCACACCTCTCTTTTCAGAGATTTACAACTCAGCTGTACAAGTAAATTCAGCGTGGACTGAAACTTGGCACAGAGGTCTCTGTTAGCAAGAACACATCAGCCTTGGCAACGTGTCCTCAGATGCAAGAACGGGAAATGGTCACTAGGGTAGCACTGAAAGTCAGTGGAGCCACCCAGCCTTCCTCCTTGCTGGAAGGCTGTATGTTTCAGAACGCCACATAACCATCATGATAGCACGTTGAGTCAATGTCTTTATGTGGAACCCAAGATATTTAGAGAAATAGAGGACACACATTTTTTCAAAGCTCTGTCCTCTCAGCCTAATGCATGAATCTTGTGGATATTTTTGCCAATATAAAAGGCACATTTGAATTCTAGATATGATTTTATTTTGCTGACTTTCCACTTAGTAAGCACTGATTTCCTACAGCTTCTTTCCATTCCACTTTTCTAGGTGATCACAGGCTTTACACTGCCAGTGTATTTTGTGAAGATAATAGGAAACTGCCAGAGTATGGGAAAGTTGCTCTTTTTAACGATAACTCCCAGAATCCCCAAGCCAGCATAGAAAATTACTTATGCTAAGTCACACCATTGGTCCATTTAGCTCAGTTCTGTGTATGCTGCAGTTGTGGATGGTGGTACCCATACTAGTGGGGTAATTAATCTACTCTGTGTTTTAGCCCAAACTTTAAAGGAGTTATTTAGAGGAATTCAACACCTTTTGGATAGCTCTTTTAAAGTTCAACTACAACCTGAAGCAGATTCACAGGCCCGCTGACATGGAAGCCATCTGCTACCACTGGTACACTGACTAGCAGCAGCTGTCAAGGGCACCTTTTAGGTTTTTTCCCGTCCTTTCCAGGATACACTAGGGACTGAATCTCAGCCTTTTTATGTGCAAAAATTTGCCTCCCTCACTGGGTTGGGCCCCTTTCGATTGCCTTGCTAAATCAGATTTTTCATCTGCTCCAGCCAGATTAGCAGAGGGAGCTGGGTATGTTTAGCATGAACAAGAGATGATGTGACAGTCATTTTTAAATATTTGAAGGGATGTCATACAGAAGATGTGACAAGCTTGTTTTCTGCTGCTCCAGAAACTAGGACATGGAGGAATGGATTCAAACTTCAGGAAAAGAGATTCCACCTGAACATTGGGAAGAACTTCTGCTAAGAGCAGTTCAGGAGTAGAATACACTGCCTCAGAGTGTGGTGGAGTCTCCTTCGTTGGAGGTTTTCAAATAGAGGCTGGATGGCCATCTGTCAGGAGGGCTTTGATGGTGCATTCCTGAGTGGCAAAGGGTTGGACTGGACAGCCCTTGTGGTCTCTTCCAGCTCTATGATTGCATTATTCTGCCCTGAGGGAAGGTCATGGATGCAATGTAATAGATCCCCCTTATCTGTCTGGAACATCTCATGGCTGCATGTGCACTGCCTATCATTCAACAGGAAACACTTCAGGGAAAGCTGTGTATCAGCACAACCCATGTGGCACTGTAGCCTTTCAAGTTTATGTCATTCTGACAGAGCTCATAAAAGGAAGTTGTGCAAAAGTGGTGAACTGCAAACGAACCACATGCTGGCATCTGGGGTCTGGGGCTGCAAATCCATGAACATTTATAGCAAATAAAATAGCAAAGTCTTCCCACCATAAACCAGAGTGAGGCAGATGCTGGGGGCATCATCATCAGCAAGCTCTGATGGTTTCTCCTGAGCTGTTAGATACCCTGGCTGTCCCTCTCTGTTGGAGGATAGTCAGGCTTGTACATGCTACATAGCCTGTTGGCTCCCTAACCCAGAGCTTTCCAAACTTTTCATGTTAGTGACACACTTTTTTAGACATGTATCATTTTGCGACACAGTAATTCAGTTTTACCAGCAAACTGGAGGTTAAACTAACCCCTTATAAGAGATACAGACACATACACAAATTGTAATAACAAAATGTATGGGGACACGACATATCTTATGAAAACCTTTCATATATTTTTAAAAATATATGATATATAAATAATAACAGACATTTCCAAGATTGTAGGTGACACATTTACACACTTCAGGCGACACACTAACGTGTCGCAGCACACCGTTTGGAAAGCCCTGCCCTAACCACTACAGACTAGCCTGCTGTCCCCAGTTGTGGTGGATAGTGTTACCCCATCATCAGGGTAAAAGTAATCCTCAACTGCCAGTCCAGTTCACTTCTGTATGGCAGCGTGGAAGGGGGCACCATCTTTTCACCACAGACACATTGACCAGCATCTTGTTAGTGACATACACAAATAAAAGTTGTGCTACAAACATGGAGCAATTTTCTTTTTTCTTTTTTTTACACTGAAAACGAATTGTGCAATTCAAACTATGCAGTGTTTAGAGAAGCTGCTAAGGATGCAATCCTGATATCACAGAGACCATGAGATGGACATGCTCCAAGCTTGGAAAAGGAGAGCCAATCTCAGATCCTCCACCACAACCATCTCCCTTCCCCACAGCCATTATGAAGGATTTCAGAATGGTTTCCTTATGAATCTGGAACTTCTGGCCTTGTGAAGGAACAAAATGGCCTGCACTGGGGTTACAGCAATGGATAAGCAAGGAGAGGGCATAGATCTGCTGGACTGGTACCTAAAATCATAGTTGGAAAGGACTGTAAGAGTCATCTATTCCAATCCCTCCCATGTAAAAAATATGCACTAATGCACCCCCAGAAGAGAACCATCCAATGTCGATTTAAATACCACCCTGTGAGGACAGCATCTACTACCTGGAAGTTCTAGGCCTCTTTAAGACTAAGCCCTCTGCTGTGCCTCAACATGGAGACAATGAATCTACCTTAGCCCCCTCGTTGCTTGCAATGAGAGGTGGCTGGGTTAAAGTTAAAAAGTAGCCCTGCTTACTAAAATGTTTTCTTCTACAAACCATCCCAGGTCTTGATTCAGCCATGACAAGTTGAAGCCAGTGCTACATATAGAACTGACAATGTCAGGCTGCTGTTTAATTCTCCAAGTTTTGTGCCCATCGTAAGTGACAACGGAATGCAGGAGTAAATACTGGAATGGAGACAAGTATCTACAGGGATGCTGGAATTCAAATGAAGGAGGAGATATGTGGGTTCAGTACAGCTTGAAGAGCAGGCAACGTTTTTAATAGTTTGTGATAATAAAACAGAAAGAAAAGATGCTCAGGCAATTCCCTTTGTTGTTACACATATGGAAGAGTGTCAGTGCCCCCTTCCTCCATGAAATGCTATGAAGCATGAGAGGATGACATCTCCTTTATATTCTTCTTTCAAAGGAACATATCAAGAGGTTATCCTGTTTTATCCTAACAACAAACCCTTATAGTAAGTTACAAGTGAGACCAGACCAAGATCATTTAAGTAAACTCCATAGTTTACCTTAGCCAGAATTTGAACCCAGGTCTTTCTGATCCTGGGCATCCTATGCTATTCCACTTTAGGGTCTTCATCACTTTCACAAACATGGCAACTGCTTCTTGATCTAGTGCAGGGGTGGACAACCCCTGGTCCTCCAAATATTGCTGAACTGGAGCTTTCGTGAACCTTCACCATTGGCTATATTCACTAAAGCTTTTGGGAGTTGCAGTACATCAATACCTGGAGGGTCACAAGTTGCCCACCCAGGCTGTTGTGGCTCCAAGTTGCCACTCTCTCTCTCTCTCTCTCTGGTCTTTGACTGGCATCTCATTGAGTTACACATGAGTAAGGTAGACTTATGCATCTGTAACTTGCTTTCAATTATGGCACAATTGCCACAACACCCAAATTCCTCCCCAACTTGTCTTAACAGCCAGCAGCTACACTGAGTATGGAGGCCTGTTCAGGCAATCAGAGCACTGCAGGGTGATATTTCCAGCATCCTCCTGCCAGCAATCTGCATTCTGACAATCAAAAGCAACAACACAGATCACTGGCAGGAGGGGGCTGAAAGGCTCATCCTGCAGCACCCTGATTGCCAGCTGAACAGACCTCAATTGGTGTAGAACAGGATCTACCCCCAGCACAGTGCAGCTGCTGGCTGCTAAGTCAGGTTAGGGGGCTGGATCAGGAAACAACAAGTAGTTACTTCTGTGATGTATAATCTCAGCCCTTTATTCCCCTAGTAGTGGAAGAAAAATAAATTCAGCCCTATGAAAATAGCTTTTCACTCTCCCCAAGACTTGGAAAGAAATGCACCTCACTTGAGCATTTGCCCCTTTTGCAAGGCTTTAGCGTGTTTCAGAGACACAAAGTATGCACAAAACTATTTTAAAATGTGTCCAGTTGGAAAAAAAGTATACACACTCACATGATTTACTCAATGGGAAAATGGGATACATTAATTAAAATATGTAAATCAGTGCACATATTAAAAAGGCATGTGTAGGAAGGGAAAAAAGAGTGTCACAACCAGGTATGAAATAAGAATGGGAAATAAAACTAGGTAGAATTTAGAAAAATGCAGTGAAAACAAAACTGAGAGATTTTTCACATGCTTACACTCCCTGTTTGAACAACTGCACCCCTGTCACCATCACCACCATGGAAATATCTCACAGAAATTCTGCTTTAAAACCAGACATGGCTGTGGCGGAAATTTTCTTATGTCACTTTCTCACAGGTAGCCAACTAGCGGGAACAGGTTTCTCTCCAAGCTTCTACCTTCAGAGGAGAGGAATGGAGCACAGCCAAGGCTAGAAGGCAGGGAGTGTAAGATTGCTGTGTGTGCCAACTCACCTCTCCCTCTGGCCCTTCTTGACTGCAGTATATGTGCTAGAGGCAGGAGTCGCATGCTCTCAATGACAAGACACCAGCTCAGTGCTGACATTTAGGCACACCACTGCGAGTTGCAGGGCTTTGTTTAGGCTCTGTCAGTGACCTAATGCAGATGCTTATATAAGCCATGTGCTCTAACTACCAGAAAAAGAAGTATCATTGCCATGGAACAGATGGATTTAGCTCTTATCTTCCTGAATTTTTTCCTTATCCAATGTAGCAATTACTTATTTCTTGCTCTGATCTAAGTCTCTGGGTTACTTTGGGACAGGTGTAGAAATGTGGTTTTTTAGGACTACAACCCCCAGAATCCCCCAATCAGAATGCCTACTCATCCTCTTAAGGTGTGTCCCATGTAGGGAATGGAGAGCCTGTGTGGTGTAGTGGTTAGAGCATTGGACTACAATCCTGGAGACCAGGGTTCAATTCCTTGCTCAACCATAGAAACCTACTAGGTGACCTTGGGCGCATCACACACTCTCAGCCCCAGAAAACCCCACAAGAGATTCGCCATAAGTCAGAACCCAACCTGAAAGCACCCCAGGAACAACATTAACAACAATAACATGTAGGGAATAATATGCAATGCAACTTTCATGCTTGTTGGACCGTTTGCTCCAAAACCAGCCAAAATTTTATTCACTTAAAATAGGATCAACACAATCTAAGGGTATGGCTATGGCTTGTGCTGACATATTACATCAGAGAAATCTGTACAGTCAGAATTTGAACTTAGTGTCAGGCTAATCCAGGGCTGTGGATCAGCGATGGGGAATCCCTGCCCCTCCAGATGGCATTGGACTGCAAATCCCATGATCCCTGATACTGGCCATGCTGGCTGACAGAAATGGAAGCTTGAGCTCAGCAACATCTACAGAACCGCAAGTTCTCTGACCCTTGTTTTAGATACTATGGGCAACCCCCAAGTTGATTGTGACTTCTGTGAGACATGTTGAAGCCAGGTAGAGACAGGCCCAGACCACTTCAGAGCTAACGGAATGAAAATAATACTCTTAATCATTCAACTTCTCAGTTAAAAAAAATTGAAAAATAACAGAGCAGTGAGGCTTTTGTGCAGTTTTCTGCTGATATTTGAACATCCTCAAGTGTTCCTAGGGAATCATTCTTCACAGAAATAGATGTGGATTTTTTTTCCACAAAAAAACATGTTTCTAGCACAGGGGAGGTACAAAAATGGTGCCACAGAATAACCCCAAAAACACTTTATGGTGTTCAAACACAGGAATAATACTTCTAAGAAATATTTATTTTCTCATGCAAAAGAGGAGAAATATACAGTAATTTTTCATCCTTGCACACGAGGACAAAACGGTGGAGGATTAACACCTCTAGAAAACAAAAATACAAACCTATTCGACAACTGAAGGAAGGGTTAGCTTTCATCTTGCATTGATGTCAGATCTTGTACTAAATTGCTGTTGTGACCTTTCATTTTGACTCTTATCAGCTCTGTACCTTGAGTCACAAGGACATTCCTCAGTGCGAAGGCAGTAAGACCGACATATTTTGCTGCCTGGGGAAAATCATGAGACGGTCACCCCATTCTACTCCATGTTCAAAGTCTACTGGGTGATAATTAAAATGGGATGTATCACTATAAGTGTGTAGTATGAATGGACCCATTAAAAATGGGGCAGAGTCCTCTACAGCACCTACAACAACAGAATATCTTAGAGGACAAGCTGTGTGGCACACAACCCCTTCCTCCAATTCCTTTTTGCTACTTCCCAGCCTCTTCTGCCAGAGAGGCCTTACTCTGCCTTGTTTACTGCTTGTTTGTGTTTTAACTTTTCTACATTATGGTTTTTTAACTATGTTTTCTTTTTTTTAAAGTATTGTAAGCCACTTTGAGTCCTTCCAAGGAAAAAAGTAGGATATAAATAACAATTAACCACAACAATAGTTAGGAGTACGGAGTTCAGCAGATGAGTTTGCTGAAAGTATTACTTTATTTCCAGTACCTGAAACTTCAGTATTGTGAAAGACGACTTCTGCAGGTGGAAAGGAAACTTTACCAATTTTTTATATTTAAAAATATCATTTATTGTATTTTGTTTTGTTTCAATATTTTTTCTCACTCATTTGCCCTAGCTTCAGCACCTGCCATAGTACACAAGTGGAGAGCTCAGTGATCAACAAACTAGATATCACACACGCACACATCGTCTGTCAATTATCAATGTGACCAAAAGAAAAAACTAGAAATAACAAAACCTGGAGGGAAAATGAAAAGAAATGGACAGTGACTAAACACAGCAGGTCATGTTAGATTGTTGGAGGGAGCACCTTATATGCCTTCAGGTTACCCTGGGATCTCATCAAGCCTTCCCCAACCTGATGTCTTCTAGGTATGTTGGCCTATTGCTGTCCTCATTTCCAGGCGACATGGTCACTGAGGAAGGTTGGCCCTATGCCTTCTTGGTTTCCACCCTCTACCATAGTAGCTGCATCTTTCTCAAACTCAACCATATGCCAATGAAAGTAGGTATACCCATTGATTGTCCTAGGGATTTAGACATATAATGGAGGACAACCAAATTCTTAGAATCCTCCATCTTCAGAGAATGTGTGGCAGCCAGTGCCTATTGGGGCTGATAGACCAAAGGATGGGTTCACCAAAAGCAAAGTCAAGGGGTCATTAGAGGCAGAGCCAACTGCATCTGGTTTGCTACCTCACCTCTCCTCTTGAAAGGTCTCAGCACACACTGAATGCTGGTTCAAACAAGATGGAACTGCTGGTACAAACAAGATGGAAGCTGGGATGACAAATCAATCTATCCTTCTTTCTTTCTTTCTGTCTTTCTTTGGCCTCCATAAAAGGCTCACCATCAAAATTACTAAGTGTCCACAAGTAAAATTTTAGGGAAATCAAAAAGGACATTAAGGAAGTGAGTTTAAAAAAAAAAGTACAGTATGAAAGTCAAAAGGTAATATTGGATTTAGCCAATGATTCAAGCCTCCACAAGCAATTAGATGGTGACACAACGGCATCCTTTTCTCTGTGCAGCCCTGTGGTCCTACCAGGCAGTATTAGGATGGCTTAACATTCAACTGACAGACTGACGCTCATAAAATAATGAGGGAGAAAAAAAGTGTCCTGCATTTTGCTGGGTTCCTTCACCAAAGGAACATAAACAGAAGTTTGTCATAGCTGTTATCCAGTAGCAGTCACCTTTAAAACCAACAGTCAGGATGTGATCATCTCCCAGAGACAGAAACATAAGTTTGGTGTGTCAGGAACTCAGGAGACACTCTCCCACTCAGTTGTTGTTCTGAGAATAAATCAATGGGATCTAAGGTGGCAGATCAAGACTGGTAGCCTCCTCTTCAAAAGGTGGAGTGGAGAGGAAAAGACCCATCCTGATCCAAGCCCACTTAATTTATTTAAGTGGAAAGGGAACAATTCTGTGGTAGGGATGGGACCTGAAATCTGGATGTTGAATGTGACTGGAGACACACTTCCAACATATTCATGCCACATTCAGGCTTCCTCAGCCAGGTGCCCACCAACTAGTTTCCCCTGGATGATTGGAAGTGTAGTCTAAAACAGCTGGAGGGCCCCCAGTTGGGGAAGACTAGAATACATCATTGTAAATTATGGAGCAGGCTCTGCCCAGACAACTTAATTGAAGTTCACATTCAGACCTCCCCAACAACTTAAGGCTAACTCAGCTACAGTCTGAGCCCTTTTCTAATAATGTGTTTGGAAAAGGAGAAAGAAGTAAATTATACTCAGAAGCAGTGGGGAAAAAAGAATATAATATACCATGGATATAAATAAACAACAGTAACAATGCCTGAACATTCCTGGTGTGATTGTGATTTTGAAATTCAAGTAGTGAGCTCAAGCTGGGAGAGTTTCCTCACAGCCACAGTCAGCGAGAAAGAAAGAAGCCCTGAGGTTTGGGCATTGGAATTGTGTACCATACACATTTATCACCGGTACAAGCAGCCTCCTCCATGGCACAGGAATGGAATTAGGGTAGCTGAAGGGGGAGGAAATAAGAGGAGTGAACATGAAATACGATCTCTTCTGGTAGCCACTTATTTACCATGCCCATTTAATAACATGGCACCTCAGTGGCTCAAAACCACATCACTGTCCCCTCTGTGTTTTTTTGTTTTTAAATTGCTTCTGCTGTCCATCTGTGAGAAACCTAAACAGGCTGCATCCTCAAAGCCGGAAAGGATACTGCTTCAAATAGTCCTTCATTCTCTTTGGTAAAGGTAACTGTTCCGTCTCTGTTGTGGTTCTGTTGATCTGTAGCCGGCAGAGGTGTTGCAGGCTTGGAGCACCATCTTTGCGACCAAGTGGCCGGATAAGTTTCAAATGTACCGCTGAGGCTGCCATCTCCTTCTGTAAGGGAGGCAAAGGCAAAGGTTGTGGATAAGGGGCCTCACTCTTGCTCTCCACACTGCATGACAGAACGTAATGCTGGATAAGGCTGACCACATCTGGGAAGGCCAAAATTCGAGGCTTGGAGAGACAATTGGAGTCTAACCGGAACTTGCTGTCTGCATATTCAATGCGCACATTGGTGGGCCCTCTGTTGGTCTTGACTGAGAGGGTGAACAGGTAGCTGGGGTGAGTGCTGTCCCGTACCAAGAAAGTTCCCTCAGGCGTCTTCTGGAGCTGCTGCTTGGCTTCACTGGCTGTGATAGAGCCCCAGTACCAGCCTGAAAGAGAGTCCCACATAAGAAGATGTTAAGAAATGCATAAGCTTTTTACAAAGTAGAGAAAATGGTGGAGGAGAGGAGAAGGAAATGTACTGATATTTTCTATGGTATCCCATCCACCTGTGAACTCAGATTGACACATATCCCATCCCTACTTTATTCTCACAACAGTCCTGTGAGATAGACTCATGACAAGACTTTAAATCTATTTCCCACTGTTTCAAGCTTAATCTCTATCATCACCATCATTATCATCATTCCTCCTTTCCCTCGAAATTGGGACCTGCTATAACCTACAAAAATCTAGACAAAAAAAAGCACATGCAACTATAGAAAGTCAGTTAAAATATAATTAAAATACCTAAAATTAAGAACAATTTTAAAGCACATCTACTAAAAAAAGGGAAGAAAAGAAAACAGTACAGCAGGCTATTAAAAACCCTCTCCTTATAAACAGCCAGTTCCCAAAAGCATGCCGGACAAAGAAGTCTTCATCTGCCAATGGAAGGACATCAGGCCAGGGTTCAGGCCAGCCCTCTAAGGAAGAGAGTTCCAAAGCCATGAAGCAGCCACTGAGACAGGTCTCCTCCACCTTCCTACCGGACAGTCCTGTGAGAGTGACTGGACTGAGATCTCCATAAAGATTTCAAAGCAGTTTCACAGAGGAAAATAGAGTCCTTCCAAACAGCTAAACCTTCTCACTAACCCACATAACTCGATTCCATAAGTGAATTCAATGTGGTTTGCTTGCAGGCATACCTTGCTTTAGGATTACAGCCGGGACTCCACATAGCAGGTTTTTAAAAGAGCATGCTACCATCTGCCTGCAGCACTGAGTCCTTGTGAAAACACGGATGAGTTTACTTGGGCTTATTCTGCTCTCTGAGGTATCCCTTCTTATGCTATCCTTGGAGATGTGCGGGGCCATTTCTCTCCTACGGTCACATTTCAATAAGAGGGAGCCTGTAATCATTGTTTCATGTTGATCCCACCCCCTAGTAGATCCTGATTTCAAGGGCCAGAGGCAGAGGCTTGGAAAGTTAGGATTTGGGGGCGGGGATTACAAATCCCAGAATCTCCCCTCCTTGCTGCCAGGAGGAGTGGTGGGCACGCCAGTTAGGCAATTCTGGGAGTTGTATCCTCCCCAAGGCAACTTCTCCAAGCTCTGGTCAGAAGTACTGCTGCAGCAGTCCCTTACCAGATTCTCGCAGGTATGAAAATGTTTTGGCAATGCACAGGAGATCTTCCTCCGGATCTCGCATCTGAGGCGGCTTGCTCTCCAGTGTGGGTGCCACAGAGGGCACAGAGGGAGGAACAGCAACCTCTTCTTGGAAGGGTGTGACTGGCAGAGGCTGCATGACCTGCTCTGATGCATTCACTGCGAGGTCTGCAAGTGAGAGTCTCCTGATCTTTTCCTCTGCCAGCAAAGGATGGGATCTGAAAAGGAAGAGCATTTTGGGTTATTTTTACCCTACCCAGCGCCAGGTTCCATCATCACACTGCAGCCTACTGTACTGACCTGTTATGCTACCACGCTGCTGTGTTGCATAAGCAGATTCCTCTGCAAGTTACACCTCAGAGAGAAGGAGGAAAGGAATTCCAAAATCAGCCACTTCAGCTGCAGTCGTCAGGCACATTTACTCAAGAGCAAGCACTGACAAGACCTGCCTTTGAGCATGCATACGTGGGTCTTGTGAAGTTAAGCACACATCTACTCTCCACTGCTAGACAGGGGAATAACTGATAGTACACTCTCTAACATATCTACTTGCAAGAGCCCTGCAGCATTCAATAAAAGCTACTCCAAACTGCAGCTATCCTGGAGGAAAAAGAACAATAGTACCATTTTCATAAAGAGCTGGAGACCGAAAGAACAGAATTAGCTGTTAAATAACAGATTTCAGTGTAGCCTGAACTTGGATCTAGTTTAGGCCCAGCCGTGTCTTCTCTCCTGCCAATTACATGCACCGTTGCCCATTTCCAACTGGCCCCAAGCCTCTGTCTGTGTGTTTTCAAGTCACCTGTTGACTTAAGGTTTTAAAGTTTTCTCAGGCAAGGAATAGTCAGAGGTGGTTTTGCCAGTTCCTTTCTTTGAAATATAACCTACAGCACCTTTTATTCCTTGGTAGTCCCCCATCCAAGTAGTAGCCAGGGCTGACTCTGCTTAGTTTCCAAGATCAGACAGATCTCTAGGGTACTGAGGCCTTCCAGGACTGTACCCATCAGATATTCCTGAGTTACTAGGCATTCATTCCCACATTCTTCATTTATTCTTCTTTCATCCAAAACTTCAGAAAGTTATGCTTTTTTTATATACCGATAGAATCTCAGTATGGATTCCTTCCTTGTTCTACATAGGGAAGAGTACAGATAGCCTAGGTAGCTACATTTGTTGGGTGAAATCCTGTTCTCACACAGATATAAATCTATTTACTTCACTGAAATGACTCCCTTATCTCAGGACCATATCTCCCTCTACGATCCTGTTAGATCTCTAAGATCTTCAAGAGAAGTCCTTCTCTCTACCTTCTCTGCTTGTCTGGTGGGACAAAGGAAAGGGTCTTTTTGACGACAGCTCCCAGATTTTGGAACTCCCTCCCTAGAGAGGCCAAGATGGCTTCCTTCTTCCTTTCCATCTGCCAGCAAGTAAAAACTTTCCTATTCCATCAGGCTTTTAGGAATTGACTGTAATGGGTTGGTAACAGTCTGCTTGCTATTTTGCTGATTTTCTTTAAACACTGTATTTCAATGAATTTTAAATAGTTTTAACTACTACAGATTGTCTAATTTTAACTAACTTACAAATTTTACTGATGCATCTGTAAGGTTTTTAATCTGTACTGATTTTAATAATTTGTAAGCCAAGCTAAGCCCCATTTTTTAGAGAAAAGATGGGACATAAGCAGAAAAAAATAAGATAAATTCAAAAGTAATCCAGTTTTTCCCCTTTAGTTCCTGAGTACACCCCTTAACAAGTAACTTAAAAAAATTAAATCTTTTTCAGAAAGCAAATGAAGGGGAATTTGGATAAAATTTTCAAATTCACTTTGACACTTTGCAAATATTGATCTGAACTAGAATAAGCCCATTGAATCAACTAGATTTACAATGTGGTGACTTACCATTCAACAATTGATTCAATGGTTTTGCTCTAGTTGGGATTCACCAATAGGACTTAAGCACATGTGTTCTGTTTTCTCTTATATTTCTGACGCTTACTATACCTGAATAATGCATCCATTTTTTAAAAAAACCACTACAGCTATTAACACATACAAACAGAATATTTGCTACATTAACTCTATTTTTAACATTACGCCTGTTTATGTGTGTGTGTGTGTACACGTTACCAGTCTTATAATAAGGTACATGATACAATTTTGGCATTTTTACCCCCAACCAATTTTGACTGAGGTCTCCTGATTCAGTGTACTCAGGGATATCCCTATAATGGTGTTAAGACTTCTTTATATTTTTAAGATAATACACATAAGTACAGTTTGTTTAATTAATACACCACTATTTCAGGCATTCCATCCACAAACACGCACCCTTTTTTTAATACAAAGAAATTTCCCTTCAAAACTGGATAGATACTAGAATCTATAGAGCTTTTCTTTTTTTTTCTTTTCTTTTTTCTTTTCTTTCTCCCCCCCCTTTTTTTTTTGGTAAGTGCTCCAGTGTAAAGAGGTTTTAGCACTTAGCAGAATGTCACGGACGAGGTGGAACAGAAGTTAAAAAGTGGCACTTTTGTCTCACTCAAGATAGTTTCAAACAATCATTTGCAGCAGGGCAGCCTCATTTGAGGAATAGCAACCATGTGGTGCCTCCAACCACAAGGTAAGCATGTTCCCTGTACTCTTCAAGCAAGGTGACTGCTATCAAGCTTCAACTGTCAACTTTGAACTCGAGGGAGCTGCAGGGAAGGGCATAGTTATACTTCTCTCACTTGGCGGCTGGAAGCTAGAAGCTAGAAAACCTGCTTCCCAAGAGTGGCTACACAGTAAGCTTCTAAGCATCCACAGCACTGGATTTATGTGAAACCACACCTCACATTTTAAAGAAATGGTTTTTATAATATGCCGATCCTAAACTTTTACCACAGCAAGACATGCTGGACTTCCCAACGCAATATGTTAGTTGCGTTGGGAAGGAAAACAACAAAAGTACAATATCAGTTCCATAAAGATATGGAGACTGAAAGAACAGAATGGGCTGTTAAAGATAAGATTACATTGCATCCTGAACTTGGATTTGGATTTACTACATATAGGTCTGGCCTTGTCACCCTCTCCCCTGCAGTTACATGTACCACTACCACCCAGACTTCCAGCTGGCAATGGGACTGTACCCATCAGATGATCCTGAGTTACTGGACGCTTGTTTACACATCCCTCATTTACTTTTCTTTCATCCAAAGCTTCAGAAAGTAATATCTGGAGTACAACAGCTTCCAGCATCATGCAGCAGGCAAGACCACTAGCCCTGATGACAAGGGGTAGAAGCTTGAGATTTGTAATCCAAAAAGGTAACATTTCCAACCTCTGCTTTCAGCCTGCAGAATGGAGCAGACACATCTGCAGAAATGTGAAAGTCTTGTTGGCTAATGTCCTACTGCTTTTCTCTTTTAATTATGCAGCCTCTCATGTGAGTATGTATGTGTTTTTTAAAGTGACACTGGCTGTCAGCAATGGCCTGATGAAAGCAAGGGAGAAGATTAGATCTACCCCATCCCATCTCTGTTCTGCTACTTCGTGCACTTCACACTTCATTCTACTCATTCAAATGAGTAAAGGAAAAATACCCTAAAGCAGTATCACCCACAAACCCTATGATTTCTTCACCATTTTTTGAAAAATAAAAAAACAGTTATGTTCTGAGCAGCAACTTTTTCCATCTTCCAAAAAGGGAAATGCATGAGAATTCAAAAACCACATGTGGAATACACTCACTGGCAGGAGGTGTAGCAACAAATTTGACTCTTATGGTAAATAGATATTGCTAGAAATCCACAAAGCCAGAAAAGTTCATATTGGCCCCCTCTTCTCCATATGGAAGAAAGCCCTTCTTGTGGCATGAAGGATTAAGAACGAACTCCATACCCAGCATCTCAACTAGGTTAAATTCAACAGCTTTTCTGAACTGAAGCCCTTCGGTAAAAACAGACCTATCTTAGCTTGACTTCTGAGCTTCGTTGCATCTTGTGTAATCACTTGGCTCTCCAAACTGGGTGTGATCCCAGCTGGCAAATCCTGATAAATAGTACCACAGTAGTAAATGACTAAACAAGGTAGGAAGGAAGCTCCCAGTTCGAAACTCTGCCAGTTCAAAACAAACACTGGCCTTCATGTTATCCTGCAAGAGGTTATCAGTAAAGGTTGCCTCTTTTTTTCAGGTCTTTGGGAATATTCCCAGTTGAAAGAAATGTATGGATTACTTTCAACTTTCCTTATTTTGATGCATTCCTACTGGAGAAAGGATGTGTTCTGTCTAAACTTTATTTGTCCTCAATAGCCATTCTGTGATGAAGGAGGAGGCAAAACTGTGCAGTTTGGGTATTTTGACCCCATAATCTTCATTCCCAGGTGAGAGTGTGTTTGCAAACATTAATTCATTATATGCTTTGTCTTTCCCATCCATCTCTTTATCTTGTCCTTTCTCCATTTTAGATTTTAAGCTACTTACTTGGGGCAGGGACCCACTGTTTTGTTTTGTTTTTCCTTCTCTCTCTAAGGAAACACTACACGTACATGAATGACTCTATATAAATGAGGTATTAAGAATTGCACAACTCCCTCCCCACAGGTTCCAAGGGAATTCTGTTCTATAGTTTCTTGTAAGTAACCAGACCTTAAGGAAGTGGTCCTAATGGAATCAACAGGCTTATGTTAGTGGGTTTCTTCCCTACCTGGCTTCACTGTGTAGAAACTACAGATCCATTTTTGTGCTTCCTGTCTTCATCACCTCCACTCCCGCCCTCTGCATGGATATTTACTATACAAATGACCACAGGGACAATTAACTAATTCTATACACCTGCTCCTAGATCACAGCTATTAAAACAGTCATTATCATTGACCTTAGCAGTCACTACTCACAATCTTCTCCTTGCCAAACGGAGAAGAAGGCATATGTCACCATAACCCACATTATTTTCTGGATTGAATAAATATTTGGCAAGGGACACTTTGAGACAGAGGTCTCCCCTTGCTGGGATTCCCAAAGAAAAGCAACAAAATGTTTGGAAGGGGCTGTTTGCTGTAACAAAAGGCAAAGGCAAGTGGGTGGGTAGAGATCAACCCTCTGTTTAAAAAGTCCAATACAGTTGGCCCTCCACATTTCCTGGTTTTGCTTTCGTGAATTTGATTACTTGCAAGTTTCTCCAAAGCCTGCCCCGCACCTCAAGTGCTTTTTTCCAGGGGAACCTTCCCTCTTGGCAACTCCAATTAGGCCACACAGCCCTTTAGAAACCTGCCTCTGGTCCTCCTCCTCCTCTACCAACTACTGCCTGGCCAACTAAGGATGCCTTACAGCCTGATTTCTCAGCACTGCAAACCCTGTCCTGATACCCCGCACACACACACGCACAAGAAAGGAGAGGAGAGAGAGGCCATTTCCGCACGAGGCTGTTGTAGTGCTATGATTCCACTTTCAACATCCAATGGAATCCTGGGGTTTGCCATTTTGGGAGGGGCCGAAACTGCAAATCCCAGGATTCCATAGGATATTGAAAGTGGAATCATAGCGCTATAACAGCCTTGTGCAGAAATCCGAAGAGAGAGAGGAAGTATAGGACCACTATGCTGACTCATCCCCTTTCCCTCTTCTTTCCCTGACCTGGGTTGGACCTTGGTTGCTTTTCTCCCCACCATGCCTCAGCCTCCTTTCCACAGACACATACACATATTTTGATATTTGTGATTTTTCCAAATTTGCAGGGGTCCTGCACCCCTAACTGTAGCAAATGTGGAGAGACAACTGTAATTCTTTCTCAGGTATTGCTTGCAGGGTTTAAAACACATTTCCTCCTCATCTTCTTTTTCGAGCATTCTTGGCTGCCCTTTATCTTGGAGGACAGTGGCCTATGTGTTCCATTTTTAGGATTTTCTCTGCATATTTCCTTGAGGAAACAGGTATCCTACTATCCATTATGGCTGAGTGGGACGAGGATGTGACACAAAGACAGCTAAAAAGAAATAATGGTGACGGTATGAGAGTATATGCGGGTGAACGTCTGCAAAAACATCAACTGGAAGTACAAGAGAGACAAGGGAGTAGTAAACTGGAGAACATATTTGAGTAGGTATGCATGCAAGATACAACAGACAGAGATCTTAAATTAGGCATGTGCAATATGGCAATCACTTCCTAAACTTTAGCAGAGGGGAAAAAGCAAATGCAGTCATCATAACCATAGGGCAAGATGTTCAATACTAATAACAACAAATAATATTATAAATTTGCTGCAAAAGGAGAACTCTCAAAGCTTATCCTCCAAAGTGTGATGTATCAGCAAAACAACTCCGGTTCAGAACACTATGGAATTAAACTGATTCATTCTCAAACTTTCTCTTCTCAGAGTATATTTGGACCTGTAGTTCAAGGGAGTGGTCTTCGACTGTTCAGATATTTTGGACTTCAAGTCCCATAATTCTCAGCAAGCATGGCTGATGGTAGGCATTCTGGGAGTTGAATTTCCAAACATCTGGAGGATCACAGTTTGAGAACCACTAGATGACAGAATTCTAATTGCCACTGTACAGATCTCAGGGCCCATGACAATTAAAGTTGTATGAAATCAGTGCAACTCTCCAGTGCAGATACACCCCCATTTTTTTGCAGCTGACAGTGTTGGACTACAGAGATTCAAGATCAGCTTAATCACTCACTCAATGCCATTAATCCACCTCTATCTGTCAATCTACTTTGGAAGAGAACAAAAAATGGCTTCTAAAGAAAGCATAAC
The DNA here is from genome assembly GCA_948472985.1 of Iguana delicatissima. Classification (NCBI taxonomy): domain Eukaryota; kingdom Metazoa; phylum Chordata; class Lepidosauria; order Squamata; family Iguanidae; genus Iguana; species Iguana delicatissima. The sequence continues at coordinate 12,691 of CAOKZL010002657.1, read as the reverse complement.
TCTAAAGAATGAGGGAGTTCCAGAGGTAATACTTGTGCACAAAGATGCATCAGGAATAAGACAGGAAGCAGATATATACCACTGGCATTTAAGTTAAAATGCAAAGATACCATGTCATGCTATACACACACACTCAAAAGTAAACTCACTTCTTATATAAATGTTTACAGGGAAAGCAGACAATTTGGTGCCCTCCAAATGGTTTAGACTACAACTTCCACAGTCTCTGACAACTGACTATGCTAACTAATCCTTACGAAAGCTATAGTCCAAAATATCTTGCGGGGCACCAACATGCCCGTCCCTGGCACATTGGGCTGTAGCCTTAGTTAAAGATCATCATGATGTATGAAAACAGTATCACTGAAAACTAAGAAACCAGAATATCATAGTAGGGTCTTATAAGCACTACAAAGAAACAAAGAAGAAGGTAAAAAGAAGCCTACCTTCTATGAAAATACATACTGATAATTCTGTTTTGGAAGAATTCTTAATAGCCTAAATGCTAATTTAATTGTACAAACCATAAGAAATTTTACTTGCTGTAAAGATTCGCTAATGACTTGAACCATTTACACATTATTAGACTGCATTCTGAGTTCTCATCAGAAACTACATGGATTATAATACCCAGAACAAAACAGTATGATACATCTAGTCACACTGGCAGGGGGGGAATCACCAACCAAATTTGTGCTACCCTAAAGGCATCTTAACTTGCTAAAGTCTGAGCAGACATGAATAGGACTTCAGTATAGTTTTCTTAATATATGTGACCTGCATTCCCAAGCCTTTCTCTCTCTTTCTCGCTCACCCGCACACATCCGCTCACTCAATTTTGAGTGGCCATGCTGCTATTAAATTTAGAAACTAGCAGTTTGTTTTGCCAACTTTTCTCTCTTTTTCAACATTAAATGGAATTTTAACTCTTGGAATGCAGCTCAAACCTTGATCCTCTTCACAGCAAACTGCCCTGTACCAGCTCACAGAGTCCTTCAGTTCATGTTTGAAATTCTCTTCCCACTGATGTCCCCTCTCCCCTTCTGTGGGATTTTAAAACCATGATCAGCTTTTCTCAAGCCTGCACTATGGGAAGAGCAGATTTCTCTCTCTCTCTCTCTCTCTTTTTCCTTTCCTTTTTAAAGCATGGCTGTGCTGACTTACTGTTACCACTTTTTAATGTCTCTGGATGGGGTTGGCGAACTATCCAAAAGTGTTTGTTGCTGATGTTTTTCATTCGGAGTGAAAACCCTTACAAAGGGTTAGATCCTCAGCAAGCATTAATTCACTCCATGACTTATTTTACAGAAATAAGAATTCTTTCCACATAACCTATTCCCTACCACCTTCCTACCCCACTGAGGCTCCAATCCACCATCCCCTTTAACCAAGGAATAACCCACCCCCCTGAACTCAATGAGCCTGACTCTGAGGCAGCACTCCCAGGATTTGGTGTTGTGGCGCCTTCAAGTCGTTTCGGCCTTACGCCGACCTTAAGGCGAACTTATCACAGCGTTTTCTGGGGCCGAGAGTGTGTGACGCACCCAAGGTCACCCCGTGGGTTTCCACGGCCGAGCGGGGGAATCGGACCGCCAACGCTCAAGCTACCACACCATGCTGGCCGACACGATTCTTCTGTTACATAGGAGAAAGTCGGTAAAGCGTGTTCTCTTACCCGTGAACACAGAGGATCATATCACTCCAGGACCAAGGAAAGAGCATCAAGACGCCGGGGCACCGCCGGGGGATGCGGGGAAAGGGCGCTCCCGCGTGCGACCCCGCTTCTCTCGGAACTGTCTCTATTCCCAAACAGGAGGGGGAAAAAATCACTGAGAGGGATAGAGGAGGCTGGGTTTATCCCCACGACCCTTCTCAAAAGCACCTTGGAGATCAGCCCCAAAGCGGGGGGGGGGGACAAAACAAAACAAAACAACCCAACAACTTGAGATATCCAGAAAGTCTTCTCTCAGCAAGTGGGGAGTTGAAAAAAAAATATGTGCGTGGCCTTTGCTGTTTTCCAACGAACTCTTGCTGAGGTTGAAAGAGGCCAAGAATTAAAACAGACGGGGTTTCTTTCCCTCTTACATTACCCAAGTAAGATAGATAAGCGCGTAAGGAAACGTATCTCCTTCCCGCTGGGGTTTCAAACCACCAGCGTGTTTCTTTTAAAAAAAAAAAAAACGGGAATGAAAAATATAATAAATAGAACGAAGGAGACGGTCGCTCAATAAACAAGGTCTCTCGGGCTCGGCGCCTGGAAGAAGCGAGGCGGCGAGTCTCTCCGATCCGGCTCCGCGGCTGCCTCTTGAGCGCTGGGGCTCCCCGGGAGCGCGCCGGGGGAGGGAGAGCCACTGCTAAGTAATCTTTTGTTTGCTCCCTTTTAATCTATTCCAGGAAGTCGTGGATTCCTGGAATTACATTGTACTCGCATCACGGTTCCGAGAGTAACAAAACACGAAGGAGGGGGAAAAAAAAGGAAAGTATAAATAGACGGGGCCGTAACAAGAGACCACGCTTGCTCTTTTGCAGGGGGGTCAAGGGAGAGTACCTGCAACAGCCACGCGCCCCGGTCCCTCCGGGGACGAGAAAGAGAAAGAGAGGGCGCGTTGAAATAGGCCCGCCCTCCTCCTCGCGGCTGAAAAGTTGGCCGCCCGTTTTCAGCTCTACCCAACGGTGCCTGCTGACGCGCCGGCTCTCCGTTCAAGGAAATACCTTTGATAGATTTCCAAGAACTTTCCAGGAAAGCGGGGCTGGACCGCATCCGCCGGCCAATCAGAGAGGAGGAGGGCGGGGCCGGGCTTGGGAGCACTGCCAATCAGAGGCGGATGACGCCAGATGCTGCGAGGAGCCTGAGCCGGCGGACGCGGTGGGAGAGGCGCTGGGGAGAGCCGACGGCGCCCAGGCCCGGCTCGAGGAGGGCGGAGGGCCCGCCCGCGTGCCTTTGCTGGCCGCGAATGCACCGGCAAGGGAGCGGCCCGTAGGCAGGCTGACCCTTTGGGAGAGCCCTCCTTCAGTGACGCTGTCTCCACGCCATGCGAACTTTCTAGGTGTTCCTAAAAGAAAATTATTGTACGCTCCCCCCTCCACATCCGGTAGGGTTAGGGACACAGGACCCGCGTGGAAGTGGAAGAACCGGGAATAACTCTAGGCCCTCCCAAGCCATAGTTAACACACGAAAAAGAGCGTGATCACCATATTCAACCCACCCTTGATTCCTTTGAGGCATCAAAGTTCCTTCACAAGGCAGGAGTGGGCGGCTGGTGGGGCTCACTGCCGCTCCCACTGCTGCCCTATACCATTTTCAATAGGATCCTAGAACCTCCTTTGCAGTTTCTCAGTCTCACCAGGCTTGCCGTGGCTATTAAAAATGGCCTAGGGAGACAGCAGAGGCCAGAGCAAATAATCCGTGAATAATCCCACAGGTTCCTTCACAAGGCAGAAGTGGGCAGCTGGTGGGGCTCACTGCCACCTCCACTGCTGCCCTACACCATTTTCAATAGGATCCTACAACCTCGTTTGTAGTTTCTCAGTCTCACCAGGCTTGCCGTGGCTATTAAAAATGGCCTAGGGAGACAGCAGAGGCCAGAGCAAATAATCCGTGAATAATCTCACGGGTTCCTTCACAGGGCAGAAGTGGGCGGCTGGTGGGGCTCACTGCCACCTCCACTGCTGCCCCACACCATTTTGAACAGGGTCTTACAATCTCGTTTGCAGTTTCTCAGTCTCACCAGGCTTGCCATCGCAAATCAAATCCGCAAAAGTGAAACCCCTAAATGTGGAGGGCTGATTGTAGTTTTTCAAAACACATAGATCCATCAATGTCATTTGAGCATCCCACAAGGAATGAGCAACATTATGAAGATGGCAGGGTGGGGGAACAGGAACTGATTTCAAACAATTTCACATTGAATTTAAATGGAATTTTCTTGGATTTAAGTTCAGCAATCCATATATTCTAGAACTAGATAATAAAAAGGGAGTGAGGCCCAAACCTAAAGGCACTCTTCAGAGTAAATGTGGAGAAAACAAGAAATTTGCCAGTTTGTTCCATAAATAAGACGATTGATCTGGTTTAAGAGATTTTAGGGAAACTGTTGTCCACCAAAGATGCCAGTTTTGTAGTCCCAGCCCAAGTGTGTACATTCTCCCCTCCCAAAGCACTCTGAAACTCGGTGGGACTTGCACCTCTCTGCTGCTTTGAGCATCAAGACCAAAGGTTATTATTGACTTCAGATTCTTAGAGTTCAATAAAGTAATAATCTTCGGTCCAGTTCAGAGAAGCAGCAGCAATTATGTGATTCTTGCTTAAAAAGCAGCAGCATAGAGTCTGTTCCTCCCAGAAAATGACGGTGACTCATTGGACTAATTATGACCTGCTTGTTCAGCTATTGTCCTCAGGGTTGTGGGATCAAATTCTTGCTGTGCCTGTTGGTCAGAAATGTTTGATTGGATCCCTACAGTTTTTGCTTAAAAGATCCTCAGGAATATTATGAGCTGTGCAACTGTTATGGGCTGCAGAACTGTATGCAGATGTCCCTGATGACTTTGAGGCCAGGCATTCTCTTACTCAGTTGCGGTGAAGATAATGTGTGGAGGAATCCCCTGTGTTCTGCCTCCTTGAACTCATTGGAGGAACTGTGCGATGTAAATATAACCAATAAGTATATACAAATTCCAGCAAACAACCTATCCCATGCAAACGCATCAAATTGAATCATGTTTGTCTGTCACAGAGGAAAGATGATGCAGAAGCTGTTACAACACCAAAAGCAATTGTGTTGATTGCAGCCACTCCTGGAGGAACAAATCTCATGTTTATGTAACAGTTTGAAACAAAGGCAATTAATATGCAGATTAAATAACATTGTGATCTTCTCTTTCATAGTACAGAGTCCCATTTTCCATCTTAGCTGTGAGTTCTTAAAATCAGATGAGTGGCCCTGCCTGAACATGTTAGAGATTTTGATCAGGAACTTCAAGGCAGCTCCCATGCCTAACTTCCTCTCTCACACACCAGGGTTAACACTAACAGTCTGTGTATGGAAAATCTGTACACAGACTGGGAGGGGACCGCAGGTTTCAGGATCTAGCAGGTGTCACATTTCGGGGAGGGAAGAGATCTCTATGAACGTGTTGGAACCAGAGATGAGTAGGACAGTCCAGGACAAGCAAAAGTTCAAGTTCCATAACCAGCAAGCGAAGCTCACAAGGCCACTTGTGAATTACAATCCATGTCCAAGACAAGGAAGGTCAAGGGAGGGGATGAGTTTACCAAGATGGGTCACTCTCCAGTGATACAAGTTGCTCTGACTGAAGATCCCAATCTGAGGCTCTGGCTTTATAAGGCTCTATAGACCCAGACAAGTCCTTAAAGTCAGTTGTCAGAATATTACATCATCTTGTTCTTGAAGCCAGCCTGAACATGTGCCTAAACATGCCATATTAAATCTGTTAAGTCTTAAGGGTGTCACATGACACCTTTGGTGTTATTGTGACTAAAAGATGACTATTACAACATGAGGAATAGAGATATCTACACCTGCTTTCCAAGGGATTTAAGACCTCAACAAACTTTTCAACATCTAAATGTGCATTATACAAACAGCAGCTTTGTGTGGACATTTGGACAGCTTTTATGGAAGTTTATGGCTAGATTTTCTTATAGCATGTTTCCACTTCACTCTTTGTGCATGTGTGTATCTGTGTCTGCATGCGGAGTCTATTTGCTTATTCTTTTCCTTTGTTTCTGTACCAAAAAAAATTAAGAGGAAGGTGTCATATGGTTCTTGATTTGCTGCAGCAAACAAGCATGGCTGGCCATCACTGGACATTTTTGAAGAGAGGTTGGATGGCTATCTGCCAAGGAAGCTTCAGCTGGGGATTTCCCATGATTTTCTAATAAACAAGATCACATTGAGAAAGCTAATAAACAAGGTCACATTGAGAAACTATCTGTGTGAAGGCTATTCTTTTCTGCAACCCCAATTAACTTTTTGGAGAGTCAGACTCTTTCCATTTCAAAGCGGAGTTCTTTGAGATTAAACAAACAGTGCACATTATGTTATGAATGCCGCAGTTCATCATGTCTCCAAAAGCATAACAGTAGGGAAAGCAATTTTTCATGACCTTCACACTCTTCTTAGCCCTATTCAAAAGTGCCATCTAAGAGTCAAAATTTTGAAAGAAATGCTTTTGAAAGTGTTCTTGCTCATCTTTGATAAACGCATTGTACTTTTGGGATGATAATTCATAGATCTGTAGCTTTGATGAAAGATTTTAATAGAGTTATTTTTGAAAGGACTAAGTATGATATTAAGTTGTTAGAACAGTGACATGCATAGGTATGCCTCAGTTTGCTCAAATGCTTTTTCAAATTGCTCCTGTAACAGGATGAGAAACATTTTATCTTCTTACGATCAGGGGAAACATATCACTTACTGTGTTTATCAAACAGCATGAAAGGATCATTAGAACTACCTTATTAATTCTTAATTCATAAGAATTAGCTAAGAGTTCACTATCTGTTTTGCAAATTTATGCCAGGGGAGGCATGTTGGAGGTTACCTGCAGTCTTATTATGCCATGCGTGTGATTAACACTAACATTGTAAATGAATGCATATTTCTCTTCGATATACGTCTCAGACACTGTGGCTAGTTGGGCCTCTGACACTAGACAACTGGGTTTCAGAGTGCTTGTTAGAATCACAGCCAAACTTTAATAGCTGTCCAGCAGCATGAAAGAGTTAACTTGTATTAGTGACCTTGTTGGATACTTTTGGAATTCCCTTTACAGATTGAGACTGGGAAAGGATATGACAGGTAAGAACCAGCTCCAGGAGTGACATTTTTCTCTGTTGCTAACCGCCTTGTACCGTTCTTATAGCTATTATGAGGGAAATGGGTTGTGCATGCACTTTTTGATTTTCTCTGTTTGCTTCTGTCCTATGTAACACTTGTGAGTTTATCTTCCAGTGGCTTTGCCAAGGGAGTGCACCGGATCCCCATACATCCAGAGATAGGGAATTGCATCGTCAGCCAAGGGCAGTCTGGGTAAAATTTGTTTGGGAAGCCCAGTACTACCATTGAGACTGAAGGATGCTGGACCCCCTCAGTCAAAGGGCTGGAATGCTTCTCTATTGTGTACAACCTGCTGCATCATTTATCACCAATAAAGCTTATGCTATAGCAACATGTGTCAGTGTTCGGCACCAAAAGTACCCTTTGAGAAGCCTGAAACTACATCCAGTTCTGGACCAAGACAGACACTATGATCAAGTCCAATTTATTGTCTGTAGCACCTGAAAAGTCTTCCTTGAATTTGGCTGATGACATCAAAGTTGCCCAGTAAACAATCCAACTGCATAGAGGATCTTGAATGAATGACATGTTGATCCAAGAGACAAATGTCATTAGAAGGAATTCAATTACAAACATTCCAAGAAGGCTCAGAATAGTATTACTGGAAAGTTTAAAAAGGGAGAGACCTAAAAATAATCCTGAAACAACCCGTTCAGGTTTTCAACAATGCAATGCTACCACCTGCTGGTTAAAGCACCTCTCTGGGATTAAAGAAGCAACATGTGGTACAGAGTGAATGTGGATTTGCTAACCAACTTTTATTTACAATGTTCAAGTGCACAAAGCCTTTAATATATAAGTCTGTTTCTGCTGAGATCGGACACATGCTTCCTAGAAGACCCTGCCACAAACCCAGATGCCACCTTTGTCACCCAAGGCATAGCCACAAAAGACACAGATGAAGGGGGAGAAATAAAACACAGTTACTAAGTTTCATAGATGAAAAACTGGGAAGCGTGTGAGCAAGCAGAGTTGGAATGTGGTCAAGATGGTAAATGTTATTACATGAGGGAGAGCATACAAGTCAGGTGAGATTGCAGCAGTTTGTTTTTGCCTGGGCCTACTGGGGAGGGCAAGATTCTGTCCCCTGCTCTCCTCTCCCCCTTGCTGAGTTAATTGAGTGCAAACTCCTTTTGCACTTTGAACTCAGTGTGCAACAACTGAGATAAGCTGAGGCCGATGCCAGAAAGTGAAAAGATGAGAGAAAAACTGGGATGTTTGAAAAACATCTGGAAAAGGGGTGTGACAGAGGATGAATCAGGACTGTTCTTGCCAACTCGGGACAGCTGGAGGGCATGAATAAAGTTTCAAACATTTAAAATCCTGTAAGAAAATTGTTTCATAGGTAATGCTTAATAATTCAAGGTGTTATTCTTATGTTGCCCAGCCTAACTACCAGCAGGGACCCATTTAACCCTGTTAGGACAAGGAAAACTTTGAGTTGCTTCTATTTTTAATGAATTTGAAATTTCTAGCCCAATTTCCCATGACAAAATTCAATTCAAGGCGGTTTAGAATAAAAAAAAATAACATCAAAAACAAACACTGTACAGCATATTCCAACCAGCACCCTCCAGATATGTTAGAATATAATCCGCATCAGCCCCAAAGAACATTACGTGTTGGCTGGAGATTGTGGAGATGTAATTCAACTCACCTGGATGGTAATAGTTTGAGGGAAAGCTACTTCAGAACCACCTATAAAAATACATGTTAAAAGGACCATGAAACAACTAAATGTACTAAATTACTACATATAGCAAAGGAGAATCTCAGAAAGTTAGAAGTTAAAACAGTAATGATCTAGAAATGTGAAGATCCAACACCTCCTGCTAAAGATCATATAAGACCTGTTTTTTTCTCCTGAATATACTTCATGAAATGATGGCCACTGTGTGGAATAATATGGTGGGATAACATGGTGAACCAACATGTTATGGTGGTATGAGTACTCGTCTAAGGATCAAGGGCCATTTCCGCACTGGACTGTTATAGCGCTATTATTCCACTTGCAACATCCTATGGAATCCTGGAGTTTGCAGCTTTGGGAGGGGCCAGCTGGAATAAACAAGGAGAGCAGGGTTCAATCTCCACTCAGCCATGGAAACCCACACGGTGACCTCGAGTAGGTCATACGGCTCAGCCTCAGAGAAAGGCAATGGCAAACTCCTTCTGAACAAACCATGCCAAAAAACCCTCATGATTGGCTTGCCTTAGGGTCATTATAAGTCAGAAACAACCTGAAAGTGCACAACATTAATTATTATATAACATATATTATAGACAATCAGACTGTTCCTGTAAAAGGAAATTAGCAGATCATAGTCTATATCCATTGTTGGTCCTGACTAGATTAGACCTCTCAAATCAATGAGATTTACTTACATATTGACATACCATTCAACTCTAGCTTGGAGTAACCAATTGGATGCCAGTCAATATAAGGAAACTATTATTCTTGTTTAGGAAAAGAAAGTTTATGATACTAGATTTACATAAACCATTTGACATGGTTCAGTGGTCCTTTACAGAATCATAGAGCTGGAAGGACCACAAGGGACATCTAGTCCAACCCACTATGATGCAGGAATACACAACTAAACTACTCCTGAAAGATACCCATCCAGTATTCTTACAATATCAAAAAATAATTTCTAACTTTTAAATGGAATCTCTTTTCTTGTAATGTGAACCCATTGGATTGTGTTCTAATTTCTGGTGGAGCAGAAACAAGTTTCCTCCATCTGCTATATAACATTCCTTCAGATAGTTAAAGATAGATATCATAGCACCTCTCAGTCTTCTCTTTTGCAAGCTAAACATGCACAGCTCCATAAGCCATTTCTCATGAGGCTTGGTTTCCAGATCTTTGATCATCTTGGTTACTCTTCTTTCGACATGCTCAGCTTGCTGATATCCTTCTTACTGTTGTGCCTCGAACGAGACACAGTATTCCAGGGGAAGTCTGACCAAAGCAGAATAGAGTAGCACCGCTACTTCCCTCAATATGCACACTATACTTCTGTAGATGAAGTACAGAACTGTATTGACTTTTTGGCTGTTGCATCACACTATTGACTCTTGTTGACTCTTGTTTAGGCTGTGGGCTACTACAATCCCTAGATCCGTTTCATATGTACGACTTTTAAGCCAGATGTCATCCACCTTATTTTTGTGCATTTCATTTTTCCTGCCTAGATGTAGAACCTCACATTTCTTTGAGTTGAAATTCATTTTGTTAGTTTTGTCCCAGCTCTCCAATCTCTCAAGGTGATACTGAATTCTGTTCTGGTCCTTTATGAAGTACTACATTTGTCACTTCACTCCAGGATGAAGATCAATGGTTGATGAGCACTTTCTGGATTTGGTCTGTCAACCAACTACAGAAACATCTAACTGTAACATTATCTAGCCCACAGATCACCTACAAGAAGCTTACCTACAAGAATATCATAGAGGACCTTGTCAAAATCTTTACTGAGATGAAGATATACTACACAGCACTCCCCTAACAAGTTTATAACTATAAAGGAGGAGGAGGAGGAGGAGGAGTAAAAAGTAAAAAAAAAAAATAGTTTGGCATTATTTGTGGGGGGACTCCTGCTGGCTCTTAGTAACCACAGCATTTCTTCCTATGTGTTTAATGATCTGCTCTAGAATCTTTCCTGGTATTATTAGGTTATCTGGACTGTAATTGTTTGCATCTTCTTTTTGCCCCTGTTCAAGGTAGGGACAACATTTGCCTTCTTCCAGTCTGCTGGGACCACACCTGTCTTCTAAGAATTCTCAAAGATAAATGAGGGTGGCTCTGAGATTATCGCTGCAAGTTTCTTTACTTTTCTTGAATGCAGTTCATCCAGCCCTGGAGACTTGAATCCATATAGAGTAGCCAGGTACTCCCTTTACCTATTTTGGGCTATAGTCCCCTTATTGCATGATTTATTCTATCTTCACCAGTTACAACACTGTTTTACTTTTGGCAGAAGACTGAGGCAAAAAAAAGTGATTGAATAGCAATAGCAGTTGTATTCCTGTACCACTTATCAGTGCTAAGCACTCCCTAAGTGGTTTACAATGTATTTAGCTAATTGCCCCCAACAAGCTGAGTACAAGTTTTATGCCCAATTTCTACCTGAAGGGCATGGGTGTGAATGGCTCTCTGGCCAATAAACAATGGAGTCCACAGAGTGGACAATGAGATCCGGAATGAGCTAACAACCTTAGTGTTAGGTAACAAAGAATAAAGGACATTGTAATAGGTCTGTATTGGTTGAACAGGTGTGGAGACAATGGAGAGATTCACAGATCAGTGGGAAGAAGGGTTGAAACAATCAGCAGTTTGGTGGGAACTTTCCTGTTGCTATTGTCCAGGGGCAGAGTTGTTACAGCTAGCTTATGCCTATGATCTCTTGAGTTACCTAGTGATTTCCTGACTATGACCTGGCTATTCCTAGAGGGGGTCTCTGAACTACTTTGCAGTGCACTTATTCATCTAGCATCTTCCTCTTGTCCAGTTTGTCCATACAGTCACATCAGGGTACATTTTATATCAATGCCAATAAATATGTTGCCAATTAAATCATATTTCACCAATTAAACCATATCAAAGTGGGTGGTGTGTATGGCCTGGTAACAACATCTCTGTTGTTTCTCTTACCCTTAATTTTTACCCAGATGCTCTTAACTTGGCTTCCAGGATTTATGCCACGGTTCTCTTCACAGGTGTAAACATCCTTGACGTATAATGCTACTGCTCCTCCTTTCCTGTTTGATCTATTTCTCTGAAATAGGCTATACCCCTCTATTCTAATCATGACTCATCCCACAAGGTTTCAATGATGCCTCTTATATTTGTTTTGCTGTTTTAAGAATTCAAGTTCATCTTATTTATTTCCCATGCTCTATGCATTAGTGTAGAGACACCTAAGACTATGGGGCATTCTCCAAACTACTTTTTTTTCCTCCCACTGTTGAGTTCTTGTACAGTTTGCCCAGTTCCCCCTCTAACATTTGGGCTAAGATCTCCAGCGCTTGATGAACTCCTGCTCTAAATAATACTGTCTACCTCCCTGACATAATTCACTTTTAAGTCCTCCTGATCAAGTTTGTGAGACTCTTGGCAAAAACATTCCTGCCTACTACTATGAAATGCAAGCCATCACTTGCCAGAAGTCCATCTTCATGAAACTGCAAACCATGGTCCAAGAAGCCAAACCATTCCTGAGGGCACCATATGCAGAGCCAGTTATTCACTTGTACTATTCTTCTTTCCTTTCCTGGGCTATGGACCTTCTCTTCCAACACAGCAAGGAACTTGCACTTGCTGCAGGTGTAGCTATTCACATCGTCTGACAAAAACACAAATATCACAGGTGATCGCAGCAGCAACCTCACCATCTATATTCAGTAGTCCCAAGTAGGCATTGAAACAACTCTCTGGGCCTCTCTGCAAAATGTTCCTGCTAAATGCCCATGTGAAATGCCTGTTGGCTTTCCATTAGCTGAGCTCCTGTTGCATATAGCAGACACTCACCTGGGTCAGCAAGGCAATCTTATAGGCTCAGCATGCAGTGCAAAAAAGCAGAAAGGTCTGCCTGAGTTACTGTAGCACTGGAAAGAGGGAAAGCTGCTTCAGCATACAAAGGGGGCAGGTCTCTTCCTATGGTAGAAATAAAATCTGTGTTTGCAAGACTAGAATATCAAAGAACATTTATGTTAATTTTCATCCATAGTACCATGTTATAGGTACGTAGTGGAGATGTTATAGGATTCCCTTCTTGTGGTTTCACCCTGAAAGCAAGTTGTTGTTCTTGTCTTTTCCTTTTTTTTCC